>VWZD01001544.1:1346827-1749327 GCA_013396695.1 Sakesphorus luctuosus | reverse complement strand
AGAGAGTTTTACTTTTGAAAACCAGTGTCTGATCACTCCACACCAAAGACAATGCTGAAGAAGCAAGAGGCATAGAGAAAGAGTCCAATTTATATTAAAAAATATCAATGGAATCCAGTGTTATGACCTGTTATGACTGATTTAAGACTTCTATTTTCTTTAACACTTTTCAATTATTTCCCCCTCACACACACACTATTCATCAGCTTAGAAAAACCTCTCAGGCCAGCAAGCAGATTTTCAGCCTCAATCGCTACAGTGCATGAGTTCTAGATCTGAGAGGCCAAAAAACATCTATTTGACTAAAGAGCTATAAGGCAGCCATAAAAATTATGGATCACAGAAATAAGCAATTAGTGTTATCTTCAATTGCTTTATTGGCAGTATTCACTCGTTAGAATAGAGGCAGCAGTAAAACAGATTGCAACATACTGTATAACAGCATATGGGATTTTACATTATAATGCTCTTCTCTGCCAAGAAGTCATATTTTCATTTGAATGCATGGAACAGATTATCACAGGGTTTCCAGCATTAGAAGTGGATGACCCTCTCTCTCTACCTCCCCTCCTCCCTTCCCCCTCAGCCTCTTGGCTATTAGGCAATTTTTAGGTTAGGACTACATCAAAATAAGGAGAGTGGCAGAGCAGTAATAAGGGAGCTGTGGCTCCCGAGCTCTGCCTCGTGCTCCGAGCCCCTGGCTCAGGCAGGCTGGGCATGTCACAGAGCCCTGTGATCATCAGCTCTGCCGAGAAGGCAGTGGGGAGACAGGAGCTGAGGGTGTGCCAGGCTTTTCCCCCAGCTGGCTCCAGCTCCAGAGGAAGCTGCTTGCCCGCCCATCTAATCACAGCTGAAGTGCCACAAAGGCAGCCACTAGCAAGAGGGCTGGAAATAAAACAATAGGAATAATAAGAGGGGGAAAACCAGATACTTTAGACTGTATTTAACATTAGGGATATTTTCTGCAGTTGTTTGTCTGTGTCCATGGCTGGTGTTTTTTCAGGATTGATTCCCCCCGGGACTGACAGGCCAGGCCTGGGTTCACCTGCACCTCAGCAACCAACAGGCAAGTATTAATGTGTGGCCCATTATAGAAATGAGCAGAACACGCTTTGCCACATTGCAACTGTTCTCTTCCAAGGAATCCTTCCACCAGCATCCTACAGGAAGTGAAGGATGCCAAGAGCACCGAAACCCCAAGAAGACAATTTGTACAGGAGTTGTACTCAAAGCTGATTTGAAAAATCCTTGTCTCCAAATGTTCTCTTTTTGAAATGCCTGTGTGTTGTTGAGGGAAGGGAAAACAGGGCACGGAGGGGTTAAATCCTTAAACAAAATGCTCCATAGGGAAAAAGCACTTGCTGCTCCAGGAACACAGGAACTAGAAAAGCCAGAGACGTAGGTAGTAATTTACCAGAACAAAGACATTGGATAGAATTAGGTTTCATGTGTTACTATTTATTCAGCTCTAATGAAAGCCAAATAATTTGATAAAGCCCCAGTTCCCATCTGTATCTCTGAATTTCTGCACATATCCAAGACAGTTTCCATGGAGTGCATTTCAGATTTCAGAATTCTCCTTTCAGTTTTGGAATTCAGAAGTTGAGCTTCATTACCAGGACAGCACTATGAAACCATGACAAACACATTAATGTTGAACTCCACACAACTCTTCAATATGCACAGGCACTTTCTGAGCAGAGCTTTTTTAAAGGGCAAGAGCACAACTACAATGTCTTACACTCTGCTTCAAAATATAATAAAAAGTCCCTTTCTCAGCAGGGATTAAAGGTGCTTAAAGACAGTCTGTCATAATCTCAATTTCTGTGCTGGACACTACAGTCAGAATCTTAATGTTACTTGCCACAAACATCAGCTTCAAATTATTTTCTCAAAAAGAGACACAGAAATACTAGCAATAAAAACCTGGGCTTTTAAATATTCTGAAGTTTTCTGGATAACCTGATGTGGAAAATATTGTGTATCATGGATGTAGGCAAAGAACTGAGGGAAGATGAGGGGCTTTCCAAGCTGTTGAGAGAGGAGACTCCTCTCTGTGTGTCCTGGCTCAGCACCCTGACCTGTGAGTCATTTTATCCCAGGACTGAAATACTTGGGGAAAGCAACGTGGGACTCAAGTGAGTCATTTTATGCCAGGACTGAAATATTTAGGGAAAGCAATGTGGGACTCAAGTCACAGGTGGGCCAACACTATGGAAAGAAACACCCATGGCACAGGGAGGTATTGCCACAGGGACCCTCTCAGGTCTCTTGATGTGCCATGTGCACCCAGTTCAAGCCCCTGGCAATAACCCCAGGGGAATGTGGTGCTCCCCTCGGCTCCTGGCACTTGTCGGAGGGGCTGCCTGCTCTGCTCAGGTGCTGGCAGGAGGACACCTCCACAGATGGGATTGTCAAACACTCAGTTTTCTCCTCCTCCTTTGGGAAGCTCAGGCCTTCCTGCAGGAAGCTGCTGGATGTCAGTGCTCACTGACCACAGCAGGGCCCAATGGCATTACAGAGGTTCCAGCAGTTTGAAGGACTGAGGGAATGGGAGAGCAAATCACCTGGTGGCTGCTCATCACTATGCAAAATGAGTGAAGGCAGCGCGAGCAACAAGCCCAGGACACTTCGGAATGCTGAGTGTGTTCACTTATAAAGTCCATATAAAGCATTTTTACACAACTAAACTCTGTATAACAGCAACCTTTTTTTCCCCCTTTCTCTGTGTTTAGCAGCTGTTGCAGCCCAGCTCTTGAGAAAGAGGAGTACACATCACAAAGCAGTGTTGGAATCAAGCTGAGCGTTCTTGTCTGTGTTGGTTCCAGGCTCAAGGGACTGCATGTTTTGAAAATGTCACTCTGCTATTTTTTCACTGAAGGTGTGCTTACCAAGTCAGGTGACAAACACTACAAAATGTAGTAGGAAAAAAAATTAAAATTATTCTATGCTAGTTTTCATGTCATAACCATTAGTGCTATTTAATTAAGCATTCTGGGAGGGAATGCAAAGATTTTCTAAGAGGAAATCACGTTGCCACACAACTGCCAGGTCCCTGCCATCCTCCTGTGCAAAGGAAAGATGACCTTGTGACCAATAATCCAGCACAAAACATCCCACCCATCCCTGACCAAACATTTGGCAGGATATAATGGTTCCAACACAAGGACAAGTTGGAGCAAAACTGTATTGATATATTTTACAGAGGATTCAGGGACTGCAAAGTTATTTTAGAGCAGCACTAAGGGTAGAAGGGGGCTGTCTTCTTTCCAGGGGGAGGGAGGAAGGAGAGAGAAAGTTGTTTTGTTTTGGCTCCGTTCTGTAATGAGTTGCAGAAATTGATCTGTCATAGTGCAACAGATTGTGGCTTGATCTGCCAACAAATTGCAAGCAACAGTAGGTAATGACTAATTGCAAGTGTCGAGGGGGGGTGGGTTGTTCAGTGGTTTTCTGTTTGAGGGGGAGATTGGGTTTGGGTTTGGTTTTTTTTTAAGGAAAGGTAATATTTCCTGAAGGAATATAGGGACCCAGACTGGCAGAGCCCACACATAGAACTTTACCTGGTTTTTAATCAACTGGATTTCCAGTTAAATCTGCCAGGAACTACAGGCCATGGCCCAAGAGACATTGTTTACTTCTCTGAATATGGCTAAATCCATGCTCTAATTTAGGGAAACAAAAAAAGCAGTGTCTTCTGACACCAGTTCCCTCTGAGGGCTCCTGGGGCTTGTGCTGTAACAAAGAAAACAAGGAAAGCAGCATTTTCTCTTCTTTCTGATTTGTTTGTTGTTTCTAGTTAAGTCAGAAACTCAGAATTATTCTCAAGCACAGGGTTTTAGGAAGTTCACCCAAAATGCAGCCTGGGGGAAGACCAGGAACATCTGTGAATATTGGGCCAAACCAGAAGAAGAGAGGAGAAACAGGTAGGCAAGTAACACTAGGGGGATATCACGGAAATAAAGCATTTCTAGCACACAGGGGAAAAACCCCAAACCAGATCTGAAATGAAATGGTTGGAAGTGAAAGGGCCACTGCATTTTCTTCACTGCCATCTCTTCCTATATCCCTGAGAGTTTCAGTGCTGGTTGTGCAGCCTGTGGCAGGGTGACAGCAGCCCCTCAGAGCCCCAGTGTGGGCACACAGGACACGGGAGCAGCGCCAGCCTCGGGAAGGGCACACGGAGGAGCAGCACCACCTGAATGCCACACTTGTGTTCTTGGAAAGCAGCACATTGCAGAGGGGAAAATATACACCCACATCTTGGTAGCTACAAGCTCGCTTAAACTGCCTGCGTTTATTGTAAAGCTGTCTCAGCTTTTCAACTCCTGCGCCGCAGACAAGGTAAAATCCCGGTTTTGAGCACCAATCCGCAGCCTCCCATCGCCACCGATATCTCTTACATTTAAACACTACATGACAGCAGGGCCGTTTGACAGCAGCGACGCAGCGCTCTAACACAGCCAGAGCACGGCGCTGACAGGGGCATTGTGAGCAGGGAACATCGCTCTAGACAGGAGCCAAACAGCAGCCCCGCGAACAATGGAGCGCCCCCGGAGAGCCGCGGGCGGGCAGGAGGCAGCTCCGGGGCAAGGGACAACTTCCCTTTGGGGTGGCCCGTGGGGGTCACCTGGGGTGAGATCCGTAGAGCACAGACCTGCTGTGGCAGCGCAGCGCGGGGCAGGGCGGGCAGGGCTGAGCAGGGATGTGCCTGAGCGCTGCAAACGCTCAGTACCGGGAAGGATTGCCTTCCCTGCGAATATTCAGAAATACAAGTGTGAAATCCTGTCTTTGTGAGGATCTGTGTTAATGTGATTTGACCCCTCATTGTTCAGGTAAAGCAAACATGGCAAGGTTGCTCCGTATTTCAGCTGCAGTTCTTCTGTTTCCATTTGGGGAATATTGGTATTTTTTCCATACTTTGCTCAGACCTCTTCAGCTCATACTCACTCAGGAGGAAAGTACTTAAACATTCCATTCCAGCAGAAGCTCAGTCTGTGTACTCAAATATCCTTAAAGGCAATTGTATTCTACAAATCAGAGATTACAAACAACAAAGACATCCTGCTTTTTCTCTGAAAATAAAAAGAAAGCCAGAAAGCTGACAAGTAACTGTTGACTACCCAAATAAGAGGCTAAGAAAGATTTGCAGTATGTTCACAATATTCTATTATTTTAATTCATCTAAGGAGGAATTTAAGAGAAAAGCAAGCTCTGAGTTCAACTAAAAGTCTCTCTTTGCACCAAGGTAGCCTGGTAAATTTTTGCCAAATGAAAAGTAAATAAAGAACAGGAACTCAAGTGACTAAACATGATGTTTAGGAGCAATAGAGTGTTTCTATTTTCCAGAGTGCCCTGGATATCCTGACTAAGATTTTGCTGTTACTTACCTATAATATTTTTATTTATTCAGCAGAGTAATTATTCCTAACTTACCTCAAGTGCATTTGCCAGACACAGAGGAAATGATCCTTAATAAAGTGCATTAATAAAGTGAGGATCACTTAATGATCACACTTGCCTTATAATGATCAGGCTGTTAAAAGCTCCTGTAGTACATTGATTGTTACTCTGCAGTCACCAGGAGACCAAAGCCAGCTTAGGAGGGGAAATACCAGAGCAGTAGCTCCCTGCCCAACCGAGTCACCATCCCTGGCAAGAGCGAAGGGCACACACCCGAGGAAGAACCCAGGCCCCAAAGAGCAGTGGTGCTCCTCTGCACACAGAATTGTGAGCTGCTAAGTTGCCAGTGGGCAATAAATCCAGGATTCTCATTGATTGCACTGACAGCAGCCTGTGTCTGTTAACAACCTGCAGCCAGGAGAGGTGCAGGGCCCCACTGACCCGTTCTGTACCCAAACTGGGCATCAGAACCACGGGGAAAAATGCGTCCCACCCCCCAGCTGGCAAACCTCGAGAGCATGGCAACTCTCTCTGAATCCTGCTTGGAAGCTGCAATCAGAGTATTAAAATTCCAGTTCTGAATGTAAACACTCTGGGCTTCACTTCAGGCTGCAGCTCCGAATCACCCGAGTTAAACGCCTGTGCTGCACTTTGCCACTCGCTAATGAGTCACTGTTTGGCCCATTGTTGTTCTATTTTCAGTTCTCCCTTTTCCCTTTGTTACAGACAAACGTAATGAGAGGCAGCAGACTGGCCTGATCCGTGCCCTTCATTATTTTATTTTATATGCCTCCACCACATTTCCTCCTGCTCTTCTTTCCAAACTAAATAATAATCCTGCCCTTTTTTAATGTAGCTTTATAGGAAAGGCTCTCACAGAGTGCTACTCTTTTTCTTTGCCCTTCTCTGGACCATTTCTATTTCTGTTATGTCTTTGAGATAAGGTGACCAAAACTGACCATGATTTTCAAGATAAGGTGACCAAAAGTGACCGTGATTTTCAAGGTAAGGACATGCCATTGATTTATGTATGTATGGCATTAAAATATTTTCTTCTTTATGATTTATCCTGTTGGGCCACCCTCCTGTTATATTTCTTTTGGCATAACAACCAGCCCCATCCTAAAGAGAAGACACCTTAAGTGAGCTGACTTCACTGACTCCTAAGTAAAAGCATGCTCAAGAACCTGAATTTATTTGTGGGCCATTCTATTATATTTGCCAAGGACACAGTTGGATTAGCTCTGGAATTCCTCAAAATGATAGGAAACACTATTTAGCATGTCACATCAGCTCCTGTAGAAAGCAGAAATAAGTGTTGGGTCTTTTAGAGAAGGAGAAAAAGGCAAAGGACACAAGGAAGGGCAGTTTATTCTTGTGCTTTGTTGCCTCTTTTGTAACGTTTTTGTTAAACTCAAAGCAGGATCTGCCCTGATGTGATTCAGGTTCCTTGTGAGATCTTTATGTAAAAAAACCCCTTGAAAGACTAAATACACTGAACTCACCAATACCCTTTTGTGAGCTCTTTAAAATAAACCTCAGCCACACTGGCTCAGCCTGAATCCAAGTTCCTTCTGATCCAGAGCTACTGTTATGTCCTGCATCCCAAACTGAGCTCATTGGTGGCCATGGCACAGGGACACAGCCCAGCCCAGGGCTCAGCCTTAAGTCAATGCAATGCAGAGTTTACTGCAGAACTTCTCCTGGGCTTAAGATTATGAATTAGGGAAACACTTCAGTGTTTGCACTGTAGGCACCTTTACTTACTCAATACCTAATCATGACTTAAGCACCTAAAGGCCTGAGTGAAGAGTGTCTCCAACAAAGACAATAAATTTACAGTGGGATACAAAAGGAGAGGTCTAAAATTCTATTTTTAATGAACTTTTTCAAATCAGCCCTTAATTATCAGCATTTAGATCAGCAATTCTTCATGTTCAGCTCATCAAAAACATTCAAGGCATCACTGTCTTGCATTTTATCCTTTTTGTTCCTTGTTGTTCCTCACAAGTAGCAACTGCAGGAGGAACTAGGATAGAGGTTAACTTTTCTGTATTTTTTTTCTCTTTTAAAAATCTGTTGATAAATGCATCACTGAAAGGCACTGAATCAGAGCCCAGAAACTGTGGAATTCAAGGATATGTGAAGCATGCACAGAAAGAACATATGCTTCCCCAGTGTCCTCAAATCTGCTTCAGTCCTAATCCTGGAAGGACCAGCTCCAAAGGGGAGAGAGAAAATGAAACCTCCATCCCTCTGTCAAACACAGGAGCACAAGTGCCCAGAGCAGCAGGAGTTTTGCCTCTACAAAAATTGGGAATGTGCCCAAGAACACCAACACATTTCACAAAAGCCACTGGGAAGCCATTAGTCTTTTACTCACTGAACTGCAAGGAGGAATAGGCAAATTCAGCTGAATAAAATAAAGCCCAAACCATCCACACCCTTATCAGATACACACCAGACCTTTCTGAAGCTTTGAAAATGGTGATATACTTTTGTTATCATTTTTCCTGGTTTGTATATTCTTGAGCTTCCTGGCTTTGGATAAAAGCACCTGAAATGTCAAGACACCAACTGCTCCTGCAGTATTTTCAATCTGTTTTATAGATTCAAGTGGCTTGGATATTTAAAGTGCAACACAGTTTGCCCAATGCACAAAACTAGTATCTGACTTTAAAAAAGAACAGTTAAAAAAAAGGTGTAATTTCTGCCTTTACAGTGCACCAGTCAGGGGCACAACCACACAGAAAGCTGAATTAACACAGACAGTGTGGAAAGTTTAGGATCTTTAACAGTAGTGAGTAAACTAAACTTCAACAGCAGATGGAAATAAACATTCAGCTTAGGGGCACTGTGGTAATCCTGGGGACAATAGAGTTTTTCCATTTGTTCTTAACCAGTGTACTGAAAATGTAAGTATTACATTATTTCCTTGACCTGCCAAGAGTGAAGAGGAAGAAATGTCGATTCTTAGTTGTAGGATCGAAGGAAGAAAAAAGAAAACCAACCATTGCTCCAAAAAGTGAAAGGACCATGTGAATGCAGCAGGTGCCACTTGAGGCTCCCCTGGAGGGCACAGACCCTGATCAAAGGTGGCTGTTTAACCCAGGTGTCTTTATGGAGCCAAGACTCAATGCCCAAGGTGCAGGAGCTTTGTGATGGGTAACAAATGTCTGCCAAGGCTGTGATGACAACAAAGCCCCAGATGTGTGCAGCTCTCAGTAAATGGGATTGGAACGTGGCTCTTTAGAGATGAATGGCTGGCAAAGCTGACTTGCTTGCCAGCTTCACCTCACTGTCACCCAACTCACAACAATTCCTCTGAGGAAAACACATTATGCAGAACAATGTCTGCAATAAAAAGGATTATATGTACTCAAATTTTCTTGCACTCCGTGGTCTCATTCAGACACCAACCTAGAGTGCCAGGCACTATGGACTCAACTGCTTCAATTGATTTTAGTTGGGCAAAGTCTTCTGAAATAGTCCATGCAAAATGAGTGCCACAGAGTTATCAGCATGTACAATAGCTGCATGCAAAAGAGGAGGTTCTTCCTGTCCATTTTGGTGGCTAAGGCCTTAGTCAGAAATCATATAATACAGGCACACTAAACTCTGGGAGGATAATGTCTGGAAGAAATTACTGACACTGCTTTTTTTCTCAACTCACTTGCACACCCTTAGTTGGTTCCAAAGAGCAAAATTGTCCTGACATAAGTCCTAGGGCAGTGTGCAACTAGTACCAGGCCCAGGGAAGCTCAGGCCTAGCAGGCTGAGTCTATACAATAGTCTGTACACTCCACCCTGATGGTTTGTCATCCCAACAGGTCACCCCTAATGCACCTCTCCAGGTGCTGCTGCCAAGCAGACAGTGAGCTCTGAATCCCCACAGGGAAACTCTGAGCTCTAACAGGTCCCTCTGGCTGAGCAGCCTGGGGAGCTGCACTCTAAATGCCAACAGGGAAACTCTGAGCTGTAACAGGTGCCCCTGGCTGAGCAGCCCGGGGAGCTGCACTCCAGGCCTTGGGGGAGTGGCACTGACCCCAGAGCAGCAGACCTTGCCCCTGTATTTCGTGTTTGGTGCATGCTCAAATGCCTGTGGAGCAGGAGGCTGCCTGTGAGGTGGCTCACAACTGATTCAACACAACTGCTTCAACATTAGTGTTAGAAAAAACCCGAGGAACGCAGCAGCAATTAGTGCAGCCTGAACCAATTAGCCATGATGTCCCTTTGTGGGGCTGGGATGGCTCCTCAGCCAAGGAACAACACATTCCTGTCACTCTCCTTCCAACATTACATTACCTTGCCACGTGTCCAGCCCACCAGCTCATCAGACCCACTGGGGCCTGGTATCCTGCAGGTAAAGCCTTGGCTCTCTGCTGATTTATTAAAAGAAAAACCTTATATTTTACTGCTCACATGTGCCCTCTGGAGCGTGGTCACATGACCAGGATAATGACAATCTGTCTCTCTGCTAACATTTCTCTACTTTGGTTATTTGTTTGATAAAGTGAGGAGCTTCCCTTTTGTTGCCCTTCATCAGAGCTTAATGTCTTTACTTTGGGATCAATATACTTTATGAATAATTTTATTTCCTTCTATTTTTATGGTCTTTTCTCCTCATTATCATACTGAGTTTATTAGCTGGTGCTGTCAGTATCTTTACCCTGTCATATGTTCCTGAGGTACAGTAAATATCACTTGTGTTGTAATTAATATGCACACCCTCTGCAGTAATTAAAGCACAGACCCCTTCAACCAGCTGAGCTTCCTACACTAATTCCACCTTATCTTCATAATGAACTTATTGTAATCTGAAACTACCACTGAATATTGTTCAGTAAGGATAGAAGAATGAAATCTAACGAGATGCAATAATATTTGTGAACATGTTAATATGGAAAAAAATGAATTTAATTAGCATTAAATCTAATTAAATTTCCTGTACAATCAAAATCCCCCCATTTATGCCACAAAAACACTGATGGTGCAACACCAGTGCCCCTTCTGAGATATGCACCAAGATGGAGACCAGAGGCCTCATGATCTACCCATGGAATTCTCAGCTATGGATCTACAGGGACAATTAGAGAAAGCACTTGGAGTCCCTGGTCAGGAATGTGATTTGGGAGTGTAATGGGGAGGTGAAGATGGAGAGACACCCCCAAGAAAGGACCCAGCAGTGACACAGTTTGGCAAAGCTTGGCAGCAGGGAAAGGAGAGCAATGCTGAATGTACAGGCAGGAGAGTGCAACACAGGATGATTAAAGGGAGACTGGCTACGAGCAAGGCAGTTGCTATTTTCTGAAAACATTTCCATATGGGAGACCAGTGCCTAAGGTGCAGGCTCACACAATAGGAGGAAAACTGGCAGGCTCCATCGACTGAAAATTGGCTGAAGGGCAAGAAACAAACAGTGGAGGTAAATGGGATTATTTCAAGGTGGAAAGAGGTTACCAGTAGGGTACAGCCCAGCTTTCTAATTACTCACAGTAATGACTTGGATGATAGTATGGGAAGGATCATTTCCAAGGTTCTAGTAACTGGGAAGCACTGCAGTCATAAACACCAATGTAATCCAATAGCCATTTCATTAATAGTTAATTGGAGAGCCAGAGGAGGGGTACAGGGAAGTGTTTGCCTGTATCAGGAGGCAGGAGTGGGACACACAACTGCACACCAGTGGAATGACCTTCCCTTGTAAATGGTCATTCTAGAAGAGGCTTAAGCACCAGCTCTTTGTGCTTTATTGATTGATGTCAATCTGTCCAGTTCCAGAGCATTAACTTTGCTGGAAAATGTGCCCTTTGTGTCATTCCCTTCCTGTGCACCCTAAACCTGCCTCACTTCCTACACCAAAAAGTTACATGGTCACATATTGATTTGTGACTCCCTGGCTGACACCTGAGCTGGGAGAAAATGAGTTGATGTGTGGGTAAATAAATAAAGGGAGCCAAACCCCCACCCTTAACCTTCTGCTAAACTGGACTGACACAGTCCAGTGACTCAGAGAGCAGTATGACTATTCTCTTCCACCAAACTATGGAAAACTATCCTAAAATGAAAGACTGCTCCCAAATTCCTCAAAAGAGGAGGAAAAGTCATATTCCATAAGCTATTGTGGAGAAACCCTTGATCCTGACCAAAAATGACTTTGTCATGAAGACCTTTCGTGACTTGTGAAAGAATTCCCATGCAGAAGATTCCACTCACCTTCCAGACCCAGTAAAGGCACACACAGCCAACCCAAGGAGGGAGGAAACCCCAAACCTACAGTGCTTGCTCTGTTCAGAACTCACTGGGTCACACACAAAACCCACCTTGTTTGCCACCACTGGGCTCATGAAAAAAAAAGCACTCTGTGCCCAAGTACAGAAGGCCCACACAAGTCTCCCTGCCCTGGAACATGAGGGTTGCAAAGAGGCACTTAAAGGCCCCCTCACTGCCCTCTTTCTTCTGAGAGAAGCCCCAGAGACTGACTCCACATGTTTGCTGAAGTTGGAGGACTAAGAAATAAGCAAATCTGAGCATTTTTAATTTTCTCTCCAGCTATACTTGGGAACTGGTGACCCAGCTTTAACCTTTCACTAAAATGAAATATTTCAGCTATTACCACTCAAAGCCACTCAAAGAATTTTAAACTTGGCAGTTCAAAAGAGCGCCAAGATTTTAAGCTACACTGTATCACATCATGCCAGGGAAGGAGCACGAGAAGAGAAGGATATAGAAGAGGCAAGAAAAAAGAACGTGCAAAACTAGGAGTGATAAGAGAGCAGAAATAAAGATATAAGGGCAGCAAATACGGCAGTTTTTTCTCCTATATCCCTTTCATGAACCCTGCAGTCCTTATCTTACTTCTGCTTTCTACATTTTTACATGCTTTCTTTTTTTCCCTCTGGCTGCTTCCTTATTTCTAGGCGTGAGCAGAGTATTCCTGAGGTTAGAAGGGGAGACTCTTCTCCTCAAACTGCCCTTCTGGGGACACCTTCTGGGAGTCTGGATGCCATGGACTTGATGGAGGCAGGTCTGTCTGCCACAGGAGTGCTGGGACCTCCTGCTCTCAGCACTGCAGGAAGGGGGTTCTGCACGAAGGAATTTTTTAGGAATGCCATGGCTCTGTCCCTGCAGCAGGTGACATTAAGAGTGCCGCTACCACAGGTAAGGATCCTGGGCACCAAGGGATCTGAGTGCCAGGGAGGAGCAAGAGTGGGTTGCTCCTCAAAGGAGAGGAGGGTGAGGGCAAAGTGGGCAGGGCAGTGGGCACACCACGGTACCCAAAGAAGGTCCTGTGACAGCGACTGGCATCAGCCAAGAGCTCAGTGATTGCCAGAGCAGCTCATGGAGGGGCACTGCAGTGAATCCAGGAGTGCGGTCAGCAGGTCAGGGACTAGACCAGGCTCAGCCAAGCACAGGGAAAGAGCCAGGGAAGTGCCTCAGTCAAAGCAGCTCCTGAGCAGAGTGGAGGAAGCCCCACCACTACCTTCCACAGAGCTCTTTCCAGCTCCTGAGCACAGTGGAGGAAGCAGAAGCCCAGAGTTCCTGCAGCTCCTCTCACAGCAGCCGTGTCCAGGGTTACACAGCTGTGCCATGGCACAGCCAGCAGTGCTGAGCACAGGCAGCTAAAGTCTGACAAGGTCCCTGACACTAGGAGGGAAAATGTTAGCTTAATCAAAAGGATTGCTGCAAATCTCACTTTAATGTCATCCTTAAATAGTCAAACACCATTTTTTGTCCTCCATTCAAGTATCTCGTACAATCCAGAGTCACAGGCCAGTTCTGGCAGAGACAAATGGCAAAATGCCAACCTGTGTGGTCCTTCTGCCCTCCATTTGCTTCACACTTTTTCTCTCTTTGTAAGTTTTTTTCTGAGTTATCTTTTCAGAGCAAAGAATACTCCTATGCTCTCCTGTATGTATTTGATCATGTCAATATGTAGCTCTTACTCACTTTCAATAAACTCCTAACCACAAATTTATGTTCTGCAAACAACATTTACAGGCCATACCCCAAAGTGTCAGAGTGGATAAAAAAGCAAATTATGAGAAAAGATCTCGAACTCCTTGTGATATTTTAAATAGTGAGGAGGGGGCTGAGATGGCCTCTTGTGTCACATGCAGCTTTCAGACCATTCAAGAGAGGTATTTAGGCCAGTGCTACCCCTTTTCTTTGCAGACACAACTGCCTGTTTGGGCACAGCCTGGGCACAGAGGGACCAGAACTGGATGTCTGGCCCTCACAGCTTAGAAAGGCTGACTTCAACACCTTGGCAGGACCAACAGAGGACAGGACCCATTTTAGTAAGGGCTGGGACAAATTCTTCTGAAGTCCAGAGGTGGAGCAGGCAAAAACATCAGGTCTTTGTGTGAAACTGTCTGGTTTAGCTAAGGAGCAGGAGGAAAGTCCAGCAGATTTACTCAAAATCTGTCCTCATGTTATTTAAGGTCAGATAGGTTGGTCTTTTCTGACACTGAGGCTTTTCATTGTTTTGCACCTTGTTTAGTCATCAGTTATAGCAGCAAAAGGACTGTCAGTTCTCCCTCACGTTTTACATCCCGTCTGTGCAAGTGTGACTGACTGGACAAGGCAGACAGCAGGGAATAAGCAAAATGCCAAAGTCCATAAGGCAGAGTTTTGCAAACCAGGGTGCTAAGGACACTGGCTCCTGTTTCCAGGGGAAAGCTGACTGGGATCTCCGCTGCACTACAGTTTCTGTGGCCAGATGATGCATTCAGTCACTGAATAAGTTCCCTCTAAAATCAGTGGGGGATCTGCTTTTCAGAGGCCTGTGGAACTCGTTCCTAGGCAGTTATTTAGAAGCAAATCCATTGAATTAAATACAGGTAAATAGCATAGGCCTTTTGGGCAAGGGAAAAGGCAGCCAGTCCCATCCACACCAGGCAAATGCCTTCTCTCTACAGTCTGCTCGTCATGGGGGTTTGAAGGCACCGACAAAGGGAACCCACTGAGAAATGAAAATAAATGGAGGTAAATGAAATCAAACTGAACTAAGGGATAAAATGTTTACTGTCAGCTCCCCACCTCACAGGTCACACCCCACACAAGGACAGCCATGCCAGTATAACCAGGAAAGCACCATATTGGAATAAAGAGTGAGAGAATATGTTTAACTGCACAAAACTGATTGTTCCATGACCAGACAAAGGGGAAGGAACTGCCCCCACTTGCTTCTGATTTGAGTTCCTGTAACTGCCACCACACCAGTTAATTCACTACACGTATTTCTTTTCCCACTCACCTAAAGTAGCTTGAGACAATGCAGGGAGTCACCAGTTCCCTCTGGCCTCTGTAAGACCCTGCAGGCCCTGTGTGCTCGGGGGTGGCTCAGCCCCGAGGGGTCATCGCGGCACAGCCCCGGTGCCAATCCTACCTGTGCCATAGCCCCGGTGCCAATCCTGCCTGTCCCTGGTGTCAATCCTGCCTGTGCCACAGCCCCGGGGCCAATTCTGCTTGTCCCTGATGCCAATCCTGCCTGTCCCCGGTGCCAATCCTGCCTGTGCCACAGCCCCGGTGCCAATCCTGCTTGTCCCCGGTGCCAATCCTGCCTGTGCCACAGCCCCGGTGCCAATTCTGCTTGTCCCTGATGCCAATCCTGCCTGTCCCTGGTGTCAATCCTACCTGTGCCACAGCCCCGGTGCCAATCCTGCCTGTCCCCGGTGCTAATCCTTCCTGTGCCAATCAATCCTGCCCACGCCACAGCCCCGGTGCCAGTCCTGCCGGTGCCAATCCTGCCCGCGGCCACTAGTCTATGCTGTTGGATAAAGTTGGAACCGGCTGCGGGAAACTCGGAACGAGCGCTGGGATGAGCACTTTTGTCTCTGAGCCTCCTCAATTCAATCGCACAACGGTTTGCTCTATTGTTCTGTTCTGTAAAGTATATTTAGCTTGCTTAATTAACCTATATTTCAGACAAGTCATGCAGGCGTTCACCTAACTCTGTATATGCCTTTGTGATTAAACTTTAATGAAAGGGAGACTAAAGTAAATTCTTCCATGCTGTGGTTCTGAAACAGACACACAAAAAATCAAAACATAATACTTGTCAGGTGAATTATTATTATTATTATTATTATTCTGAATTTTCTCCGTGAAAGAGAAAAGAATATGGATCCAAATGAACACAGTGCTGAGAGGAAAAGGTGTTTCTGGTTGTGCTTAATAAAGGCTACTTCAACTGAAGGCAGGTACACAGACAGAAAACAATCTGATGTGAAATCTGGCTGGGGCACAGAGAACAAGAGCTGGTACTCAGTTGCCACAAGAAAATTCATGTTTCTTTGTAATACGTGCAAAAAACTCTCGTAATTCTTTACATTTGTGTTTTCTCCTAAACAAATACACACAGTAGTGCTATTCCTATATAAGAAAAGAAAATCAATGCCAGGCAGATGTGCACTCATAAGCAGCCTACAATGGCAAACCAATATGTGTCCATGAAGAAAGAAAAAGGGAATAGATAAAAAAATAGATTTCACTTTCAAGCCTCTGGTGGATTCTTAAAAACAACTGAAGGAAAAGATTATTTTATCCACTGTTGGGAGAAAAATGCTTTGCCCAGTGCCTTCTAAACTTTCAATTAGAGCAACTTGAGGGTCACAAAAATACACATTTGTCTGCCGTGTTTTATGTTAAAAGACATTTTAAAAATATATTTATTACTTGAATGTGATGAAGGTTGATCTGATGAAACACCTGGCATTATTATAATCTTAGTACATATTAATGAACTTTTAAAATGCAAATCATTGACCCACTAGGTGGTCTCATGGTCTCATAAATAGCAATCTTTTGCATTCCAGCATCCAAATTCCTAGTTAGGAGCTTTCCAGAATGCACATTATAGGTGATACAGACCATAACAAGTACTTTGGCAAGGGAAAAAAAAGCCATTCCAGCCTATTGTGTCAATTAAAATGAAGGGGGTTTTATGTTATGAACCATATGTTCAAAGCACATTACATGTAAAATTACATACAATCCTTCTGACTCTGAAGAACACAATAATCCTGGGACATTAGTGGATGGCTTCTGGTGGAATTTAAGGGAACATTTAAATACAATTAATATTAAACTACAGAAAATGTTTACCAGTTTGTAAAATTATTAATTCTGGGTTTTACTGATCTATTTACGAAATTAAGCCAATATATCAAAACTAATGTCTTCCCTCTCTAATTATTATTAATAAAGACTGCTTATTTCCCCTTAACAAGAATTCATTTTCTCCTTTCAAATTAATAACAGTCTGAGGTAACTCAGGCTCCACAGGGCCTGATCCTGGGCTCATTTTCAGAGCAGTTAATCTGGAGCAGCTCCAGAGTTTTGATGTAGCAAATCTACAACTCAGAGGGGAGCAGGATCTATCCCTTCTCCTGAAGGCTGTTCCTTGCAAGTTTTTCTGCTCTGAATTCCTAATCAAATCCTCCCTCAGTACTGAGGCAATTAAAACCAGCAGCAGCACTATCTTAGCTTACATTTCTGAAGCCTGTGGAGCTGCATGGGCTGATCTTCACTGTGTGAATGGCCACAGCCATTAGGAAATCATTCCACACGCTAAAGCAGAGGAGGAAATGTGCAGGAAGGGCAGAAAAAACGCTTCCAAAACAAGAGGAGGCCACCTCAGGGCCCCTGGTGCATCTCAGGGTGTTCATCCTGGAGGCTTGTGTGGATGGCCTGGATCACCCTTCCCTTGCCACGGGGCTGGGAGTGCTGCAGCCCAAAATCTGGGATTCCACAGCACATCCTCTCATGCAGGAGACACCAGGAGAGCACAGCAAGGAGAATTCCCAGGCTTTGAGGAAGAGGAAGCTGAAACCACAGGTTTTACAGGCAGAGAAGGGGGACCTGAGGGCTCCCTGCCTGCATCCCTCCTTCACTCCTGGCACCAGCAGAGCTTCCCAGGTGAACTGGCCACTGCTGGCTGGGGCCCACAGGATTCCTGCCTCCCACCAGGCTTTTTGCAAGTTTTTGCCCCAGTTTCACCCAGTTTTTCAGCTTCTGTCCATGCCTTTCAGCAGAAGAGAGCCTGAGGTGGACTGCAAAGGAATGAGTGTTTGCCACTTTGTTGGGCTGTTTTTCCCCTTCCTAAGCCCTGGCTGTTGTTTTATAAACACCCTCCTGACACACACTTGAGCCTGAGGAGGTCAGGGAACTTCTGCCCCTCAGAAACGATGTCCTCAGTTTATCCCCAACCTCTGCACAGAGAAAGCAGCTGCAATCACCCCCCGTGGGGTTACCCAGGGGGCAGCAGAGCCCTGACCTGAGGGTGCCACCCTCTCTAGGGAGCAGAGGGAATTTAGCCCCCTGATGGCTTTCCTCTGTCCCACTCTGGAGCACCGGATGCTGCTTACTTAGATGTGGGCTGTGCTTTGCTTTGTGCCTTTTCCCAAATTAAACCTCCCCTCCTCATTGCAGCACAGCTTTTGTGCTCCTGCTTTAGCATCCTAAAGCTGCATCTGTACAGCATCTTCACCCAAGCATCATAAAAAATGCTAAATGACTTATGTAGGTCTTCTCACTTAAGGTCATTTCAATTATGGCAACATCAACAGATGTATATGTTCATTAATAAAAGTGTGATATGTGTTTGTGTCCCTCTGAAAGTTCAGTCAGAAAATTATAGATTATACTGAGACACTCCAGGAATTGCTACTCTGTAAGTCAAATGCTCTATTATTAAAAATGTCATCCCATATGAATTTCATAAATAGCAAAGCCAAGAACAGAGTAACCATTTTAAAAAGTCTAGAGGGGATTCCATAACAACATTTAAATGCATTACTACTCAAACAATTTGATTGGATTATAAAATATTTAAAACTGCAGCTGTACTTGTGGTGTTTAATGTTGACTATTTTGATTTCTGGAATATCTTACCTAAGAAGTACAAGTTTACAAAACTACTTATATAATTAGACTATAAATATATAAGAAAATCTATAACCCATGGAAATACAGTGTTTCTAAACTACTGTGTATAGCTGGATTATTCTACATACACAAACACAAGAAACCTGAAAAAAGAACATTAAGCATTAGAGTTCATTCAAGACTTGCCCCTGGAATAAAGCAGGAGCTCATTTTGCCAAAGGTATCCTAATGACTAAAAATAAATATCACAGGAGATGTAGGACAGTGTGTTCTAAATAGAAGTTATGGCCAGATTCTCGGGTGGTGTAAACTGGCACTGCTCCATTGTAGTTAATGGTTACATTGACAAGCTTTGGCTTTAATTTCTCCCTGTGTCCTCTAACATTTTTTTCCCAGGATCTCTCTTACATATGTATTAGGCATGTTTGGGTTTATAATTAAATCTTCATTGACATTTTAAGCAGAAAGGACAATTTTAAAAGCTATTTTTCAGGAGAGTAGCTATGTATTAATCCACAAATATATCCTGATGCCCATATGTTATAGCTCTGCTCTCATATGCTGCCTGCATCCCTCCTGCCAAACTCCCTGTCATCTCCGCTGCTTCACCTGGATCCGTGTCAAGACATAATTCATCCCACAGAGCCCTGTTATTGGTCACTGCATTGCCACAAAAAGCAGAACAGTGTGGGTTACCTTGGGTTTGCCCCAGCTGTCCTAGGAATGATCTGACACTGGAGTTACATTCCCCTCTTTCCTCACAACACTTTGTTCTGGGCCATCTGATCTGCACATATGCACATCCAAAATGCCCTTTTGAAACTCCTCGAATTGTGTCCCCCATTCAGGCTTGGCATAAAAGCTCCATCCCCACGGCTCAGAGAGCCAAAGGACCTTGCAGACCTGCTTGCCCCTGTATTTATTGCTGTTAATTCCAGAGCCCAGAGTTACCATTAAAACCAAAAAGAGTTATGATTAAAACCAAAAGTGCATCTTCCCTGTTGAAATCAGTGGGAATTAGACTTCAGTAGCACACACAAGGCTATAACCAAGATAATCCAACAGCAAAGGCAAATGCACTAATTGTTGAAATGAGGCGGAACATTCCACGGCTCCTCAACAGCTCCTTGCCCTGGGCTGAGTCGTGTTTGGAGGGCAGGAAGTTTTCATCATTTTAAAGTATGTCAAGCCTGTGCTCTCCAGGGCACAGCAGGAGGCAGAGGGAGGATTTTGCCTGCCCTGAGGTTGGCAGCTCTAGTCAAGGAATGAAGATCACCCCGTTCCAGCTGAGGGCATGCACATCCACCAGGCCTCCAAAACCAGGCCAGTGCCCAACTGGTGCACAGGCTGCTTCCTCAGGTGGCCCTGGAAAACTCACCCAGGCTCTAGCAGGAACACAGACCTGAAGTTTCTGTAATTTCCTGGCTTTCTATATGACAAAGAGGCCAAAGGCTGCTGAAGCAAGTTGGGATCATGCTCTCAGTATATGTTTAGAATTATTTTGTTCCCAGCCTGAAAGCAGAACTTGACATTCAGTAACCTTTCTAAGTCCAAAGAAATGTTATTGACTTCAGTGCAACTACTATGAATTTACACTCAGTGCGAGTGGCAGTGGAGCTGTGCCACAGTGTGGTCATTACTCCAGGAATTCCTGTGCTACAGAACAAGGCCAGCAATTATTTGTGGTAGTTTTATTTTAAATGCCTGCCTTTTTGGAGCATGGCAATTTCCATGAGTGGTCCCTGCCCTTGATCATTTCAAATGGTGTTAGAAGTATTTGGATCTTAAAATTCTCACTGCCTTCTAGGAATATCACCTTTCCTCTGATTCTGATGTTAGAGCTGTGCCATTGAAGAGAGGAGTTCAGAATAAGGTGCACTGGAAATTTTGCATGAACCAATGCACAAAATTAATGAAAATGTAATGCCAGCAGAGCTCTTAACTTTTGGCTGCCTTTACTCCTCTCAGCCTACCTATGTGTGGTCTTCTTGGAAAAAGAACCAGGTATCTGAAAAATGGATGGGCAAACATTTACTTTTGGCTGCAGCCTGAGGGAACCTGCAACACTTTCTCCCTTACTACAGCCTGTTAGGACGACTTGCCAGCTCATGGTCACAGGGTGAGCAACTCCCACCTGGAGCAAGGTCAGTGCCCTGCTACCTTCATGGAATATCTTAGATGTAATGGAGAGACATTTCTCAATGGTTTGTATTTAAAAGTCTTATTGTACTTTTGTAGATGATCCTAAAGGTCTGAGTAGTCCAAAGACTATTTGAAAGACGAAGTACTGCTGCAAGGGATGAAATGTAAACAGACACTCAGCTTCATTCTTCCCCACTAAAGCAGGGCTTAGGACTCAGTGTTACAGTGGAAGGGCTCTATTTTACCTCAGTGGAGTTATTCTTGATTTACACCAGGTTAGAATTAGTCCTCGCCACTGGAAAATCTGTTCTACCAGGCTGGTGGTGGAGGCATTGATCCCAAACAAACAAAATTACCTTCTCCTTCAATTACTTTGGTCTTCACTAATTAAAATAATTTTGCTAATGAAAGCTGCAAAAACATTCACACCATCTCATGCAGTCAGTGTGACCTTCTGCTGATGCTTCTGATGATGGTAAACACTTTATTCACCAGAAAATGTACAAGCTGTAGAGTCTCCTCTAGGATGTGAGAAGCCAGAAAACCTGAAAATAATGGTTTCAGAGATCCTGCAGTGTCAGAGGCAGGCCCTGGCTCTGTGCATGGAGACTTTAAGGTGCTAAAGCATCTTCTGACTCTCAGCTTCGTTATTTCTGTGCCTCATTGACACCCCCCTCCCCATTGGTGTGGCTCACAAACCACCCCTGCAGATCCTCTGCAGACTGAGCCTGGCTTTGTGGACAGTGTTCCTGGGGAGGAAATCACTGACTCAAACTGGCAGGCAGAGTGTAGGCAGAATTTCTTTGGAGTTGGAATATTGAAATCAGAGCCATGGTAGCTCTTCCCAGGAGTTAAAGGAAAAGACAATGAAGGGGAATGGAGGTGTGGAAGTCTTTGCCAACACAGAAAAATGCAATCCCCCAAACATTTTATACATTGGAAGCAACAGTTAAAAGTCCTACAAAAGTACAAGATGGGGTTAAGGAAAGGATCATAGCAGAGATCAGAACTTCAAAATAGTCTATCCCCTCTCAACAGTTTTGAGTACATTTCACATTAATCTATACCTTCCAAACCTTTAAGTAGATTTACCTGTATATTTGTCATTCTCAAGAATGAAAAATGGGTGCTAAATACCCTGTTCTACTTCGAGAATTCCAATCTCTTATTTAGAGCGAATTCAGCAATCACAACATTGTATTTTAAGGTGCCTCTTCCCAGAAAAGTTGATTCCCCACCACTTGCCTTGCAATCAGGAGTAAGGATCACAGCCCTAAGAAATGCCAGGATTTATAGAAAGCATATAAATAAATGCATAAGGTCCTTGTGTACAAGGAACAACAGGATATGGCACTCAGTGCTCTGGTCTAGTTGCCAAGGAGGTGATCAGACAAAGGTTGGACTTGATGATCTCAGAGGTCTTTCCCAACCTAAAGGATTCTGTGGTTTGTAATTTTTCCTTTCCATTTATCAAAGAAAAGAAAAATAATTAAAAATTATGTATGACTGTGCAGCTTACAGGTCTGGTGTATTTAATCTTTGCTAATGTGTTATGGACAAAGGTTCTCCCCAGTTGCTGCTGGCAGAGGAGCAGTGAGACACGTCCTGGAAGGAGCACGTGCAGCTCCTCCCCAGCTCACCCCAGGTAAGGTCTGGCACGTGCTTTGAAGCAGGATGCTTTATTTCCCTACAAAACCTTTTCCTCCTGTCTTTACATATTTGCCATTAGAAATCTGGATAGTCTTGTTATATTTATATAAATGCCACTCCTTAGACTTCACTGATCTCTTCTGGCAATGAATTATTTATTCTAAGAGCTCACTGTATACTCGTTTTTAACACACAACCCTTCACTTTCATTGCAAGTTCCTTTTGCTCATATTATAAACACTGCATGGTTGAAAATCAGCAGGGAAGAATCCCAGAAACCCAAATCCTGATAGATGCAGTATTAACATCCCTGAACAAGTGTGTGGTTTCATACAGTGGTGCATTTTATCCTTATTTACTCTCTGTGTGGCTGCAGCACACAGAGAACTACACAACTGTGAATCAGGGCAATGCTGGTCCAGGCACTCTGCAAAGAGCCTGTCACCTCCCTGAAGGCCTTAGTGAAGGACAACATAAAATCCAGGAGGTTTTCCAGGTGTCATTACAGTTCCCAGCTTCCAGTGCCCTTGTACTGCCATTGCTGTGCGAACTCATACTCTGAGTCTCACGTCTCTCAGTGCAGATGTTGAGCTGGTTTCACTCAGTGAGGCAACAGTAATGCAGGTGATTTCCCTGCAAACTGGTGTGCAAGGGAGCCCGAAGGCAGAGGAATTCAGGATGAGCTCCCAACAAGGCTCCTCTGCTCCTGCCCCCTGGAAGTACCAGGGGCAGGGCTCTCTCCCACTCACAGGTGTCAGGGCTGAGGAGATACTTTTCCATGTTTGGGGTACCTTTCCATGTTTGGGATACTTTTCCATGTTTCACATACCAGAGCACAGGAGTTGCTTCCCATCTCCAAACAGCCCTGGGTAACTTCACCGTTTTCCAGCTTTCTGGCATTTACAAAGGACTGTGCCTGGTTACACCCTCCTGAAGCAAAGCCTTGATCTGTTTTCAGTCAGTCACTTTTTTTTTCCTGGCAGCAGATATAAGGCCACACAGTCAAATAATGAACTTGTCTTTCATTTGGATATAGTTTATTAATGACAAAAACACTAATCCATTAATCAATTTAAAACAAGTTGGTAAATGAAAAAAAATGCTCAGTCTCCTTTAGTAAGAGGATCACATGCATCTTAAAAGGGGGCCATTATCTCCATGGGTTTCTCAGCTGAAGTTAAAAATCTAAAAATGATTTTCATTCATTTCTCATTAATATGCAAAATTATTCAAATTAGATAGTAATTAACCATCTACTCAGTAGAAAACCTTTTCATGATAATTTATGATAAACTCGGTAGCAGCTTTGATTGAGATTGATTTTTGGTGTTGAGAAGCTATCATGAATACAAAAAAGCACCTGAAAAAATATTTTTAAACACCTAACTCACTGCTTAGCTAATTATATGGGAACCGTGTTCACAGATTATTTCAAAGGAAGGCCTATAGGCAAGATACTAATGCTGAATGAAACAGGCAAAACATCCTTTTGAGTTTGTCCTACATTTCATCTTAAAGCTCAGCTTTCTTCACATCTCCCAGCCTAATTCATTTAGAATGTTAAATGTTTGGCGCTGTTTAATTCAGCAAACGGCTGCAGTGGAACCAGGGCTGTGCTTGATAAGGCTTACAGGATTGCTTTCAAGATAAAACTGTTTGCAAAAATCAAAATACACTCAAGGCAAACTGTTGTTTTACAGCGCAGCGTTCCTGGGAGTATCACTGTGGTTTGTAACCAGGCTCTGGGTGTGCTTGGGCAGGTGGGCACGGGGGGCCGGGGGGGCCAGGGTTAATATCACGGGCACAGCACACTGGGGAGAACAGGGGTTTGTTCTCAGGAGCACAGAGGAGCTTCAGCACTGGGGACTTGGTGGCTCTAAACACTGGGGATTGCTGTTCAACAGTGTTATTCTCCTGAGGTGGGAACACCAGAGGGAAAGCAGCGTTGACCTCGTGCTGCTGGAGCAGCATTAAGGGGAGGGAAAAACCCCCATTCAATACCTGCTGCCACCAGTGGGAATTGCTGTGAGCACCCAAGCCAAAGAGGCAGGACTGTGGAGGGAAGGAAAAACTGATATTCCTAAAGGCTTTTCCTCTGAACCTGATCACAGAGCTAACAACTGACGTTCTCATAACTCACGTTCTGGGGATTTCCTGTTATTTAAATAATTACCAACAGTAACAGGAGAAATAGGAACCTTGATGCCAAAGCTCTTTGAACTCCCTCGCTGGGGAGGAACGAGAGCAGAAGCAGAGAGGAAGGATCAGGTTTGGTTATGAGCTCTGTGACTGTCCCTGAGGTTCAGCTCCAGAGCTGAAAGGTCTGTTCTCCAGGGGGAAATCAAGGCCATGATAAGCTGCACCTCACCACAGGTAAATCTCTTCAGTCCTTAAACCAAGACTCAGCACTGAGCAAACAAGCACATGTGTAACAAATATGTAACCAGCAGCAAAAGGAAAGCTTTGAGCAAATCTCCCCTCCTTTAACTACAGTGGCACCAGCACTGTCATGCATTAGGTCTAGGCTGAGTTTTATTTGCTGCCCCAGTGCAACCTGCAAACCCTTCTCCCCATCACCATGCTGAGTAAATGTCCTGGTTAGTGAATAACCCCTGACTGCACTTCTGGGCCCCGTGTTATTTTTTACATTGCCATCTACTGCCCCAGGAGCTGCAGGAGCCAGAGCACACTGGATGTGCCTGCGCTGCTCCTCATCATCCCCTGCCTCGATGGCTTCCAGATGGCACCACGACAATGGCTCCATTCATTCCTGCCTGGAAGGCCCAGGGGGTGGCAATGGACCACCTGCCCCCAGGGCCCTCCTTCCTGCAGGCAGGGAAGGGCCCACCTTCATCCTGATTCCATTCATCCCCAGGCCTGACATGGGAATGTTTACACAGGGTAACAGAAAACCTGTCCACAAGTTCCTGATGACACCCAAGTCAGTATTCCTTCTTCCAGGCACATGGGGAGAGTCATCTTGGAGGTGGTACAATAATTTCAGGACATTGAAACCAAAACTCCTGCTCAGGTGACACGACACAGATGGGCCTCAGAAAAAAGGCCATTTTGGGGAAGAAAACATCATCCCTCAGCTGACACATTTAACTACTGGATCAAAGAGAGGGGAGTGACACAGGGAAAGATGATAAAGAAGAATTTCTGAGGGGCTGAAGCAGTTAACAGTGCTTTGTGAGACAGCAGGGGCGAAAAGGAAAAAGAAATTGGTTCCAAACTTCCACATCCCTTGCTTTTCAATGATCTGCTTTTGAGATTTAAATAATTTTGTCTTTGACAAAAGCAGAAGTAGTAACAATCCTCTAAGTACTTATAAACCTTTTATTATATTCCTTCCATTGGAATGTCTCAGGGGAATTCTTAAGCATGAACTTCTCAAGTGGTGAAGTACAATTTCTACTTATTTTACTGATGTGGAAATTGCAGCAAAGGACAGGTTGGGTTACTTGTCCAACTGGTCACACACAGTCACTCCTCATTAACCTGGAGGCCTCAGCATCACTCCCTGGGTGTTCTTTGTGGTTTGGAGAGAAGAGGTGCCAGTGGGGAGGTTTGGCCAAGTGGTCTGGAATTAAACAAGCCGTGATAAGCACGAGCTGTTCAGGCTGCTGAGGGGCCACGAGGAACTGCAGGAGCAAATGACATCACACTGCCATGGGATGGGCACCTCTTAATTTGAAAGACAAAAGCTTAACAATATCCAAGGCTGGCAGCTGACTCCCGAGAAAGTCCCACTAGAAACCAAGTGGCACCTCTCTGACCACGTTGCACCACCCAAGCCTGCCAGGTAAAGCCATCAGACCAAAAACAACTCAGCTCAGAAAGGTTTAGCCTCCTCAGGAGTGCTGGAACAACCCTTTCCAACAAAATGCTACCCAGGTCCTGGAGTTGAGTTTGCAGCTTCCCAGAGGATCCAGAAGGAAGTGGGATAACGTCCAGCCCAGCTGTAGAACTGGGCAGCAGGGACATCACCGGGCAAAGCTGCCCTGGTGTCAGCCCAGGGACTCACTGGCAATGAGTGAAACTGCAGCTTTGTCCTTGGGGGTATTTTCAGTTTAATTTCTGTCTGCTGCTTGTGGAAATGTGAAACAGTTAACACCCTTGTTTCAATAATATGCGATTCCGAGGGAGGAAAAATTGGGGACCTAAGGAACCTGGCTTTTTTTCCTTCCCTTATTATAAAGTCATTTTTCAAATCACCTTTCTGACACATTTGTCCATATTGATTAGCTGCTTTTAGAATGACATTGTCTGACCTGTCTAAATCCATCAATTGCTCTCCTGCTGATGCTTCATTCCGAGGCTACTTTAGCTTCTAATGGTATGGCATGAATATTATTCATAAAGTCTTTTTGCTGAAAAGATCAATAATCACATACATCTTACGTTTGCATTCTGGGTGTTGTTCCAGAAGCCCTTTAACTGGCCACAGACTCCTCTATTTCCCTTTTATCACTGCAGACTGTAAATGTTTCATTAGTAGCATTTAGAGAGTACATACTTGATACTATATCCCCAGGAGTTTCAAGTGAGTTATTAGGAACTTGTTCAGCATTAGGATTAATGCATATTCCCAGAGGTTTTCATTGCATTTCCATTCCGTGTGCCACAAACTCTACTGTTAAATATGTTTTGTCCACTTAGGAACTGTTTGGTAGGGAAGGCAAGCCTTAATTGTTCCCAAGACATTGGGTAATGCTCTGCTGATGGGCCTAAGGTTGAACTAATAGGCAAGTAAGATGCAGTTTAGCTTCAGCAGGTTTTAAAGTACTAATGAGGCACAATATAATGAAGTTAAGAACTTGTCAAGACAGACAGTTCATACAAAAAGTTGAAACAACCTTTACTTTTTTTTTTTGTTTAAAAAAAAATCCAAGATTACCCCAATGCTGAGAGAATTTATTCAAGGGAAATATTTTCTAGATTAATAGAATTTTTAGAAAAGGCTTTTTAAAACTAGATGCCCTAGCTGAGCAAGGGGCAGAATTTATTTGCCTGAGCATCAGTAGGTCAAATATGATGGTAAAATACAGTTTTCAGTTGGAAGAAAGGGTGAGTTGGATACTGCGTATTCCAGGCTGCCTTTTATGCAACTGCTTGTCTATATTTAGCAGCTTTGCCGGCTTGGAAATTTTAGAGCCTTAAAAGACCAAATCCTGACTAGTCACCATTTTAACTTTATGGCATTTTCCTGGAAGAACAAAAATGCAACATTCAAGGTATTTTAATAACTACAGGATTGATTGGAACTTCATTGGATTTTAACTACTGCATGCCAGGCTGTTGTGTTCGGTGGCAGAAAATACTTCATTTTCATTTTCTGACATAAAAGCCTAAGTGTCCTGCTGCTGAGAGGTATCAATCAAAGCAGAGGTTGCTGTGGAATATTCTCCTGGTGCTGGGATGAGGGAAAACGATGCTTTAGTTGGCAGCCAATGGGTACCAAATGCCTCCACAGCACCACCAGGCTGGTGCACACACTCGAGCAGAGCCATCACTTCAGGGCTCATAAAGTGGAACACAGACTTCTCACAGTGCTGGGGGAGGTTTTTCCTTTAGAGCATAAAAATGTTGCTTACATTGAAAAGGAAAAGCTCAGACTCACTTTTAGAAGGTTCATTTAAAGGCAGGCATTGCAAACAGTTATAGCCCAAGTGTTTTGGGGACAGTGGTATCTCACAGATGTTTGAGGGAGGGTTATAATCTGCCCAAATCCCTGGTTTTTATGGAGACCACTGGAGAGCTGCAGCAGTGGGGAGGGACACTGCAGTTTCACATCAAGTTAAGGCGTTTGTGACCACCTCTCTGGCCATGAAGCACATGATTATTGAGGATAAGTGGAATGAAGCAGTCCCTGCACTTGAAAAGCCCCAACTATTTTCATGCCCATGGGTGAACAAATATGTTTAACTAATAAACATTTTGGTTTATATTACACTTACACCTTAACTGGGCTTTCTCTTTCCAACCTAGCAGCACATGGATCCACAGTGCCAGGCTTTACAAATTCCATCCCAGCCCGTCCCAAGTGGACAGGACATCCCCCAGGTACCAGTTCTAGTGGCTCACTGAACTGTGGAGCACAGAGACTTTTCTTCCACAAGAGCTATTCAGCACCACCTCAAATTCCTCAGTCAGCTGAAATATTCAAACAAAAGTTGCTGCTGCAATTATAGAAAAACAGAAGTTTGGGGTTGGTTGTTTTTCTCTGTGTCTTTCTTGTAGTAAAAGAATAAAGAGATGACTGAACTGCTTAAATGTTAGAAAAAGAAAGTATGACCTGCAGGTAGAAACTCAGTCTGAGGCAAAAAGGAATGAAAAAAGAGTCCAAAAGACGGAGTGCTCAGCCTCCAGGCCACTCTGACGCTGATTTCCAATGACTTGGTGTGGGGATGAGCATTTACCAAGAGGCCTCTATCACTCAACCCACCCGTATCTGACTTCTTGCACCTCTCAGTACAAGAATCCTTCAGTTCCAGGGTGCAGCCAAGCAAAGGATCAACACAGGAGAAAAGGACTCAGCACCTGGAAGCCACAGAAATCATTTCTGATGCCTCTCCCAGCCCACTGCCAGCTCTTCTCCCTCCCTACATACAGCCAGGCCATGGAAGAGTGCCTGAATTTTCCTGAACCAGACATCTGAGACTGCTCTGCAGAAAGGCAGCAAGGGGCAAAACCTAATCACTGAATATTTGCAAAACGTTTATGGTAAGAATTGCTTCTTATTGCTCCTTAACAAGTTGCCCTTCTCTGAGGGAGGTGTGAACCAGAAAGCTAAAGGAGGCCCAGATGAACCTCCAGAACTGGACCCTGATTGTTCCTCTGGAGAATATTTCACTTGGTACCACCACAGATGAAACATTTCCCTCCCACACACAACTACACCTCATCACTGTGCTCTTGCTGCCCCTTCACAAGACCAGCTCCTCTGCAGCCTCTCACACAGCAAGGCAGTTGCAAAGTGCTGCTGTGCTGGGCTTAACCCTGACCCAAAGGACAACCACCAGTTTTTGTGCTGGCTGACACTTGCTCCACTTCTGCCCACCACATCATGGAGCTTGTCTGGACCCAGGATAAAGCAGCAAGGAAGAGAGGGAGAGATCCAAGTAAAGGAATTGTTCTGAGTACAATTTATGATGCCTCCTGAGTAAGGGTTCATTTAATATAATTGTTGAGATTTTCACAGTAATATCCCTTTTCTTCTAAGCGAGGTAGATAATATTGACAATGTTGCCAAGTAATTACAGCAGCAAAGCAAATATATGGCATTGTGCCCCTACAATTCCTCCCCTGGCTGCCCAGCATGCAGCTCAGCAAGCAGGGATACAGGCCACTGACACGAGAAGAAATTGCTCTGTTTCTTAATTGTGAAGCTCCAGGTGACAGAAATGCCACTCACACTTGCTATGCTTCCCAAATAAATAATTGATCATTTTATAGCTCAGCAGTGTTACTACAAGAGCACATAAAGCAGGGAGGACCAAGCACTTGCTGGCACTCAGTGCTGTATGTTGGTAATTCAGTGGAAGCCAGACAAGATTTGTTCATGTGGTTTCCTCCCTCACCAACCATTTGATCAGATCAGAGGCTGAATGAAGTGGTGGGAACTTGCCCTATCACTGTGAGTAGAATTCTTGGAAATCTATGGAAATCAGTGGATGTCCCTTAGAATGGAGAACACCTTGTCTCACCTGAAGGTGAATCAGTCACGTTTATAAATCTTACCCCTCCAGATTTTATGCAAAGTCACTCAGTCAATCCAACCCAGGAATTCCTGTTTCCCACTGTGAGCACCGTGTTCCTCAGCATGAGACACTCCCTTGTCAGGCAGGAGGCTGTCAGATGTGCCTCTGCTCCTCCCTGT
Organism: Sakesphorus luctuosus; assembly: GCA_013396695.1. Taxonomy (NCBI): domain Eukaryota; kingdom Metazoa; phylum Chordata; class Aves; order Passeriformes; family Thamnophilidae; genus Sakesphorus; species Sakesphorus luctuosus. The sequence goes on along the minus strand of VWZD01001544.1, from coordinate 1,719,362 downwards.
GTGCCCATGGGTGTGGATACATGGGTGTATGGATTTGTGCACCCAGGGGCACCCAAAAACAAGGCCCACATGCTCACCTGCACGTGCTAATGAGCTTCAGGGGCTACAAGCATCGACCAGCAAATTGGACTCTAGTGGAATTCTTTCCTAATGTCTCTTCATGTCTCATTGTATCATAAAACATCCAGTCCAACAGTTAAGACAAGTTCCCAAAGCTGATGAAAATGAGCTGACAAAAACACTTAAGCCAAACTTACATCTTCTAAATTGATGCCTGTGATTTGGTGACATTCAGGGTAACAGTAAAAACAAACTCTGGAAGTGAGTAAACAAAAGCCACCTCCTGCATAAGCTCATGTTTTAGGGAAAGGTTTGTAGAGTTCAGCTTTCACAAAGTCCTCACCAGTACATGAGCACAGAAGCCTTTTTTTATTGCGTATGGACTGACTCGGAATTTTCTTCAGCTGGGAATTTAGTTGCTACCAATTTTCTAACATAAATTACATTATCATTTACTCTGGTAAAAAAGGGCAAGGATTCTTTACCATTTGCTTTGGTAAAAAAAAAAAAAGTTACAATTATCTGTCCAATGAATCAACTCAATTTTTTGCTCCTACATGTGCAAACTGCCAACTTGATGGCATGGAAATTAAATCTCCTGCAAGACACAGTTGTACAGTAAAGGAATGAGCAGGTTCCGTGTCCCCACTGCTGTAGCTCGGTGTGCCAAGCTCCTCTGGCAGGACAAGCACAGGGGGTGCAGCATAAATCCTGTGGAGGGCCCATTCTGTGGCTGCTCTCTCTGCTATCTCTGCTCAGCAGTGCCCATTAGTGTCACGGGAACGGCGTCTGCACCGCAGACATCCCTCACCTGCAATTGGCCTGCAAGGCCAGTGGCTCATTTGGCACTGGGAACCACAGCAGTCATCATGCAGCAATAACTTTGGGTCACTGCTAACCCACACTCAGCAAACCAGTGACCTTGGAAGGAAAGGTCTGCAGCCCCTTCCCCTTCCTCCCATTCCTCAGGAAGAACGCCACGAGTCCTTCGGCTTGGAAGGAATCCAAAAGGAATGAGTGTGTCATTGAACTCTGAGCTCTGAGCTGGAAGCCAATGAGAGCTGCTCTCTACCACTCCTCTAAAGGAAGATTACAAATAAACAAACAAACAAACAAACAACCTCCCCAAAAAATCAACCCCCCGAGGGTTTAGTTTTCAGCACCAGGCTGAGCTGTGCAGTACCTACGACACCCCTGACCACTGACCTCAGGGCACCTCTCACCACCAGCTGAGGACATCCAACATTTTCCTGTGGCAACCACCTTTGCAATATTCTGATTTTCAATTAGAACCCTGCAGATTTTGGAACTGGACCATTGTAGCTGACCACTTAAATTACTGGATCCTTATTTATTTGAATTATTACCTCAGATTAATTGAAGAGGTTTGTTCCCAAGCCAGTGCTGCTCTTTCAGCCCCAGAGCCAAATAGTAAGGTTGTTCAGAGTAACAGACATGAAATTTTGGTTCACTGTCTTTAATTTTTGTTTTTAAAAGTTATAAATATTTCATTAACTGGGTTATAATATAGATGGTGATCTCTTCAATTTCCACTCTTTTTACAGTCTGGTTTTTTTTGGTACAACAGTTGCTGGCTTTTCACTTCCAGCAAATCAAGGCCCAGAATTTAAAGTGAGATCTGTGTGTAACTATATATACATATATGTATATCTGTGCTATAAAAATTACAGCACAAATATCTGCATATGCTGTGTGTTTTAAACACATTAATCTACGGCTCTGAAAATACCCAATATGTGAGCATTCTACTTTTAGGTCTGTGATATTTAAAATGGCTAAGGCTGGTTTTTGCATTGCACATGAGGCTTTCTTCTGCTCAAAAAATAATAACTGTAAATCTGTTTTCTCATGCCCAAGTAGTCCTTGATGAGACACGTAAGGAAACGCGGTGAGGATTGTCACGAGCGGAGCAATAATCATAAAATTAGAAACAAAAGAATGAGACAGAACAAAGCTCTTTTTTTAAAGATTCTAAATCGCACACAAAACATTTGTTCTGCTCCAGCTCTTTGTGAACTAATTGGCTCTCCTGGAGGGACAGGTAATTGTACTTGACTACACAAGCTGTCCTGAAGCTCCCTGGGAAAGCTGCAGTGAGCTCCCAGTGTTAGCAGCCATCAAGGATTTCACAGGTCAGGCAGCGGATCGATACAGCTAAAAGCAGCAGGGACTGCAATGTCGACAGCAGGTTTCACAAAACGCTGCAAGTGCCAGTTTGTTCCCCTTCATGCAGAAGCTCAAGACAGCTTAATTAACCCTTGGAAAATACAATTTATCCAGAGGCTCTGCGGGTCTGTGCTGGGCCTTATTGGGGAACTGATAGCCGAGATAGTGTAGCTGGCAGCTCTGAATTCCCATTTCCCCCTCTGGTGCCGTTCCAGGCGGGATGCAAACAAACCCGGGTGCAGGAGATGTGTCTGCCCTGTCCTGAGGATGCTCCAGAGGCCACAGAGCCAGCTGCTCTGGCAGAACTGGCTTGTGAGTGCAGCAGGAGCACTGATCACTCACATCCTGGGCTGTGTGTCTGTGTGTGTGTGTAAGAAAAAAAGAGAGGGGGAGAGAGTCATCTCCCAGAGGTCTAAATGCTTCTTTGCCCTCTTGTAAAGATGTTCCCTTGTTAGTTGTCTACTTTTACTGTCTTTTAATATCACGTGGCCATTGAAAGTACAGACAAGGTAATTTTCCACATCCCAAAACACCTACATTTTAGAAGACAAAGAACTTGCCAGGGGTGACAGACCAGTAAGAAGTGAACTTGTCTGATGTGATATTCAAATTTGTGTCTCCAATGTCAAGCCAATAGGCTGAAGGGTTTTTCTTTCCACAGCTCTTTTCAAGCTAAGGAAACCTTCTAAGACATGCATGGGACAACTAAGAAAGAAAAAATATCCAAGTCACTGAGGCTTGGCAATTTTCACATAGAAATCTGCCTGTGAATTCAGCTAAATTATGTATACTAATAACTATTTTAAAGTATTAACTATACTCCCATTAGTTGTGTTTCCAATGTGTACACTTTCAATTAAATCCTGCAAGTGTATTTTGTTCAGTTTATATTTACTTCCTTTAATGAATGCAGACCTACCCCTTCTGTTTGGGCACAGTGAACTCTCCCTGGAGGAAGCAAGGTGGGCACCACTCCCTTTCCACTGGTGTGTTACTGTTTCTGGTGCTGAATTGAGTAACATTAAGGAGATAAAATCTAATTAGAAATGTGATTTTTTTTCTTGTATGTGCACCTGCTTCATCACACACACTCATACACACACTTAAGACTTGTGACATTAACTGGGCAGCTTTGAATCCACATTTGCATCTTCAATAACCAGTAAAGACATGGGACTTTATGATGAAAACGCTGAAAAATAAACAATGAGGATTCCAAAAAAGGAAAAGCAGGCCAGACTACGTTCCTGATTCTTGTATTAACACCACCACAAAAAAAGGCACACAAAAAGCCTAAGGGTGCAGATCCAGAAGATACATTGTGGATGGAGAACTTGGATTTACCCATGGCGAGGGCAGTTTCCCATCAGCAAACCCACAGTAAATACAGCACACTGCACTCTCCATGAGAAGAGGGACTTGTAGATGAATTGGCAACAAACCCAGACATGAGTAGATGACAGCAAGGAAGTTTCATGGCCACTTACACCAACTGTAAGTCTGTCTCCAGAACTTGAGAAAACATCCTACTCTTTTTAGAAGTCTTTCCTTCCTCTTTGGACTCCAACCAGAACATGCTTGAAAAGACCACAGAATCCAGCTGGCTATCTAAGATTTGTAAGAGCAAGAAGGATAAAAGAAACATTGCTCAACGTGTTGTCCCAGCTCTTAGGAAAGCTTGAAAATGGACTGAAATATGTGAAAAAAAAAGGTTTATGATTACTGCTCAAGTATCAAGTGAATATTTTTTAATCCAGAGGAGAGGTGTATGTCCATGGAAAGGTGCTGATGTGCTCAGGTATGAAAAGAGAGCTGTGTTCTCTTTCTACCTCTGTTTCTGTTTGTCCTGTCACTGTGTCTTTTTATCTTTATCTGCACTTCTACTTCAGTGTTTACTGTTTTGGAGGTGAGGTTATATTGCAATATTTACCCCTGTAAGGACCTGACCTCTACTGGAACCACTTGGTGCCACAACCCAGCAGCATCTGACACCTGGGGGGGGTGTGAGAACAACCACAGAATTTGTAGTTAATGCCTCAATATCCTTTTGTGCTGACACAGGAGGTAAAGATCCTCAAGGAGAGCTCTGCTCTGACATATTCCAAGCAGGGTTATTATTAGAATCTGTAAGAGCAAAATCTAAATCTAACATACCTCAAAAATTCCATTTTAATAGTATCAACAGAGAGCTTTTACATTCCCACAATACAATTTAAAAACTAAATCCTCCTGTTAATTATGGGGGAGTGCAGGCTCTCCAAGGTTGAGTACCTATTTCTGTTTAAAGGTCGACACTAAGTGCTCTAAAATCCACACTCTTGTTCAAATTGCCTTGAAATTTGGTGTGCCTTATGGGGATGCAAGGCAAGGTCGGAGTCACAAGCTTAGGGTCGGGTTTGCCAGGGCTTTTCAAGGCATGCCTGAGAAAACAGCTATTCCTAAAAGTGATAGAATTCTGATAAACTGTTTTTTCTACTCTTGCATATCCTTAGTGGATCAAACCACAGCTTTATGCAATGTTTAAATGTTCTTAACATTCACCGTTTGGCAGCCTGAGTAGGTCAGTGTCTAAATTCCCAGTTCTGAGACACAACAGAACATAACAGGATTCCGAAATCAGGAATGGTTTCCACCTTACTGACCAACTTTAAAATGAGCTGGATGGAACAAGGGGATGGATAAAATGAACCCACTCCATGCCTGATGGCAGTTTTCATCTGATCCCCCAAAGGAACCCTGAAAACCAAGTGGGTTGGTATTATTAGTACTGCAAAAACCTTGGACAAAGACATATTTTATCATGTGGGGTAAATACATTTAAAATGTTTTTAAAAAGCAAGTTATACACATGAATTCTTGCTTTGAAGGACAGGGAAACTAATGTAGGAAGGTCACAAAACTGCAAAGAACTCGAGGAGACAAAGGAGGAAGGGGATGAGTGACTCTAATGCTCCTTTCCTCCCCTCCTACAGGTGTTTCAGAGGCTCCTCCACAGTTGGTTCAGGCCCTGGGCAAATCCTGTTCCTCTGGAAAGAAAGGATGAGTGTCCAAAAGTGTCTCCTATCCACATGCAAGGAACAGAATTAAAATCTGTGAAAACCAGGACATCCAAAGTAAGATGGTTGCATTTTCTCTCTAGGGTGGGGTGGCCAGACCTCCCAGAGGATGTGCAGACAGGCACAGGGAACAAGGACACAGCAGTGGGCTAATAAGAGGTCATCAGGACACCATAAAAAAGGTATTTATTACCTTATTTCTAAAGAGATATTGGCTTAATGAGACATGAGAAAGGGCCTGGAAAGGGTGACTGGGGAGCCTCCATGTTTTTAAGAAAATTACAGAAGACAGAATCTCTCACTAGTTTTATACAGTATATTTAAAATTCCTGTAGCCATCCCACAATTAAAAAAAAAGCCCAAATGTTGGGCAATGTGTCATATTTGTGATTTCTCTGTTAGTAAGCAGGAATTCCTGATTACACAAAGCATCTGCTTGCTGATGGTGTTGGGAGGAAAATCTGGTGGGAGCTGATGACCAGACGCTGAGTTATTTGCCTGCAACCATTTGCTGTGGGGCTGTCTCAGCTCGGGGCGTGTGGGGGCAGCTCAGCAGCAGGAAGGAAACTGGAGCTTTCATGCTGGTTAAGCTCAAAAAGTCTTAAACTCCTGCCTGTCCCTGTGTGTCTAAAAGGAAGACTTCATTTGTGCTCCATGCAACGGGATTTGTTTGTATTTACTGGGAGCTTTGGAACTGGCAGTTTGAAAGAGTCATAAACAGTCCAAGGGCTCCTCCTTTCCCACTTTTCCATGCCTGTAATTTTTAGGGGACAATGTTACCACAAAAAAGAAAAACCTCAAAAATAGTTTGTACACTCTTATATGTGTGAAATAGGACATCTATGTATGTGCTCTAATCAGTAAAACGTTCTGAATCGTAATTGTCTCAATCAGAAATGTGGTTTGAAAGATCCCCAACCCGTCAGGGTAGTCAGGCTGGATTAACTCAGAAGTTCAGGTGAACAGAGTACTTGAAGAGAAAATATCCCACTAGGGATTTTCCAAGAGGAAACTTTGCAAGCACCAAAAATGGGTCAGTTGAGGTTGTGCTTGTACAATAATATTTAGTCTAAGAGCTCTTGATAGGGGTATCACTTATTGTAAGGGTGACTTTTTCTGTCACTGTTTTAGAGAACAGGCTTTGAAAATCAGAATATAACCTTTTGGATTTGTTCTAATTAGATTTTTTTAATATTTCATTCATGTTTTTCCCTGATGGATCACACAAAAATCATGCAACATAAAAGCTTATCAAGCCATAAATTAATTTCTTTTAAATTTTGTCTTTTTTTTAAGTTCAGTGACTTAACTCTTCTAACCATTCATCATTATAATCCACATAAGGCCAAATGGTTTGGGGAAGCCAAAAGGCATCAGGAAGATCACCAGAGCCATGACAACTGAGCCATTGCTGATCCCAGAATGTGGAGGCACAGAGGAATGGCACAGGACAGACACAGGTCCAGGTCTGGAAAATCACCTACTGCTCCTATTGCTGCCAGAGACACAGAGAGGGGAGTGTTGCTGCTGCTGAAAGAAGCAACTGCTCCTGCAGCAGTTCAGAAGAGCTGGCCTGAACACCTCAGGAGAACTCGTTTGCTTTCCAAATCTGGCCAACACACACCAGTGCCCAGCCACACTCCTGAGAACAGGAAGGGTTGCTCACCTCACAGGCAGCAAGGAGATTTCTCCATAACAAATGCTGTCACTGAAGGGGGATGGAGGCAAGGACTTCAGAAATAAGCCCCATTCAAATGCACAGAGTCAGTGTTGGAAACAGAAGATCTTTCCAGGTAATCCTGCAACAGTGTTGATAAAAGCAGGATGTAAATGATGGGAAAGGAGGAGAGGCTGCTGTGCAGCCACACGGGTGGGACTCCATGCACTTCTGCCAGCACTGGTGTGACACCTACACATTAATTAAATACTAAAAATACCAAAACCTATTTTATCTCTAATTTTTACATAAAGCAATTCTTATCAGGCATCACTTCATTGCAACTGAGTGGCTCAGGCAGTGTCTGTCTGCAGGGTGAAGGAAGTGAAAATCATGGTAACTGGCTGATCAACAGTCAGCCCCCGATGTGATGGCCGGGGAGGTCACCACCCCATTTCTGCACAGACAGAGCAGCTCACAAAGCCAGAAGCCTCTGCTAACACAGAAAGGTGTTGCTCCAGGTGAAGTTAGTCCCAGTTTTCCCTTCAGAGGTGTTGTGGCTCCACTCTCTGAGATTTTTAAAGGCCAGCCCTGGGAAACAAGCATATGGAAGAGGGTTTTTTGCCTTGCTAGGAAGAACACAAGGACCATATGGTTAGAAAGGGACAGGCTTCAGCTTTTTTGTCAGCATGAGGACTGTGCACAGCACAGTGCAGAATAAAGCTTCTGAAAACTGTGGGAGAAAATGGTTAGTGTAAGCTATTAACTCTGTAATTTTCTCCATGTGCTGGGCAAGGATCCTGGGAAATAGCAGGACTCTCTCTGCAGTCACAGGGACTATAAAGCAACCCTCAGCAACTGCTTAGAGAGGAACCTGGTTTAAATCTTGAAAGCCTGGAATCACTTTATTTAGTCAGCAGTGGGGCAAAGGATGATTTAGAAATAGCTTCCTGGTGTGTCTGGAAATCCATCTGTATTTCATCACATAATGGAACAAACATGGGGCAGTTCAAATGCAGGGATGAGCTGGATGGGTGATGTGTTCATTACAGGTACAAATTAGGAGGCTCCTTTGGGAAGATCAGTCTGTTCCAAAGGTCACTGCCAGGTCACATTTACTCCAAAGCAGCTCCTTTTTACAGAACCTGGAACTGAGACACTTCTATACGCTCAGCTTTTGTTCAGCTGAGTTTATATTTGTGTTTTGGTTTCTAATTTCACAAAAGCCCCAAACTCAGGCCTGCTCTTGCTGCCTGCACATCATCTCCAGCCTCCAGGCTGCAGTGCCACACCTGCTAAGCCTGAGCCCCATTTTCCTGGCCCTGGAGCTGGGTAACCCCTCCAGCCCATCCTGTTCACCTGCAAAGAGCACACAAAGCCCCTGAGGATGGCAGGACTCAACAAAAAGCCCTTTTTTGGCTCAAATTCCCTAAGTATATAACATAGGTAATAAATTTTACACGTAGTCCTTATAGAAGATCTTCTTTAGACTTGCAAATACAGTGAGATACTTGAACATGGCAAGAGGCTGTGGTTTAGTTCAGCCCACACTCCTGTCAGGATTAGAATTTGGAAGTTCTAACCTTCAAACCTGCAGCTGTGGGTCACTGCCTGCCATGTGAAATGCTAACAAGTACTAAAGGATACACTGCTCTCAGAAAATCACATTTCTTTAAAGCAAAGAAAACCCAAACAAAGAAACAAACCACCACCAAACCCCAAACAAAACTGCCCACAAACACAGCCTTTGAAATAAAGGTAAGGGGGATGCTCTAAGCAAAGCTCCCAGTAATCTGGCTACAGTCAGCTGAAATACAGAGAATTTGGGGGCAGTTTTTAGCTGCCATTACACACAACAGGTCCATCACCACAGCAGATTCCAAGAATGAAAACTCAGAAGATCTTGCAGAGCTTCCAATAAAAACTGAATCAGACTGAAAATACACCTGTCCCAGGGAGGATAATTCTGTTGAAAAAACTGTGTCCAAGACTCAGATGAGGTTCCCTCTGAACTGAAGAGCCAAACACCCTAAGAAGAGATACAGCCCATATTTTGTGGTGTTTATATGTAATGACAAAGGTATTGTTGATAGAACTGCTTGGAAAGATCTTTGAAAACCTGCAAGAATAAGTTGTGCAGGAAACCTTCCCTTTAATAAACTAGATTTTCATAACACCAGATGGAACAGGACCTTTGGATGTTATACAAACCTTGACTAAATTAAAATTATTATACTTAAATCACAATTTTAACAAGGGGTTAAAACCAGAGGAGAAAGCAAATCAGTTGTAAGAATATTCACTTGACAAAAAAAATAAAATTTAAATTGAAGTGTATCTGTGAAAAGCTATTTGGGTGCTGGGTTGGAATATTACACACCTCTCACACAAGGTACAATTCTATGGAATAAAATGTTACAATATAGTATTTAAATACGTTTTAAATACATTCCTTGGAATCTAGAAATCATCTGGTATGTCACCATGTTCCTGAGCTTTACTTGGAAATCAATGCTTTAATTAAAAAAAAACCAAACCAAATTACAACTACAACAAAAAAACTCCACACAGATAAAGATGCCGTGTGAAAAAAGTCCAAATTCTTATGCCTGGTTGTTGCACACCTTGGACAGGCACCTGCAAAGCAAATGCAAGTTTCATGAAAATCGAAATACTGCTAAAGGTGAGTGTGTTTGGCTCCCTTTGGTACCTCCCCCTGCCAAATATTCATGAATTGTGTCACCAGAGCCATTGTCTCTGGCACCCCAGTGAGGCAGAGGCCTGAGGTTTGCTTGGATTCCATTGAAACCCTGGGAGTAACTCCAGCACTAGGATCACTCCAGTGAGAGCACGTGCTTGTGCTCTGCTTTCATCTGCTGCCCCTTTCAAAGCAGCACAAGTGCTTTAACAGGTTTTTCCCCTCCTTGTTATGACAATCCATGGTCTCCAGCCTGGTGCAGACAAGACTTGGGAGCAGCTGGATGCACAATCTGCAAAGTCTTTGGGGGTTCTGCAAAACAGCCAAACCCTCACATGACCTCACATATGGGCACTGAGGGTCACTGGGGACAGTCCAGCCCGTGCCAGCTCACAGCACATTATAACACAGGAGCTGCTTTTAAAACACCCCAAATATGCAACAAACTTGCATGTTTTAACAGTAGAATAAAACTGTGAAGAACAGCAGAACAACAATGCACTGAACTCTTGGCCTTTGCAATACTCTGTCTACTGTTCTGTCTCATCTGCTTGTGTTCCTTGACTCATGCAAATGCCAGTATGAAAATCACACTTACAAACATGGTCCTCTAAGCATTTGTGGGGTTTACTGTGCATTTTGAAGAAGCTTTTTGATATTTTCATTTTACAACCAATTAATGAAAGCCCACTCTGAGCTATAAAGAGTAAATAATGTCAGGTTCTGGCAGATATTTTGCGTGCATTCTGCATTTATTACAATGTTTTCACTGTAAAGCTGGAAAGAGAAACTGCAAATAAGATTTTGTTTATCCATTGCACCTTAAAAGTGCATCTTGGGGAGCCCTCAGGAAAATAAATGAAAAATCATCCCAGGCATTGAAAGCAAAGTTCCTTGAAGTTACAGAAGCCTCCAACATTCCTGCCCAAAAGAACAAGAAAATATGTTCATTCCTGATTCTCTTTTACTTCTCTTGTCACAATCTCTTTAAACATGGGATGCAAAATGTCTATTACCCTTTTTCCACTTACTACACTGGGTGTCCTTTGCCTCCTGCTCCCTGGATCTCACTGCAGGACTCAGGAGCTGGTGGCTGTCACCAGAACCTTCTGCAGAGGCTCAGCCTGTGTCGTTATCCCAGGGATTATTCTTGCAGGAATTTCATCAGGCTGTTTTGTCCCCAGCTAGAGTGTTCAATAGGAAGGTGGTTTTTTGCTTTCTCTGTTTAGAAATGACCTCTTTGTCTAATCCATAAAACTCTTTCTCCCCTTAAATGTTCTTTGTTTAGAAAAGCTGTTATTATTATGGCAGTAATAATAATAAGTAAGAACACTGATGAAATGAAAGCCTTGCATTAGGCAGATACAGAAGCATCAAAGTATTGAGGAGTCAAACACAGAGGATGTGCTTGGAATCACCTCACTCCTCCTTCTGCCAAAAATAAGCCTGTATCAGTACAGAGGAACTGGGGACAGCAACCAACTTACAGAAGAGCTGGGGACAACCCTAACTTACAGAAGAGCTGGGGACAATCACTAACTTACAGAAGAGCTGGGGACAATCCTAACTTACAGAAGAGCTGGGGACAATCACTAACTTACAGAAGAGCTGGGGACAATCCTAACTTACAGAAGGGCTGGGGACAATAATTAACTTGCAAGAACTAGAAATGAACCTCACTCCCTTGTGCATTTAGCTATTAAAAAAAGAGATTTAAAAGCCACAGTGAAACTCCACTGTAGAGTCAAGGAACAAAGCACATGAGAGCTAGAGAATGACAAGATCATTGATAGCTCGAGGGAAACTTTGAGAACTCAGAAAGAGAAAGAAAGTGTTGTGAAAATTAAGCAATTCTAATTCATGTAATTGTAGGGAACAAGTACCTTCTTCAGGGCATTAATACAGACTGAACTGGGTTCCTTTTGCTTTACAAAATTATGTTAAACTACTGAGCACAACTGCTATGAAACTAAAAATAATGCCTATATCTGATTAACAATACAGTGTACAGTTGAAAGGCCTAGAAAGCCCAGAGAGTGAAGGCTGTGACAGCCTCTGTGATCACCTATTCTAATACTCACAAACTATGAAACTTCACTCAGTAATTTCCACACCCAACTTAGTTAATGGGGCCAAATTTGTGGCCTCTCATAACTTGGTAGGATAGAACAGCTGACAGAAGTTTGCTTGAAACAAAGATGACCCTTATAGCCAGTGAGCAAGAACTTCATTTCACAAGATCCCTGCAGATCTTTCTCCTCTTCTGTAATTCATAGTTTGCAGTCAGTACACAAAGCAAACCAAAATGGTTTCTAGCCATTTTAGTCACCCCAGTTTTGGAAAGCTGAGGTATAGATTTGCTTCTGTCTCCCAAACCTGTGGCTTGAAATTCCCCTGGAATGGCCTGCTCTTGGTTGTGGAGCTCCTCATGCAAAGGTTCTTACACATGGCCCTTCCCCACTGTCAGTGCTGCTCTGCTGTGTGAGGAACATTTGCCTTGGCTGCATTATTGCTTCTTTACCTGCCCTGGGAGCAAATTTACACAGAGCTTCCTTATAGATTTTCTGCCATCTATTAGGATAGGGGATGTAACTCCATTTTCTCTATGCATATTGCGTCTCTCATTTGGATTCAGGTGCCCTTCACTCCTAAAGAGCAGGGTCAGCTCTTTCACAGAGGAAAAGTGCGAGACTGTACTTCCCAATCCAAACAGGACGTCATCCAGGTGGTCATCCTTGCTGGATTACAGATGGCCCTTGTAGGGCTTCTGATGCTTTCATAACAATTCAAATACAGTTCTATATAACTTTATAAAGCCATGTAGCACACCACTGTTGTATAGCTAGATCTACTTCTTTATCCTTACGATGTTTCTTGCCCTGCTCTGCCAGAAATTTAGCCACGGGCCTACCAAAACCTCTCCCCAAAACTCACAGGATGTGAGCTGGTTTCTAGCTCCCTTTCCCCAAGAATTAACTCCATGAGGTGCTGAATTGAGCCACATTAACACAAAGGATACAACAGAGAAGATCCATGGATTTACTGTGCATGCACACAGGCAGTGGTGTACCAGGGGACACTGGAAGGGGAGTTTTCTCCCTGCTCCAGCCCCACAAAGACAGGAAGAGAGTTGAGTGTGGGGAGGTCCTTTTTTACCCAGGTAACAAGGGATAGGATGAGAGGAAACAGCCTCAAATAGCACCACAGGATGTTTAAATTGGATATTAGGAAAAATTTCATCACCAAAAGGATGGTCAAGCACTGGAACAGGCTGTCCAGGGACGTGGTGGATTCACCATCACTGGAGGGATTTCAAAGACCCTGTAAATGTGGAGATCAGGGACATGGTTTAGTGTGGCCTCAGCAGTGCTGGGTTAACAGTTGGACTTGATAATCTTAAGGGTCTTTTCCAACCTAAATTGTTCTGTGATTCTGTTCTATGTGAACAAGGGGATGGACTGGGATAGGTTATTAGAGCTTAATGACCCCTGATTAATTTGTTGCTGACATTTACTCAGAGGAGGCAGCAGAACAGAGAAGAGAGCCATAAGCAAAGGGAAGGATGTCTCTGGGGACTGGCTGGGGTTTGGTGTTTTCAGTGCTTTCAGTGGTTATGCTAAACAGCTGTTTCATTATTTATGTAAAAAGTAGTAGCAAATGAAGGCTGGGATTCTTGGAAGGAAATCTTTTTTCTTTTCCTAAAGACATGCTTCTGGATTCCTGCAAGTGATATTTATATCCTTAAGGGATTTCCTCAAATGCCTTCCCATGCCAATCTACTTTCCATAAAGGCTCGATCTGATGAACCACTCAATTACAGCAGGTCAGTGGAGTGATGTAATGACAGTGTCAGGGACAGCCTCTTACACAAGGCAGTTTCATCTCATACAAGCAGAAAAGTTGTAGCAATCTCAGCTGAATTTCTAGTTATTTCAGCTAGAGTGCATTATTTTGGAGTTGCTTTTATCCCCTAGGTGCAATTTTCTAAGCAGGGCTTGACACAGTTTGCCAACTCCAGCCAGCACGACTTGTGTGTAGCACTGGTAGTGCTGCTGGGAACTTCTCTGTGTAACTAAAGAATTCAAAGGTGTTCTAAACAACATCTGCCTCCCAAACCTGCCTGTTCCCAAAGCCAGCAGCAATTCCCTTCATACCCAACCCACTGTGCCCCCAGGCCACTCCAGGACAGCAGCTGTGAGTGAGGAGGACAACATAAAGCCTTCAGCATCTGCTCTCATGCCCTGCCAAAGAGAGACCCTTGTAATCTGCATCCTCATGATGGTGCCTCCTGTGATTTATGCTTAATGCATAATCTGGTCCTGCCTTGTGTTCTTGTAATTGGACCAGGAGACACCAAGAGGTCCTTTTTGGCTTAAATTACTTGATTTTGTGAAATTGTAGGTACCAAAGTGAAATATAAATAGCCTTGAACTTTTATGCAATATTAATTTACACCTTCCAACTGTATGTATGGTACAATTCATTCCATGAGCAATGCAAAAGCCCTCATTAGATGTGCTGTGTCACAGAAATTTATGTATCATCTAAGGATTCAAATCCCCAATAAAGGAGTTACTACAGTACATTACACCATAATGCACAAAGAAATCAGGTATTTCATACAAAAACTTTATAACCACAGTCCTTTTATCATCATGTGCAACTCACAGACTCTCCTGACTAAAGGTGGTGGTTTAATAGTAATGCTTGGACTTGGACCTGGACCTGCTCTTGCTTTACTTTTTCTTCTGAACTATGGATGCATCTCCACCAGGGTTTTAGTTCAGATAGTTTTATACTTTCAAAGCAAAGCTTCTGATTGTCTCTTACCATGCCCTGGTTAGTGGTACAAAACAGCTGGGGAGTATGAGAACTTGCTGCTTTTGGAGTGAAAGGAGCCATGTGGATTTTGGAATAAGCGTGGATGTATCTAGAAAGGTGAGTTCTAGAACACAGACGCTGTTAGGCTGAGTTGCCTTTGGCAACTCTGCACAGCAAGCGTTACTAAAAGCCAGTGCTGTGGTGTCCCTAAAGGGTGGGCAACCCTGATCAATCTGCTGCTGCTGCGGGGAGGAGAGGCTGAATGCAACGGCCCCTCCTGGTACCAGCACAGCTCTGGCAGGGCAGCTGAGGGAAAGCCGGACTCTGCTCCCCTCCCTCCTCAGGCACCCAGGTGGAACCCAAACGGCGGCAAACGAGAACTGTTGCAGCTCCTGCTCAGAGCCCCAAAACTCCCCTGAACGCCCCGGCACGGAGGGAACAGTTGTGGCTTTCCCACGCCTTTGCCGCCCTGTTTGCACCTCTGAGACATGGCTGCTGTCATTTGCCCTCACGCCCACCCCCAGCTCGCTCAGGAATTCACAGGCCCACCGCTGTGCCTGAACAATACCCCAACTATCGGCGATCCCGTCCCCACTGAGCAGTTAGAGCAGGCGCGAGTGTGCTGCAGTAAAGCAAACAGCTGCACCCTACACAGTTCGGAGCTCCAGATGAAATACTGGAGTGAATCTCCACGGTGCCTCCAGCTTTATTGCACTGAGAGATGAGTCCAGGAAGACTGTATACACAGAAGCATTATTTTTTGATGGAAGTACAGTACTTAGCTTTGAGGGGAGCAGTGCTGCCTGGTGTTCCTGTGCTCCACTTGTAAGCACCATGTACCCAGCTGTCCCTTTCACACGGCTTTATGTATCAGTCTATGTATTATTTATACTTGGGAAAGGCAGAGCCACACAGGAGTCAGAACTCGTTTACATTCCAGTTATGGAGTGAAGCTATTGATGCTGTTGTGGTAGAGGTATTTTGGTTTATTCAACAACCCTATATGATCCACAAAGAATGAAAATAAATTTTAAAAAAATTTAGAAATGAAGCTTCAGTTATAAGAGGGTTGTGATATTTCCCCCAAATATAGTTCTGTATAGATTTAATGGCCTGTTACTTGTAAAGTGAGTGCTTTTAGAACAGTTGCACACAGTTGCCTTTGTCATTACAAAAGCACAGCCAAGTGTAGAAGTATGGAATTAGTGCACTTATGTTAAAGAAAATTAAGGCAGAATGCCCATCTCCTTCACTTTATGCTCCTTTAATAGACACTCATTCTTCATCTTTTTCCTTTCAAATGTAAGAAAGCTGGAAAGACTTAAACCAGGTTTCCTTTAATAAGAGAAAATAAGAAGCCTGCCACACAGAAAATGACTAAATTATGCTCAGTTTAGGGGTTCCACTCTTCTCTTTTGCCTCAGGCTTTTGGGACATTAAGGCCACGTTATAAATCCTGGTCAGTGCTTTTTTCTAAAGAGCAGAAATGAGAGTTTATTAGCATCACAGTGGTTGCCTCAATAATGACAAAACAGTTGCTCATTACTGCTCATTAGATTCATATTAGATTCATTTGCAATGGCAATACATCTTCTATTCATACTCGATTGCAAAACAAGAGATATGATTTGACACCTGCTGTAGGAACGAATTCATTAGAAAGTAATAATACAAATAGGATTTCAATGGATGGACTTAGTCTTCTGTCTCTGATGGGTCTAAAATTTGTCATTTAATGTAGAATTTATATAGGATAAATACCACAGCAGGCAGTCAGCTCCTTCAAATCATGAGCTCCCATAAAATCTCACACACAGCAGCAGACAAAGAGCAGACAGACACACAAACAAGCCAATTCACAGGACCACGTGCAGGAACAGGCAGTAACTGTTTCTGTTGATATCCCTAATATATAAATGTAGTCACCCTGGTTTGAAGTCACAGAAAAAGTGCAAAAAAGTTATATTTTCATCAAAGTATAAGCCAACAAGTAAGGAGGTCCAATTTTCCTTGAAAACTTCTGGGACAAACTGAGCCCAGGCTGTTACTGAAGCACTACTTAAATGCCATTGTCTTAATTTACTGGAATAGCCATTATTGTATCTCTACACTTTGGAAGCACCAAACTAATAACAGTGTTTAAATGAGTTGAAATCACTCCTTTTCCTCAAAAATCCTATGGGGAAAAACCAAAATTATCTCAAAACTCATCAGTTCTTGCCTTTTTTCCCCGTGCAAGAGATGAAAGTGTAAGCAAGTAATAGGTCTTCACATAATGAAGCAGCCTAAGATAGGTTGATTGCAAATTCTAGCCCTGCATAGCCTAAAATAATTCACATTATAATACCTTCAACCTCATTACTACCTTTCATGGCATTTCTGATGTTATTTCTGAAGGTACAAAACAAATATCCTGTTTCTCTCCTCTGCCCTGCTCTTCATTCAACTATCAAGTTAATGAATTCCCTACCACTTATTGTTTATGCAAAGAACTTTCTGTGTGTTTTTACCCACAACACACCTAACTCCTGAAAATCCACAGAATTTTGCTTACTCTGCATTGGGCAAGAAATTTCTTCACAACTTCTTTTCAAACTTGCTTCCTACAGAACTGCTTTCCAGCAGAAGAGTTTCTCTTCCACTGAGGTCAGTCACAATCTAGCCCTGCTTTTCACAATAAAACTGGATGTGATCATTGCCCTCTGCATTGTTTGAGATAAATTCCATGATTTAACACTTACCCAGTATACAGGACAGTAAAGGTGAATGCTCAATGAAAGACTACTGAGCATGTATTCTGAATTTCATAGTAAAATTACCTGATTTGTTACAACCTAGAATCAGACCTGAATTTCTTCACTTCTGAAGTTCTTCTACCAGCCCACAGTCATGCTGTGATTCTCCTCTTTTTTTCTCCAAACCAGCAGTTTCAGGAAGCTGCATTTCATCAAACTTTGCATGATGAAATTCTGTGTTGTTTCTCTCACACCAGTACTCCAGTGCCTCACAACTTCATGTTCCCCAGCAAAGTGCTTAAGCACACACACTTCTGTTCTCTGGTTTTGTTGCTCATGCAATCAGTGATACTGAAGCAGGTCCTGAGGTAGATCCTTGGGGACTGGCAACCTCTCTGCCATTTGGAATTTCCCCTTTCAGTTCAGTACTCCTTGCCCACTGCTTCATAGTTATTGCACTCACTCCCTCACACATTCCTCAGCTTATTTAATTATTTCCCATTTGATTCTGCATGACATGCCTTGAAGTCCAAATGAATTGGTTCTGTCACACTTCTCATGTCTGGCAAATCAGTTTTCTGAGCAAAGACAAGTTATTTGGCCCAATGCAAAGAAATAGTGCCTTTTATTCCATTTTCCAGTTACCACAAAGGACTGTTATTACTCTTTTCTTTCCAAAATGAGTTCTAAACCTGCAAACTTTTGAAATCAGGCTACCAGATTTTTAATGCCTAAAATCACTGTCCTTTTTTAACTGTAAGTATTTCCTGTATGGCAATGTGTCATACTGGACATATTTATTTCCTCTGGTGTCTATAACTTGGGGAACAGAAGTTGTCATTTCCCCTCTTGCCTTATATCACCTGGCACAAATGACTCCAAATCTGTGTTAAACAGAAAGACTGCTGATAAAACAGGGTTTATGAAAGACACACAAGTATTCCTCCTCTAGCTAAGTGGGCACTGCTTTCTCAGGACCTATAGCAACTATACAGTATTATTTAAAGGTTACTTCAATGTGTGATCTCTTATCCCTGCTCTTTATAGAGTAGACTTCATTTTAAAAAAATCACATACAATTTCTCTATGAGGAGGATTTAAAACCAACATACCTGCCTTGGTTCAGCCAACCATAGAACAGAAGTTCCAAGCCTGGATTTTCAGGAGTCACTATACATGCAAAAGAGAAGAGAAAAATAAATAAATTGAAGGAAAATCTCACTTGACTGAGATAACAGCTGATTTTAAAAAGCAGTTAAGAAAATTACTAGCCCAGTTATTGAAGAAATCAGAGCCCCAGACACGGAGCCCCAAACCCCCAAATTACCCCATGTCTTCTCTCAGCTGTGACTCTGCTCATGGAATGGTCTGCATGGCAGTGAGTAGTGGAGCCCCATCAGGGTGGGACAGTGCCCTGACTTGCTGGGAATGCTGCAAACACGGCACACCACTATTTTATTGGACATATTATACACTGTATTTGTCACTTCACTGCTGTTTTTAATTAAAAAGACTCCCAAACACACCCCAAAACCAAAAAACCAAAACTCAACAACAAATTGAAGGGAGTCTTAACAGTCATGACAATCAACCGCTTCCTGATCTCTCCTGGGAAAAAGGCATTGGCACCCTGCCTCTTTCCTTCTGGATGGCATCTGAGAAATAACAATGCAAATATATTAATATTGCATGGTCAGGGCTACTTTCTATTAATATGCCATTAATATAACAACCTTTGCACTACATTTAAAGATCACGAAGATCAATATTTATTCTGAGGTCAGGGGGAAAAAAATCAATCTTGCAGTAAAACGAGTCATATTTAATATATCCTCTCATCATAATTAAGTTTATACATAAAAAGTAGCATTGATATGTGAATAATGAATGCTATGACAGATGAGTTTCCCTTCTCAAACAACTTTATGTGGGTAATCTCAGAAATGGAAAGACTGAAGTGATTATATGCACCTTCTCCCTGAGTGCTTTGCCAAATTCCTCTTGGTTTCTCCAAACCTTTTCACATACACTGCAAAAGAAGTCCCTGCTGACCAAGAGCACTGGTGTGCTTCTGCTAATATTCCTGTAATTTCTTTAACCCATTCCCAAGAATCTCAGTGCCTCAAAACAAGCCACCCTGACTGCCTCAAATGGATAAAATGAAACAAAAATGAAATTATTCCTATAAGGTCAGTCAGTAGCAGAGCCAGGATTAGGATTCCAGGAATTACTCCCATATGGGAAATCATTCCTGATCCCCTTCTCTGCTCCAGCCACCAGACATCCTGCTGTCCCTGCAAATACAAGCCATTCCCACAACAGCAATAAACTCAGATTACCTCTTTGCACATTTCTGAAAGAAAGTAAACACGGATAAGAAAATATTTTCCCTTCAGTTCTCAGAAATAATCACTTTCTAAAGGCAGGAGCAAGAGCCCCTCTGACATGCAGCTGGTAAGGAACACACCCCAGGCCTGACTCTTTTCAGCCACAGTGCTGAGTAGAACAGGGAGTAACATCTCATCCCAACAGCCACTCAGAGAGAGCAGGAACAGGCTCAGGGAGAGCAAGCCCGACCCTGCCTGGACAGGCACATTCTGTAGCTCATTCAAAAGCCAGACATCTCTTCTCACCTGTTTCAGGGCTTGTGGTGCTTTTGCTGACAGAAGTTTTGCCCTTGTTGTATTATCCCCTGTTTGGTTAGTTCAGGGTGTACAACTGGCTGCCCAATGCAATGGCATTGGTAGCAGAGTGAGTGTTAGAGGGGACTGGGGAGACAAATTCCAGAGGCTAAACTGGCCCCTCTAGAAGTGTGAGGGTCATTCATTCAGGCTACTTTACATTGTAGCAGATGTCACCTACTGCCACTGTCATCTCCTGTACTTACCAGCACTTTTCAAGTACTTTGCAGTATTATATTTCAGATGAAATTCCCAAGATCTCAAGTATTTCATATTTTCTTTTGAGAGAGGAGTATTTTCTTGCCTGCCTTTTAGAAGTCTCAGCTGTTTTCCTCTGCTGCTTAACATGCAAAAGCCTTTAATACTTTGAACCTACCATGAGATGCAAAATACAAGAACTGTCTACATGAAAAACCTTAATCAGTCAGGAAGTTGGTAAATGATGTCTCCATGCCATCCATATTGAGTGTCCATTACTCCTGGACATAGCACATTAACTGACTCATTAGCTACTTCAAACCATATGGACTTAGGTTTGGGTGGGTTGCTCTGATAATATCCTGAGGTGAGCTGCCTAATTATTGTAATTACCTGATCTCAATCAGGGGGCCAGTCTCACAAAATGGAGTCAGGAGGCTCTGAAATGGGTGTCAGTGCACCCAGACAATGACTGAGTTGAGCAACGTGCCCCCTGGATGCTGGAGATCCCTTGATACTGCAGAAAGTAATTACTGTGGAAGTTCTGAGGAAGTGGCAGCGAGCGCAGTGACAGCAGAACCAGCTCAGCAAGAGCTCAGGGCTCTGGGCAGATGCACCAACACAAACAGAGTTCTCAGCAGAAACTGGGAAACTTGATGCCTTGCTGTCAGTGGTCTTAATACAGAGATGTTACATCTCTAGAGTAAATTTAGCTGTGGTATTTTAAGCAACAGTGAGGTCTGGAAATTAAATGTGGAAGGGCTAAAATGTCAGTGTTAAATACCACAAAAGCATCACAATGCAAAAGTGAGAGAAGCTACAAGTGCTCACCTACTGCAGCAAATTTAAGGGGCTTTGTGTGTGTGATACTGCAGGATTTCATGTAATTGACTGCAATATTCTGTGTTCCAGCTTGGGGTTCAGCAGTGAGAAGAAAAAGAGATTAAAATAAATGAAAGGTGGACTGAATGTTTAATACACAGTGCATTAAAACACAGACAGAAACACAGTTGAACTGCACACAGGATAAATCCTTCATAAGCAGGGCCTGTGGCCTTCACCTGTTTGCTGCAATGTTGCAATTGGAAGTAAAATGACAGCAATTTGACAGCATTTTTGGTTGATACTGGTAGGATTTCTACATTTTGACTCTTATTAGCATACACACCTTCTTCCTGTAAGGATTCTCAAATCTGGCAGTAGTGGTGGCTCTATCATCTTGAAGGGAAGTTGATTCTGTCATCCTTAGGCTTTCCTGAAAAAAAACAAACCATGCTCTTATCTATAATTATTTTGGCCCCTCTCACAGCACTTCCCCAAACTGCTGATTTTTAGGAACCGTGAAGGGGCAAGGAGGCTTTACCAGTCCCAAACGAAGCTCACCTCCTCTGGGAGGGTTGCTAATTAGCTGCTGATAAGCAGGGCAAAAGAAAAAAGCCTTGTTCCAGCTGAGTCCAACAGGAAAAGAAGAGCCTTTAGTTCCACCCACAAACACAGGGATGTGCTATTTATAGGGCCAAAGGGCCTGGTATCAACTTCTAGGCTGGTTATAAGTTTTTTTCAAGTAAAGTCTTTGGTCTTTGTTGTTTGTTTTTTTTAAGAAATATCTATGTGGGAATTCATATTTTGCAGTGCATGAAGCAGAACTGTAAAAAAATTTCTAGTAACATTGTGTACTTCTTTTTGTGTAGGCCTACTAGCTACTGTTATTTATTAACAAGATCTGGATTTAAATAACAAATTCATTGTTCAGGAGTGACCTGGCATGTGCAGGAAAGTTTTCTTTTTAGTTTTGTTTTGGTTTTTTTTTGTTTGGGTTCTTTTTTATGAGTCATGTAATTAGTCCCTATTACATTCCTAAACAATTGTCTTTGAGGGTTATAAACTCTTGTAATGGATGATAAAAGCTTGAAAATATTTAACTTCATACCTATTCCCTTTCAAAAAAAATAAACCCCAAAACCAAGCAACAAAACAACCAACCAACCTCACAGTATTTTCCAAGCCTTGTAGGATACACACCCTAAACACTTTTATACTACATGATGACACTGAACTGCACAAGTTGGGGATGAGCTGCAAGATATGAGGAAGGCTCAGGCTTCAGATACTCTTGCATTTGGATAAAGTTGAAGGTGTAAACTTGCAGTTTGTTTTCTTTTAGTAGTATAAGGAAACTTTTATTTAAAAACCTTAACTCCTTCTGCAGGTGTGTGTTGTAGAAGTCAGGGGGGCTTCATGTGGCCTGACTTCAGTTTTCAAAGCCAGTAACAGATTGCATTATGTTACTGTCTTCATTAGCAATTAAAGAGACCTTTGTGCACCTATTTTTATTTTTAATTTGGCTATTAGCTTGTACTGGATCTTTTTGAAATAGTCTTTTTTTGATTACTTCATTAGCCTCAGAACTGCATAAACTTGTTTTCTTTTTTGTGATCTTGCTCAGGATTAGAAGGGGCTAAATGAGCTCCAAACTCATATTTATAAGCTGAGAAGTTTCACATCAAACCCCAACCTTTCATTAAATCAATGTGTCCCACCAACTTCCTGATGTTAAAGCGTTCTCAGTGGTTTTACCAGGACAAAAGGAAAACAGTTCCTACATACTTAAAAATAAATCAAAAGTAGGAACCTCTGATCAGTTTTGTTTCTTTAGGATCACATGTCTTACTGTTCATACTTAATTTGGTTTGTTTGAGTTTTTTTTGCCACACAATTTCTACAAACTTTGAGGCTTTTATTTGGTGATGTTTTTCCTAGATCTAAAAAAAACCCACCCTGAACTATATAAAAATGCAGGTGTTTGTCAGCAGTGTAATGCTATCACTGATACCTGCTAACTGTCTAGATGACAAAATAAACTACACCTAAATTTGTTTCCCTTTCTTATTCCAGTGAAATTTTGTGGGCAGGGAAAGAGCTTGGAAGCAGGAAGATCTCTAGTACACTTTGGTTTCAATGTAATCATGTGGATACCTCTTTGCAACAGCTGAGCAAAAAAGGCTTTTTCCTTAAACAGGGGCTTGTCCTCTAATTCCTTGGTAAGTATTTAGATACATTTTACTTCTGAAAAGGTTTTTCACCTGTGCTAGAGTAGTGGTTTCACCCAAGGTAACACCTGACACCAAGCATTGTTCCAACTGAATAAAGGTGTCATTTCTCTCCAGTAAGTGGTGATGGTTTCCTTGATGCTGGACTGGGCATCTGTGATTGTGAGTTTATTTAAATAAACAAAGCAACCCCAACACCACCCTCTTACAGCCCGTTTTGACAGCTGTTGCAAAGGGAGGAAACCCTATGAATTGCTTTGTGGCACTCTCGAACTTGCTTCCCTCATGATGATCTTGAATTTGTTCCCTTTATGGCTGAGCTTTCTGCTGGCAATTCTTCAGCTGGTCCTTCCAGTAATGATAAAACCACAAAGCCTGCAAGACTGATGAAGCAGAAAGGGTTGTTACGTTAAGGCTTAATTTACTGATGGCAATATAGACTTCGCAGTCATAATCTGTGTCACTACTTTTAAGTTCATTTGCAAATTATGTGGTTGCTGAAGATGTTCTGGATTTTGATTATTCTTGAACTTTTTATAAGACTTTTTTTCTTTTTTAAAAGACTTAAAAGTTTAAATTTTAAAGCCCATTTTTTTTAAAAAAAAGGACTTGTAGTCATGCTGTGGTGGTCCCCAGTGAGCTGTACCCAGATCTGTTGTACCTTGGTGAACGACTAATGAAGCAAAGTGGCACAAAATGGTGGCTTGTTCCCTGTGACCCTGGGGAATGAAACCCACCTCGCTGTGTGCTTTACTGTTGAATTCCAAGGGGCTGTTTCGGGCTGAGTACCTGTGTTTCTGTGCATAGTGATCCTTGTCCTCTGCCGGGAGGATCCTGAGGGCAATGGGGTGGCCTGAGGGGCAGCCACGCAACAGCCCCTGCACCGCCCTGCTGAGGGGAATTGCTGCACCCAAACCCTCTGCCAGCTGAGGTTTTGGGATTTTTTATTTTTTTTTACCTCAGGCGGGAAACAGCTTGATAACCTCCTTCTCTATGAACCTAATAACTTTAAAAAAAAAGGAAAAAAAGAAAAAAGTTAACTTTTGAAGCACGGCCTAAAAAGCGGGAGAGCTGGAGCGCCTGAGACGAGTCCGAGGGCCCCATCTCCCTGCTGATCCATCTCCAACCTCCATCTCCCTGCTCCTCCACCTCCCTACTCCCCACCCCTGAGGTGAGGGGCCGGAATGCCTGGTGCTGAGGCGGGTGCCATGTCCCTTCTCCATCACCTCCCTGAGGGGAGCGGCCCGAGTGCGAACCTAATAACTTTAAAAAAGACCGCCATCTCATCTCCCCGCCCCGTCCCGCGCCTCCCTGTCGCTGTGTCTCCCCTGCCCACCCCTGTCGTTGTGTCTCCCACCTCCCCTCTCCATCCCCCTGTTGCTCTGGCTCCCATCTCCCTCCTCCATCATCTCCCTGAGGCGAGCGGCCCGAGCGCCTGGCGCTGAGGGGGCTTCGAGGGCGCTATCTCATCTCCCTGCCCCGTCCCGTGCCTCCCTGTCGTTATGTCTCCCCTTTCCATCCCCCTGTGCTGTGTCTCCCCTCTCCATGCCCCTGTCGCCGTGTATCCCCTTTCCCTGTCGCGATGTCCCGGCTCCCTGTACCGCTCCGCGCCGCTGAGGGGAGGCGGTGGCGGCTCCTGAGGGGCGGGCCGAGGGGAGGCGGGAAATGGCGCCCCGCCCCTGAGGGCCTGAGGCGAAGGGGCCGTCCCGTCCCAGTCCCGTCCCGGCCGGGGCTCTGCCGGCCCTGCCCCGCTGCCCGCGCCGGGATTCCCTGCCGGATCACGGCATCCCGTCGCCCGCTGCTCCTCCTGCTCCCGCTGCGGAAGCTCCGGCAGGGCGGGCGCTGTGCGGGCGGCGGGAGGCCGAGGGCGCGCTGCGGAGGTGCCTGAGGGAGCGCGGGCTGCGGGCACGGCCCGCCGCGGGTGATGTATCTTCTCCCTTCTGGTGCCAACTTCTCCCAACAAACTTTCTCTTTCGTTTCTCCCCCCGTGAAGGCGCGATGCCGCCCAAGGGAGCGGGCAGAGGCAAGCTGCCCGTGCCGCTGCCCAGGGACATGATCCTCAAAGACACCGAGGGCAAGGCCTGGAGGCTGGGCAGCCAGATCGGCCAGGGAGGATTCGGCTTGATCTATTTAGGTAAAAAAGCGGTGCTAATTAAAAGGGTGACTTGTAAATGCGTGTGTGGCTCTCTGGGCTGGGTGAAGCAAGCAGGACGGGGTTTCAAAGTTGCTGAGGTGTGGCTGTCCGAGGTGTCCCTCCTGGGGTTCTCTCTCCATGGGCTGCCCAGCGAACCCGCCTGGGTCTGGTGCCCTTTGCTGCCCATCTTGGGTGGGACAATCAAGGCGCTGGGTCTGGTGCCCTTTGCTGCCCATCTTGGGTGGGACAATCAAGGTGCTGGGTCTGGTGCCCTTTGCTGCCCATCTTGGGCGGGACAATCAAGGTGCTGCTGTCAAACAGCACTGCCAGGAGATGCTTCCCAAAGTACAGGTTGCTTTGGACTTATGCCAGTCTAATGCGCTGTAGCACTCTTTGTGGTTATTGGAAATGTTGTTTTCTGGCCAAGACTAAATCAGTTTTCATCTAAGATTCATAATAGGAACAATAGTTAGGTGGGTGTTGCCTCAGCATTCAAACCTTTTCAGCAGAGGTGGAAATGCTGTCCCTTATTTGCTCTGGCCTAGGTGTGTTCCTGTGTTTTCTTCAGAAGAAGCCGCTGCATTTCAGTGAGTTTGTGCTTTATGAGGAGCGAAGAGTTCTGAAAGGCAGTTTGTAAAGCACTCGGAGTCACTGCAGAGTGTGTAATGCACGTTGCTGGGCTCTGTGAAAGAGCAGCTCGTGTGTTCAAGGCAATGTCATGAGTTTGGTGGTTTGGTTTTTCTTGTTTCATTGCATATACAAACTAGGCCACAGTGACTGTTCACGACTTGAACTTGTCAAATTGAACTTGAAATAAATTGAGCTTGTATTGAGACAGCAGTAAAGAATTACCTAGAAGCAGTTCAGAACATTGTCCCTGGGGCCAAACATGATCTTTTCAAGTTAGAGTAATATTAACTCTTCTGGGGATATTAATACTTTAAACTTCATAAGCAAGTCACTCCTATACACAAACCAACTTACTTTTATGCATAAATCAGCTATACCCTCTTTATTTAAGCCTCTCCCTTTTGTGTGTTTCTCTCATGGAAAATACAGTTTCGATTGTTTCCCAGATGCTGCTTCTCTAAGGTGGTTGCCCAGTTGTTCTGTTCTTCCAGCTGTTACCATGTGGCTGGGAACTACAGGAGAGTGAACCACTTTACCTGTGCATCTGGACTGAAGGTGCATCTGGACCTCAGGTTTGAGTGAAGGGGCTCAAAAAGGAGTTTATTCCATCCATGCTGGTGTAAACAGAGCAAAGCAGTTTCAGTAATGACCCAAATTCCACTCCTGCTTCTTCTCTGCAAAGTAAACACAGTCACTGAAAAGGCTGTGAATGTGTTTGTGAGTAGTTTGGTGTAACAGAGAAGAACTAGAAAATGGCAACAATCAGTGGGAAGGCCCTACATCTCCCCTTTACTGTTTGTTTTGTTTTGAACTAGATTTAGTGTGGTTGCTGCACTGAATTTCCTCACCAAGAGCATGGTTTGAGGCTGAAGAAATTGTTTTGAGTCCTGATGTTGCTGTTAGTAGTTAGAGTAAATCTGAGAGTTCCTGTAGGGAAATTTCTGGTTAGGTTTCCTCTGGAATTCCTGTACCTCACACACGCCTCACTGCTCTGCAGATGGAATCAGTGGAAATGATGGGGATTTCAGCTAATTGCAGATACAGAGCAGTCAAAAGATAAGGCACTATTAGAATATTTACATTCATTTTCCTTTTGGTATATCTGTTATCTTATTATGACCTTCCTTAAAACATTAGTTGGTCACATTTGAGAGATGCTGTGCATAGAGCCTTTATGAGATGTTACCATAAGAAGTTACACCTTAGTATGAGATAAGGAGTGAAGTTAAAGTGTCTCTGGACATTCCCACTGAAGGATAAAGCAAAGGAAGTTGGCAACTTGCAGAAGTCTCCCATGGACAGAAGGGTCTGAGGGAACTGGGGGTGCCTTGCAGAAAGCAAGGTTGTAGTGGGTGTAGCTCTCCAAGAGCAATAAAACAGAAAATGCTGCCTTCCTGAATCACTCAGAGTACAGCTCTGACATTTGCTGCTGCAGTCAGATCTCACTGGGCCTCGTGGGTGGTTTAGCACGTGGGATTTAGTCAGGTCCATGCAGGTTTGATTAGGTTTCTGCCTGATCACACAGACCACTGAGGTGATTTCGTGTATTGCTGTGTTAGTCGCAGTTTGGCTCCCACTGAACCGAGGTGGAAAGCAGTCAGTGGATTAGTTTAGAATAAGAATACAGTCTGGGGCCCTTGGTATTCTGTATATTTTCATAAGTGACGGAATGGCTGAGGAAATGCAGCTGCCACTTCTGTGATGGTACTTGTGTTCAGTTAATCTCTTCTTTCAGAAGGGATAGTGAATGTCACCTGTAGCACTCCACTGAAGGCTCAATTTCCCTACAATTAAAGAGGAAATGGCCAACATTTATCCCTAAGTATTGACACTGACTGAAGTTTTCTTTCTTTGTCCACCTCTTGGTCTCTGTTTATAGTATGTGAATTATACCATTTAGTAGCTTTTTGGGGGCTTGATGCTACAAAATACTTCAGCTGCCTTTGGAAGCCAAGGGATGTGAAGCAGATGACAAAACTTTGAGAGTAAAGTAGATGCTTGGTGCTGAGAGACACCTTTCTCTGTGCTGTTTAGACTAATTTTCAGTGCAGGTGTGAGCAGCACTAACGTGCAGGGGTAAGCTAACCCAGAAAGAGCTGTGGAGGGTCAGGCAGGCAGGAGAGTGCAGACAGGTTCGATTGCCTGCCAGAAATGAAGAGCACAGCCCTTTCATGAAAGTAAAGGTTAACTTTGCCAGCTATATCTTTTAATAAGTATTTTTACAGTAGCAGTGTAAAGATTTTGATGTGCATTGTTATAGCTTAATTTCCCATTAAGGCTATTCCATACTCCATTAATCCATAACAGTGTTCCTGAGAAATTTTACAGTATCTCTGCAAAATATATTTACAAGGGGTGCATTCCATGGAGGAAGGTTCTGTGCACTGAGTCCAAGCTGCTCAAAGCCCTTTGCTGACCCTGAGGATGCACAGAGTTCCATGTGCATTAAAGGTACCACTGTCTGCAAGTTGTCCTGCCTCACAAATGATTTCTGATCATTCTTTCCAGCCTTTGCAAAGTTGTTTCTTTGTTGACTTGTTTTTTCCCTTGGTTTCCCTTTGCATTTTCATCTCAGCCAGAACACATCCAGCAGCAGAAGGATTACAGATGCTGGTTCTTCCCCTTTGCTGCCAGAAGCAACAGAAGTCCTGTCAGAGCTGTTCTCTCAAGCCTTGCTTTTGCCATAGCAAGGACAACATGGGTGATGAACAGGCAGTAACTGTGCTGTTGTACATTATAAGTTCTATTTTCTCTTTGTTACTGATGCTGATTTGCTCTCAGGCACCTCAGAACTGTTATCCCATGGCTCAGGGGGAGCAGAGTGAGGAGAAGCAGAGGAGGAATGTGCCAGGCTGGTGGGCTCACACCTGGTTTGTAGCCCTGTGGAGAACAGTGGCAGCATGGTGGAAAATGAACCAAGAGTTGAGGAGCTTTGTGTTCTCTCATTTGTCTTTCTGGTCACAGCCAGTAATTAACAGCAGTCTTTATATAAATCATTCTCTAGTCCTGCTGCAAGCACTCTATTAATGCACAATTTGGACTGAAAATTTAAATGCAGAAAGGTCACACAATGTTTTGGTAAGATTCCTCTGCCCCAGTGAAATGTAGCACTGTCTGCTTGCAGGCTTGCTTCTCATGGAAACTGAGGCTTCCACAGAAAATGTATTTATATTTATATCCACACATGTTTGTTAGATGATGTCTTTTATGATAGAAATTACTGCATTGTAGATGTGTTTTAATTGTATGAAGCTCAGGAAAGTACATGTGGATGAAGTTACTGAATTCTGCCCTGCTCTGAGGTCTGTCTCCAGCAGAGCCAGCACACTGTCCTTTCCTTTTCAGGTTTTTTCCCCCCCATTTCCCAGGAAGGGACAAAGAGTCTCTGCTTGAGCAGCAAGCAGTGATAAAATGTGTGAATATTGTCTTTTCATACAAGCAGCACAGGGAGCTCTGTTGCTGGTGGGCCTTGGGAGAAGGTCTGGTTGTGGCCTCTTCTGCTTTTAATCTTGGATTACAGTACACACTGCCCTGGATGGGCTGGGAATCAGGCTGAGGCACTGAGAGACAGTTTGTTTCCATTTCAGAAACACTAATTTCCCAGGATAGTTTGTATAGTTTGGAGCAGGGGAGTGCCTGTGTAGAGGAACAGGAACACTGATGGGAGCACGCTCTGTCCTTGTCACACTGGTCATTCCTTGCTGTGCTTGGGCACTTGGCTTCAGCAACTGGTTGTAGAGAAACAAAGTACTTCAGCAGTTGCTTGAGTTAACCTCACTGAAAATATTTATTAGAGTGCAGCAAATGAATTAAAAATGCAGTTAAAATGATACCAAAAGATATAAATTCAGCACGATTTTTATTAGCTCGATGGAAAGAAGACTATTAATAGCAAAGCCCTGTAATTAAAAGCACTGTCAGGTAACTCAGGTTAGGGATGGATTTTTCTTAACCTTCAGATGTTAAAATGCATTTCAGCAAAGCTCTCACTGTGAACCTGAGTGTGAAAATAACTTCATTAGCAGAGAAATGCCACTTCAGGACAGAGTAGTTTTGCCTAGTCACTAATATGAAACTGTACAAATATAGATATTGCAAGCAGATTACCTAATTTTTCACACTGTCTGTAGGCCAGCTAATTATAAATTTAACCTGATTTTGCTACTCAGAGGTTACTTAGGGCTGAACACATGGTAAGGACCAGCCTGCACCATCTGTTAAAAGACAAAACACTCTTTGCTACAACTGGTGGGGACAGTTTCCTCTTGAATCTTTGCCCTTTCTTCTGTGAGGGTCCTCTGTAAGCTGCAAGCCTTAACTTCGAAAGTGTGACTCCTTTTTGCACAGTATTCTAAAGGCTGTTACACACTCTGCAGAGATCATGGCTGCTACCCTTCAGTGTTCTGCCACATAATGAGCTGTGGGTTTTTCCATGTGAATGGCCCTGTGATTTGGGAGCTGTTGTGCTCTTCTTAGTCCACCTTGGAGAGCTGTGGGAGGGACTCAAACCCTGCCATGCTGAGTATTACTAGAAAGTCAAGAGGGCAGGTTTGACTTATTTATTTACTCATTTATTCAGTGGGGGGTGTATTTCTGAGCAGGAAGAGCTCAGGAGGAGAGATGGGGAACCTGTTGCCTTGTGGAGGGCACTCCTTTGGCTGCACCTGGACCCCGCTGTAACTGGCACAGCACCTTCTGAGCGGGCACCATGTCAGACAGGCAGATGGGCTGCAGCAAAATCCTGCCAGAAAACAGTTTGTGCATCAAGGTTTAAATATTAGAGGCCTGGACTCCCATCTGAGAGCGCTGTAAGAGCAGCTCATGCAGAGCTTTTCTGTCTGGAAGAAAAGGATGTGTCACACCTATTCCAGCTTAGAGTAATTAACTTTGAAAGTCAAACAGTGCCTTCCATTGCTGGGGAATACAAAACTTTGGCTCTGCTGAGTCAAGATTGAGGTTTCACAGAAACATAAGTCAGAAATGTAGTGAAGTTTCCTACCAGCACTGAATGCTCTTAACTTGGAGGCATTTGGAGTAATCTGCAAACCACTTTAGCAGCTGAACTCTGTTTTCTCCCCTGATCAGTTTGGTTAGGGCTTGTGAGAGGGTATGGAGGGCTCTCTATATGTAATTTGTGTAATAAACTCTACATTCATAGAGCTACCTGGGAGAAGAATTCAGAATAAAAGCTGGTCAGAAAGACTGCTCAGAAAAGAGCCTGTCCAGGAAATGATGATGCAGCTCTGAAGGAACAGAGGAGCAGCTCTTCTTAGGCTGCATTGAAAGTGGAGTTTAAACACCCTTCAAGGACTAAAAGTTTCAGTTCTTGGGAAATAATGGATATTGCAATGTCAGAGAGGAGGAAACAATGTGCTTTGCTTGTCTTTAAATATTTAATCTTAGTACCCTCCTCATGTAGGAAATAGTGATGTGTTAAATAACAAATGCTACTTTTTATTTACTTGTGTGCATTCTGTTCTTAGTAATTCTATTGCTGCAACTTGGATCCTTTTTTATTGTCAGATAACACTCTATTTTATCTATTTTATTGTTAGCAACATTCCCACCCTGTTTGTTACCCATTGGATTTAACAGTTCTTGGCTTGACTTGAATGGGGCCAGAATTTCCCCAGCTTTTTTATAGGTCTCCTGTAACTCCAAAATGTGGTATTTTTGAGATTAGTTTCTATTTCTACAAAAACTAAGCTGATGTATCACTCTTCAGGCTTAGCTAATGAAAGAAACAAAGCAAAAATAAAATACTAGCAACCCAAAACCTCATGAAAATAGTTTTGTTCATGTTTCCCTAACAGATATATCCTCAAAATATCCAGCAGTGGCACAGACACCAGCTGTGGACAGGAGCAGGGATGTTCTTCCAAACTGCCAAATCAATGCTGTTCTCTTTTCCACTGTGTAAACTTTGTCAATAAAACTGGTTCAGTGAGAGCCATTGAAAATATTTCCCCATATTCCAACTGTGACTGCCACAAATGAACTGCTAAAACTGCAACAAGCACGTTTGAACTGGCAAACAGAGCTGGCACGTTCCTCTCTCAGGCTGCAGTTGTGCTGTGTGGCTGTAGAAATGCAGTTCATCCCTTTTGTTACCATGTCTTATTAACATCTAGAAAGCCACATTAATTAAGTTGGTGGCACTCAGCAACAAAATGGATGAAAATCACAATTAAAGTGCATGATAAACCACAACTGCTGTGCCAGGGTGAGAGCAGGGAGTTCTGGCCATGGCGTAACTCGAGGTAAGTTATTTGCTGTGTTGTGTGGGCTCAGCAGCTGGAAATTATGGCCAAGGATGTGAAACTTTACTGCACTGCTTCATTTCAGGGGGCACTTTAAATTTGTGTAGCTGGCTGTGATTTGGGGATGGAGGGGTGGAAGCCGCAGGAGAGCTGTGCCCTTTGCAAATGTTTTGTGAGACTCCCCTTGGCATGAGGGGGAAACAGCCACAGCCCCCTGCACAGCTTCATCCTGTCCCAGTGCTCCCAGTTACCAGTTCTGCAGACAGTGGGTTTGACTGGGTGCCCACACCAACATCCCTCTGCCCAAATGAGTGGGATTGTGTTGACAACA
The DNA here is from genome assembly GCA_013396695.1 of Sakesphorus luctuosus. Taxonomy (NCBI): domain Eukaryota; kingdom Metazoa; phylum Chordata; class Aves; order Passeriformes; family Thamnophilidae; genus Sakesphorus; species Sakesphorus luctuosus. The sequence continues at coordinate 1,686,864 of VWZD01001544.1, read as the reverse complement.
GCACCATACCCTGGGTGCTCTCACACTGGTTATGCTGTTTCAGGGGTTTTGCAGACATGATCTCCCCAGGTAGTGCTGCTGGTGCTCTGTGAGCACTGTATGCCATGAGGGCCCTCCTGCCTGTGGGCACAGCCCTCCTGCAGAGCCCCTGCCCGCTGTCCTGCAGCCCAGCACTGAACTGATTGTCTATTATAAATAGCCATGTGCTCCCACACAGAACGAGGCGAGCACATGGCTAATTACGGGTGTGCAGTAATTAACGACGAGCTAAGCTTGCAGGAGAGTCTGTGGTGCTGGGCTGTGAGGTGTGTAATCAGACTGTGTGTTAAACCTTGGGAGCCTTTCCAGTCTGTTAAGTAACTATACATAGTAATGAGACATTTTTTAAAAAACCCATTTGTGTTTATTTACAGACAAAAATTTGTCTGTTTTCTGAGCTGTTTTCTGCCTGATATCTGAATGGTTAATTCTAATGATGTAACAAAGGTGTGCACAGCACTTCTGCCTCTGTGTGTGTATGGGATGGGTTGGCTGAGCAGTATCTGTGTGAGAAGTTTAGAGTGTTGTTCATGGGGAATCTTGTGCTTTGTTTCACATATGTGCAGTGAAATACCATTTCTCCTCTTGCAGATCTGAATGTTGTGTAACTCCTTTTGTGGGGCACCTGTTCTGGTGTCCTGTTGAGCTTTGTCTGACTTTTCCCTCTTTTCACATTATAAGAATTGCCAGATACTTTTGGTTTTCTTTTTTCCTCGGGGTGTTCTTTCAGTGTGTCTCCAAAAAGCATCCACCCTGGCACGGTGTAAGAGCCATGGGGGTCGGGCCCCTTTGCTGGGCTACCTCCCGTTAATTGCTCTTCTTCATTACCCTGACAGCTGCTACTGCCTGTTCCAGATTACAGCAATGAGGCCTCTCTCTATAAAATGTCAGGAAGTCTACTGGGAAGTTAGATCAGACTCTTTTTCAAATACATTTAGATTTGATACTTCTCTGTACCTATCAGAGCTCTGCTAAGTGACTTGGTACTAAACCACATTTATGCAGAGGTTCTTCTTCGGTCTGTGTCAGTGAGGGAGCACATCTAACTCTGCTTGGGTAATGTGACACTGTTGAATGCAGTGAAAACACATGGGATGTGCTCCTTGAAAGGAATGGCTTCAGCTCTTAGCACACAGTCCAGTGTGGAGGGAAAGGTAAAGACACAAGTGCCTGTTCTTTATTCCCGGTTCAGTACAACAACATGCTAAGAACAAAGTTTACCAAAACTTCCTTCCTGGGTGTAGTTTTAATTTGTGTTCTGAATGTGCCAGCTCCTCGTCTGAGTCTGTGGATAGTTCACACCTTCCAAAGCTACAGTTTGGGGATGTTTTCTTCTTATTTAGAAGTGTTACTAGCACAGAAACGTTCAGGTGGCCAGGTGTGAAGCAGAAGGCAGTGGGGACTCCGGGGGTGTTTGGGGTGTGTACACTGCCAGATTCAACCCAGATGCTGAACAGAATGGAAGGGAGATGGCAGCTGAAGGAACCTGCTCATTGGAAAAATATTTTTATATCCTGACCATCAAAAAAAGTAAGCTTGGGTGGTTTGGTTAGATCCAAGTCGACTTCATTTTTATTATGTGGATAAAAGAGGTCTATTTTTGTGTGTGCTCACAGCTGAAGTGTTTCACACCTGGACTGTTGCTGGTATTTGATCATTACAAGGAGTTTGAAAGGGACACTTATTTCCTAGGAACTGTATTCTTTTTAGGTTTTTTCCAGTGATGATTCTGAAAGATGATTTAGTCTCATTAAATTTTAATCCCAGTGTAGCCCCATGTAGCTTCAGTAATATCAGAGAGAGCTGATGGTTCTCAGGGTCAGAAGAAAATAGGATTGCATTGTGTGTGCACAGAGGTTGTGTCTCCTGGGCTGTAATTGGCACTTGTGGTCAATTATTGTTTTGCAATCGCCACTTGCACTGAGAGGCCAATCCCTCAGCTCCCCTCAGGCAGGGGTGGCTGTGCTGTCCCCAACCTAGGCCAGTGTCTGAGTGATGGCAGCACAGAAATCAAGGCTCGAGGGCCAGAGGAATCTGTCAGGGGGAAGCAGACAATCCTGGCTGGAGGCAGAATGTAGGTCAGAGCTTCCAAGTGGTGTCTTTGTCACGACAGTGGATTGACAGCAACCAAATAGAGAGGTTTTCCTATTGACTGGAGCACTCAGAGCCTGTTATAATGGAACAGCTCATTGTGGTGCAGCGAGGAAGGGCATCCTGCTTACTCCTTAATTAACAGCCAGGGAGAGGCTTCTGGAAGTGCCTTCAAATCGCTCCCCTACTTGTTGATTTAAACTTCTCTCTGCCTGTTAGTTTAGTTTTAGTTTTCTTTCAGCTTGGCAAAGCTCTGACCTTTAAAAGCAGGAATTCAGACAAAATGTTGTGTATCTTTTTGGTTGCCTTAGTGTTAGCAGTGTCTTTGTTTGCAGTGATATTTTGTTGCACACAGTTTGATCTCCATCTCTTCCTTTGCAGCATCCTCTCAGACTCACGTTCCCGTACAAGATGATGCAGTGCATGTGATTAAAGTGGTAATGTTTAGCTCTCATTTCTAAATTATTAACTTGCATGCAGTTCTTTCTCTTAATTATCCATCCTTATTTTCACCAATGGGTCTGTATTGCATGTTTGTGGCTTTTTTTTTAATACACTTTCCCTACTTGGGGATATATTTGGCACTTCCATGACACACAGGATTTTCTGGACTTGATTCTTTCCTTTCCTCAACAGTTTAATAAGGAAAATTAGACTGTTCTCTTAAACATACCTGATCTACAATAGTTCTGAAAACACTGTATTAAATAATGCCTGAAAGAATCTGTGTTGTTTATGAAAATATGTTGCCAAACAACTTTTCTTTTTAAGCTACATATTAAAATTACATTTCAGCTGTCATGGATGTGGGTAAAAAAAAGGATTTCACCCTCTTGGAATTTCTTATATGCTTCTCCTTAGAAATTGTTGTCTTTCTAATGCCTTTTATGATACCAAGTTTATTTATTTCTTAACAGGAGTATCTTGAAAATGGCCCCTTATTTTCTGAACTGAAATTTTACCAGAGGGCTGCTAAACAAGAGCATAGTAAGTAGTGTATCAATTCTGATTTGGGTGGATTCAAGAACAAGTTTGGGTTTGACTACTGCTAAAAGGAACTGTTGCTTTAGAGCTTCACAGCCAACTCCTTCCATACACCCTGAACCAATCCTGCTGGTGCTGCAGGAATTCTGGATTGCTGTAGTTTTGTTACTTGGGTGTTATTCTTGTTCTTTCTGATCTGAAGGGAGAACAGGAGCCAAGTTCATTTTGTGCACAACAATGAATGGACTCCAGAGACAGCCCAGCCTTGGAACAAGACAAAACACACCAAACCTGAAGCTCCCCAGCTACCTTTAACCCCATGTTATCTTATTATTACAGTAAGAAAATGGATGAATCTCAAAAAAATAAGATGTTTAGGAATTCCAGTGTTTTGGGGATCAGGCTTGGCTGAGTACAAAGGAAAAAGGTAATAAGACAAATTGTAATTAAGCCTCAAATTGACTGAAGATCCATTTTCAAAAATGGAGATTAAGTCCTTTTAATCTGGCACAAACTTGCAGTCTTGTCCTAAAGGATTCCTCCCTTTGATGTATTTCCTGGTAGCTACAGATTCATGGTCATGGAGAGACTGGGGGAAGACCTTCAGAGAATCTTCCAAGATTGTGGGGGCACATTTAAGAAGGAGACTGTTCTGCAGCTTGGGGCACGAATGGTAGGTACAGGGAGAGGGAATTTCTGAATTCAACTAGAAAATGAGCTTTCTAATGGAGTTCCTTTAGGTAGCTCTTGAGTTTAGAACTAAGTATGTGCAAACACTATGTGTGTTCTTATTTTTCATAGTTTTTAAAATAAAATGAGTATTAAGTAGAAAATCAAGACCTCTTATAGACAGGAATTGGGTGGGCTGAACCCAAATTTCTTTTCTAACAGGCTCAGACATAGCCCATACACTTCAAAGCACTAGAGTGAGATGTGAAGGCCTGTTCTCATGTGCTCCACATGTATTATGGTTTTAGACACCCACACTTGTCAGAGCCCCCCACTGCAAGCCTGGGTGCCACATTGTCACTGTTTGTGCTGCACAGGCTGATTGGCCAGGCCAGGGTTGGGCTGGACTGCAAACACCAGGCTGGTTTGCCAGTGTGGGAGGACTGGCACGTTCTAAGGGAAGGCTATAGATGTGCTCCTTTGAACATGGTTTGTGCTGTGAAACATTGCTCTTCCTGAGCACAGCTGCACCAGGAGATGGAGCACAGGCAATGGCCATGAGTTCCAGGGAGAGGAACTCTGACTATAAAGGAGAAGTTTTGCAGAGTCTTAGCAGTGGGATGTGCTTCCCAGAGGCCGTGAAACATCCATTCATCCGTTGGCTATCCAGGCTCTTGTACAACCTGATCTAATGTATGTTACTCCTGCTTGAAGCATGGGGTTTGGGCTGGACACATCCAAAACTTCCTTTAAATTAACTTACAGTAAATATTTATTTAAGAAGTGGACAGTTTTCACAGTCACATAATTGACAAACTTGTAACTCTTAGTTACAAGTAACTTGTAACACTCAGTACTTCCAAAAGTCAGGATTAGATTGTCCTTTGTATGAGCTGCAAAGTGCAAATGTGGCTTTTCTATTAATTAGAGCTGTTGTACCTCAGCAAGTTGCTGATGATGATGCAGGAGGTTGTGACATGAAATGCAGGTCATACAATAACTGGCAGGATCAAATTGATTCCAAACCTTCAGAACTGATGGAGTATGTTCTTTTCAAGAGCTTGGTGTTCTCAGCATTTGCTCAGGTGTTTATAAAGTACTGGTTTCATTCTTGCTTTGTGATCTTAGAAGCTGGTACTTGTAGGCAGTTACACAGGGATGTCTCATGCCTTGTTTGTGACTGTTCCTGGTGGGAACAGATCCTGGGAGAGTCTGGATAGTCCTTGTGCTGCAGCTCCAACCAAACTGGTCAGCTCAGTCTGTGTGGCCCTTGATTTCACTGCATAAGGGAGAAATATTTGGTGGTAGGGTTAGGGACAGGTGGAAAAGATGATGAAGTTTTCTTCTCTGTTCTGAATTCTTTCCTAGCTGGATACTTTGGAATACATACATGAAAATGAGTATGTCCATGGTGACATTAAAGCAGCAAATCTGCTTTTGGGCTACACCAATCCACATGAGGTAAGCATGTTTACTCATCTACACTTTGGTGTTTTTATGGCCATTTCAGAGTTCTAAATTATGTGTGTTCTGCATTAACAATTCATGTATTAAAAGGAGTTTATGCATGAACATTCACATCCCATGACAAATCTGACATACCTGTGGAGCTTCAGGCCTGAGCAAGAAGCTTTGTGTTCTGCTGCCTGGGACGCTGGTGCAGATGGGTGAGTTGTAGGGCCTGCCTGCTGCTCCAGTTACACCAGTTTGAGGGTATCAGTAGAGCTTCAGGGTGTGGCCCATTGTATTTTCATTCCTGGGAAGTTCTAGCTTTCTAATATTCCCATGAATTGTGTTTCCATGCTCTAACTCTTCTGTCCTGCTCATTGTAGTGGATTTAACAGGTAAGTAGGATGGAAGTTGCTGTTCTCTGACACTCTAAAGCCTAAAACTTGCCTTGAAATTCAAGTCTTATGGTGAAACTTCTTGAAACAAATTTTTTGGTCCTGTCATACCCCACAGGCTCTTATGATGTCTTTTTTTTCTTCCATTAATAAAACTTAAGTATGCTTTTTTATTGGGAAAAAAATCGTATAGGAAAAAGGACATCTCTCTCTTCACTTAAACACAATTAGCTGGGAGCAGCACTCCAGTTTTTGTTTCTCTGCTGCAGTGCCAAAGAAACAGATCTTGCCAACAGTCACTGCCACTGGGGGCTGAACCCTTCAAGGGTATCTGCTCTTTAACAGTGTCAAGTTGAATGGCTGAGTCCAGAGTCACTCCCAGCCTTGTAAAGCACATCCCTTGGAGGTTTGCAGGGTGGCTTCAGGCAGCCCTGGTTTTACAAAAACACATCCCTTGGAGGTTTGCAGGGCAGTTTCAGGCAGCCCTGGTTTTACACAGTGGCAGCAGCCAGTCCATAATCTCAGTTTATGGTGTTTCCCAGCCTGCTGAATCCAAAGGAGGAGGCTCTTTAGAGGCAAAATGATCTGCTACCCATTAACAGCACTCCAATTACTCTTGTTTTGTCTTGGCTATTGTATCTTTTTATGACAGCAAGATATGCTGCTGTTTTTCACGCTGAAATCACTCTGGAAGTGTCCCTTTACAATAAACATGAAATTTTAAGACTTGTGGCTGCCTTTGAATGGGCCACAGAGTGGGTGATTGTCTGATTTGTTTCTCGTGTTATCTGTATGAAGATTGTGCTGTGCTAGTAATTTGTTTCAATGAGTAGTAAATTCATTGGCAGCCTAAAAATGAGGCACTTGGGAGTTACTGGACAGAGGTTTTAGGGTTTATTTTTTAGGTTTTGTTAAAGAAATCAGTAGACATTCCAGTTTGAGTGGCTTCTATCTCACTGTTCACAAAGTGTAAGTTACTGCTGGGAGGTTTGGGGTAGAGTTTTGTTTCAGCAAAAGTTATTTTCCACTGAAACTATTCTATAAAACATTTCAGAAAGTTCATATCCTAATTCAGAAGAGCTGACAGGAGACAATTTCTAATATTTTCTTGTATTTCTATGGTATGAATCAAACAGTGCATAACCAGACTGCCTTGGTCCACCTAATCTCACAAATAGGGAGTGGGAGCATCAGGCAGTGGGCAGATCCAAGTCAGGAATTCAAGCCTGTAGCTCCAGTGGGATGGCATCATAAAGGTTCTACCTAACAATTTGTGTGGTGAGGTTTGTTGAAAGAATTTTGTGCTAGTGGGTTCTTGCTCTTTTAGGGACTAGGGTTTTAAGAGAAAAGAAATCGTGTTCTTTAATTCTAGAAATTTGTTTTTAAAAGAAACCCATACATTATCTCTTAAAAATAATATGTATATCTATTCAAAATGTATTTCCATGTTCTGGTGAAGAGACATAAATCTCTGTGCAGAAAAGCACATGTACCTTTATACTCAACTTTGCATTTTTCTGTCATTTGGTGGCTGTTGATGTGTATTCTTATGTGTGAATTTGTCACTGGCTTCCTGCAGTTCCAAAAAAGATAATTTTTCTATTTCAGCCCTTGTGCTGCTGGTCTCTCTCTGCTCTGTAAATTAACCTGGTGAATTTACACCACAGCCAATAAATAACACAGCCCCTTTCTGCAATCCATACTGCCATCCCTGCCTCCTGTGGCAAGGCACAGAAACAAATAAAGCAAAGGTCCTGTCACTCTGTGACCTCCAAATGATGGTTAGAAATGGTTGGAAGATCAGAATGAAGTGGCCTCAAAGAGCAGCTCGTGCAGGTCCCTGAGCAGGAGGGAGCGAGGCTGCTCTGTGAGTTACAGGTCAGAGGAGCAGCTCTGCATCAACGTGTGTGTGAGCACAGGCAGGGGCAGAGCTCCTGATGGACTGAGGGAGCAGCTCTGCATCAACGTGTGTGTGAGCACAGGCAGGGGCAGAGCTCCTGATGGACTGAGGGAGCAGCTCTGCATCAGTGTGTGTGTGTGAGCACAGGCAGGGACAGAGCTCCTGATGGACTGAGGCAGCAGCACAGCCGTGAATCTCAGGGAGGCCACCAAGCAAACCCGCAGGGAGCACACCCATAAATCCCAGCACAGGGGAAGCACCAGCCCGGGGCTGGGCTCAGGTAAAGGAGGGTTGGGCTGTAGCAGGGACTGTGGGTGTGAAGAAGCAGAAATAAGTATTATTGCTATGGACTCTATAAGAAATTCAAACCCATTAAGCTCATTTAAATGGTGATACTACTACAAGGGACAAGTGGTCATTAGACAAGAGCTTAAAATCAGAGTTTTGAATAAATGCAATAAAGTCTGGGAGAACATCTCTTCCAAACCATCACCTGGTGTAGTTTTGCTCCATGGAATATATGGGCAGACATCCTGCAGTGTTGTGGGCTCCAGTCTGTTCCAGAAGGTGCCTATTTGGGTTTTTAAGCTGTAAATTTTAACTGCATTTGCACCTCAGTTCTGATTTTAAGTGTTTCTTAGACAAGGTAGTTACAGAATAGAACTCTCAGGCTTGATTATCATAGATAGAAGACAAAATATTTCAAAATATAACTTTTAAGACCAGCTTTTGGTGCTCCAGCACAGCAGATACAGAGGTCACACATTGATCATGTGTGAAAAACCTGCAGAAAAACAATTGCAACTTTGAGCTGGTTTTCATTGTGAGAAGTATCACTGTGATTCCTGCTCTTTATCCCACTATGCCAAGAGCAGATGAAATGAGAAAAATGAAAATACTTTCTGCTCTCTTTCAGGTGTTTATAGGAAGTGTGCAGAGACAAGTCATACCCCTTCTCTTTCTCCTTAGTTAACCTGCTTTCCTCCTTCCTTGGCTTCTGCTTTGTGAGAGATGCCATTTCTGTCCCAGACACAAAAGCTCACACTTCCTGTCCCCAAATGGACCTCTGTCTGCCTTTCCCCTTTTTGCAGCCTGGTGTCCAGCTGCCCTTGGCAGCACTGTGGCCATTAGCAACCAATTTGCCTCTTATTAGTAGGTGTCTACTTAATTATTTACAGACATGACACAAGTCTGGTAATGGAACCACTGGAAAGAAAGTGTACAAAGGAAATCACTGTACTGTCATCCTTTCAGCAATAAATGTGCTCTGGGGACTTCAAGAAGAAGAGAACAGCATGAGAATCCAAAGGGCCAGCCTGAGCACTGCCCAGCTCAGTGCAGTTGTGTGTCAGAATGTAGACAAGTTGTGAGAATTTGACATGGTTGGCAGATGTTTGGCACTTCAGCTGTGCCCATAAAGAATTACCTGTGCCCATAAACAGTTACCTGTGCCTGTGTGGTTGTTATTTTGGATAAGACAGGCATGTTCATGTTGGCTTGAAATTAAGAGCAAAGACTTCAGAACTCTGGCTCCTGGTCTGTAACAAAATCTGTTAATAACGGGCCAGAATCTGGTGCAGACTGGGATGTGGAAAGAGAGAAACTTGATCAAAAAGAGGACTTAAAATAAGGAGTGAGTGGGAAGGAGCGTCCAGTGTAACAGCCAGAGCCAGCTGTCCTGTCCTGCTGTACCTTCCTCATCCACAGTCCCATTCCTGATTCCAGGGTCTCATTCAGCTTGCTCTGCTCTGCTTTGTTCTCTTTTTGTTCTTACTTGGTTTGTTGTTCTTATAAAAAGCATGCAGATGAAAAATATTTATGGCATTGAAACACAAACTAACACTGGTTTAATTTCTCTCCATACTCTTCATTATTTATCTGCTTTTCCCCATCCCTATACCCTAAAAAAATCTGCAACAACTGTAAATTCATGAGCTGCCTCTACAGTGTTCTGAGCAAATTGGGAAGGGCACAGTGTTACAATATCAAAAAGTGACAACCAGCTATAAGGAACTATATATCTCTTTAATGATGAAGGGGTTATAATGAGAATTGATGAAATGGAATTAATGGTAATTTAAAATAACATAGTCATGCTGCTAACGGTGGTGGCAAGGTTGTAATGGTGCAGTGCTGGTTTTGTACAAGCTGAGGGGCATTGATTTCTGTTGGTGGCCAGGAGGCTCTGCCTGGAGAGGCTGCCATGGGTCACGTGTTTGTGCAAAAACCACTTCTCACTTGCATTTTCAGGATAAATTGAAAACTGCTCTGCAGATACTACCACTGAAGGTATTTTAAGCAAATCTATTGCTTAAAAATGGAGTGCAGTAGTGGAGGTGCTTAAAAAAGAGAGTATCTAGTTACTGTGATTTATCTGTATGATTCTATAATGTTTTATTTTTACATGCTTCAAGCCTGACTAGCAATATGTGGGGCTACTTTCTAGGTGACCTGTTGTTGAGATAGTTTGAAAGACCACCAGGGCTGGACTGTCACATGGGAGTGTCAGTCACATAAACCCAAAACAGGGAGCTGCCTGGGGTGTTTTGGGTGTGTTTTTAGCTCTCATTTAAATATAAGGTATAGCCTTAATTTTTAAAGGTGTTTTATCTAATTGTACACGTCAGAAATCTATAGTCAAGTGAAATGCAAAATGTACCACTTAGCCTGAGTTAGAATATCCCTTCGAGGCTCCTCTCTCCTTCCCAACCCACAGAGGATGCCGAAGACTCACAAACCTTGCTATTAGGGTAGTTTCAGTGAGTTCTCTGCTGAAGTGGCCGTGGGCTGCATTAGGACAGGTAGCAGAGCATCAGGAACACACTGGAGACAGATGCAGGAGACAATCAAATCAGGCAACCCAGCAAAGATGCTGCCTTGCCCCAGATTTTCTGAAGGTGCCTCTGGTCTTTAGTCTTGTGTTGTGCAGCCTCTCAGGTGAAACACACCCTGGGTAGCCTTAAAAGCCCTGCCCCTGCAGGAGGTGGAGCTGCCTCCCTCCAGCCTCACACGCTCCAGAGCAGCTCAGCTCCTGCAGCAGGAGCAGGGAGACCAAGGGAGCAGCAATCCCAGCACTGGGAGGGGCTGCAGCACCAACAGGAGTCAGCAGCTGTGATTCAATTCCTGCTGCTTCCAACAAGTTCCTGCTTGTCAGCTGTGCTGCAGTGACTGACCATGTGCATGTATCAAGTGCAGCCCTGTTGGGGGTGGAACATGTTAATGGGAACTTCACAGGGTGGGTTTGTGCCCTTCCTGTAAGTTCTGTGAGTGGCAGAATGGGTGCAGTGCCCTGTGCTCACAGGCAAACAGAGGTACATTCTGGTTTGCCTTCACAGGCAGCAGCAGAACACAAAGTAAAATTCAGCTCTCCTGAGCTGTTCTGGTTTCAGCTTCAAATGCCCTGAAAGTGAGCAAGAGGAAGTTTAAAGTCAGTTACTGCTTCCAGAGTTGATTCCCAAGGATGTGCCATGGTCCCTGTGAGGCTGGAGCCCCATGCCCAGTCCAGCTGGGGAAGCTGCTGCCTCCTCCTCTGGCTTTGGAGCTGCCCAGAGCAGAGTTGGGTTTGTGCAGCCTCACTGCTGGAGAGGCTGAGCAGGGCTGTGAGTCTGTGCCTGCTGGGTAAGGACAGCAAGGGGGCCCACAAGCAACGTGAGGCTGCATAAAAGGCATATTGCAGTTTATGGTGTCTGGATGCCCACCTGGAGAGCAGAGAGCTTAGGAACAAAATAAAATGACTGAAATTCTGCTCCACTCTGGAATAAGAGAAGAGAATAGTAGTGGAAGGATTTAAATGGGGAGGGCAGCTGTTATAGCCCCCAGTTGTACATATTTTATCCTGAGGCACCATTTGGTTTAATAAAATTTAGATCTAAGGCTGTCCTTAACCTATCAGTTTCTTAAGACTTAATTATAAAGGTTATACTTTCAAAGGACAAAAGCATTATTCATTTGTCTGTTCATGTCTTCCAGGTTTATCTTGCAGATTATGGACTTGCCTACAGATATTGTCCCAATGGGAACCACAAACAGTATCAGGAAAATCCTAGGAAGGGCCATAATGGGACAATAGAGTTTACCAGCATAGATGCCCACAAGGGAGTAGGTAGGTTCCTTTCTTTTATTTCAGCTGAGTGGTTACAGGATGAGTGATCAGGCCGTGGGAGCTGATGCACACAGGAGGAGCAGGCTGGGATTGCTCTGCCCCTGGAGTGCTGACCTCCCCTTGTTCCTGCGAATGTCTCTGCAGGCCTGGGAGGGAAGGGGGGCTCTGTGGCACCTGAGGGGCCCTGCAGACCAGGACACCCCGAGAAGAGCTCGCCGTGAAATCTCATTGGTTCCTGCTGGGAGCACTGGTTGGTGTTTGCTGCGCTGTTTGTATTGTGGCCTTGGGAAGGGGAAACATTTGGAGTCTGCACTGTCCTTTAGGGAGAGCTGTGCCTGAGTGTCACCATCTGTGTTGTGGGAGGGTGTTTCAAGATGACATTCCTTGTGCAAGGAGAAAAACCCTTTTTGAAGCCATAAAGCGTTAACTTTTGGGAATCTTTTTCCAGTAGCCTTTCATATATCTTACTTATTTAAACTCACTTTGATGGTATTGGAAACACATTTGCAGGTAAATTACATACATAGTCCTTTTATTGGATATTGATTGTACTGCCTTGCATTCCAAGGCAGACTTAATTCAACAATTCCCTAATTAGTTAAAGTCATAACCTATGTCTTGTATTCATTTACCATTAATTAAACCTTAGCTGTTTATTACACTGCAGTCCAAATCCAATAGCAGACCCATGGAGCCACGGAAAAGGGACTGGGAGGTCAATATTGAAAATATATGGTGTAAAGTCCCACTGATGGCTGCATTGTTCACAATCAATATGGTCAATGCAACACAACTTTCTTAGTTGCTATGTCAGCAAGACAAAAAGTCAATTCTAATGTTATGCTAGTGAAAAAAATGGTGATTATTGAAAAACTTTGACTCCTGCTACGGAAGTGTGTTTTTGTTAACTTTTCTTTCCCTGTGCCCCTCCATCCCCAAGATCTTCCAGAAAGGACTGGTTTGCTGCTGCCAGCTTGGCATGAGGGAGAACTGCAGGAACTGGTGCTTGTTAATAGCTGCTGAACTGTTACCTTAAACTAATACTTTCTAACGAGTTTTAGTTGGCACAAACAACTGTATATTATTGCTTTTTCTATTAAAAGGACCATTGACCATGTAATGTAGAGGGGCCTGATAATTTGCCGGAGCTGTTAAAACCTGCAATCGTTTAACTCTGGTCATTAGGAAAAATGAAATGAGACTGTCAAGTACTTCCTGCTAAGACAGTTGCACCATTTCACCTGCTACAAAGTGTTTTGTGGTGAGGAGGGCATCTGTTCTGGGTGTTTCCTGGAGCACTGGCTGCTTTGCCTGCTGGTGTGGGCACTGGCTGTGCACTGGTGTTTGGTGTGGCTGCTGTTTGAAGGGTAGGTGGAAGCTGGAGGATTTGGGATTTGGCAGCTGGGTAGTTCTAACATCTAGTTTGGTGGTGTCTGTTCATGGTATGTGATTACAGGACAGCTGATTCCTTTTGTTTGGAAGTGCAGGGGAATTTTACAGACTTGAGAGGCCAAAGGTGTGCAGGTGGAAGTGTAAGGTAAGTTTTGCAGTCTGTGACTTGGATAACCCCCTCAAGTGGCTAAAGCCAGGATGGAATTGGTGAAAAATGGAGTACTCCAGCAAACAAAATGGAGTTAATTTCACCCCAGTAGCTGGTGCAGTGCTGTGGTTTGGGTTTAGGATGGGAATAACATGGATACCACAGGGATGTTTTGGTAGTTACTGAGCAGTGCTTACCCTGGCTCGAGGACTGTTGAGTTTCCCACACTCTGCAGGTGAGGAGCTGCACAGGGGGCTGGGAGGCAGCGAGGCCAGGACAGCTGAGGGGCCAAGGGGATATTCCAGGCACAGGACAACGTGGGCAGTGGATAAACTGGGGGGATTGGCTGGGAGGGGCTGATTGCTGCTCAGGTGGGGGGTGAGCAACTCTATCGTGCAGCTCTTGTCTTTCCTGGGTTTTATTCCCCTCTGTCTTTGTTGTCTCCCTTTTCATTATTATGTTCTGAATTTTATTTCAAGCATTAAGCTGCACCTCTCTCAACCCCTCAGTTTTACCTTTTTTCCCTGATCCTCCTGGCTCTGTGGTGTTCCTCCTCTGCCTGGGGCTGAGCCAGGCAAACATTCTGAACCCAGGAAGGNGTGAAATCTCATTGGTTCCTGCTGGGAGCACTGGTTGGTGTTTGCTGCGCTGTTTGTATTGTGGCCTTGGGAAGGGGAAACATTTGGAGTCTGCACTGTCCTTTAGGGAGAGCTGTGCCTGAGTGTCACCATCTGTGTTGTGGGAGGGTGTTTCAAGATGACATTCCTTGTGCAAGGAGAAAAACCCTTTTTGAAGCCATAAAGCGTTAACTTTTGGGAATCTTTTTCCAGTAGCCTTTCATATATCTTACTTATTTAAACTCACTTTGATGGTATTGGAAACACATTTGCAGGTAAATTACATACATAGTCCTTTTATTGGATATTGATTGTACTGCCTTGCATTCCAAGGCAGACTTAATTCAACAATTCCCTAATTAGTTAAAGTCATAACCTATGTCTTGTATTCATTTACCATTAATTAAACCTTAGCTGTTTATTACACTGCAGTCCAAATCCAATAGCAGACCCATGGAGCCACGGAAAAGGGACTGGGAGGTCAATATTGAAAATATATGGTGTAAAGTCCCACTGATGGCTGCATTGTTCACAATCAATATGGTCAATGCAACACAACTTTCTTAGTTGCTATGTCAGCAAGACAAAAAGTCAATTCTAATGTTATGCTAGTGAAAAAAATGGTGATTATTGAAAAACTTTGACTCCTGCTACGGAAGTGTGTTTTTGTTAACTTTTCTTTCCCTGTGCCCCTCCATCCCCAAGATCTTCCAGAAAGGACTGGTTTGCTGCTGCCAGCTTGGCATGAGGGAGAACTGCAGGAACTGGTGCTTGTTAATAGCTGCTGAACTGTTACCTTAAACTAATACTTTCTAACGAGTTTTAGTTGGCACAAACAACTGTATATTATTGCTTTTTCTATTAAAAGGACCATTGACCATGTAATGTAGAGGGGCCTGATAATTTGCCGGAGCTGTTAAAACCTGCAATCGTTTAACTCTGGTCATTAGGAAAAATGAAATGAGACCGTCAAGTACTTCCTGCTAAGACAATTGCACCATTTCACCTGCTACAAAGTGTTTTGTGGTGAGGAGGGCATCTGTTCTGGGTGTTTCCTGGAGCACTGGCTGCTTTGCCTGCTGGTGTGGGCACTGGCTGTGCACTGGTGTTTGGTGTGGCTGCTGTTTGAAGGGTAGGTGGAAGCTGGAGGATTTGGGATTTGGCAGCTGGGTAGTTCTAACATCTAGTTTGGTGGTGTCTGTTCATGGTATGTGATTACAGGACAGCTGATTCCTTTTGTTTGGAAGTGCAGGGGAATTTTACAGACTTGAGAGGCCAAAGGTGTGCAGGTGGAAGTGTAAGGTAAGTTTTGCAGTCTGTGACTTGGATAACCCCCTCAAGTGGCTAAAGCCAGGATGGAATTGGTGAAAAATGGAGTACTCCAGCAAACAAAATGGAGTTAATTTCACCCCAGTAGCTGGTGCAGTGCTGTGGTTTGGGTTTAGGATGGGAATAACATGGATACCACAGGGATGTTTTGGTAGTTACTGAGCAGTGCTTACCCTGGCTCGAGGACTGTTGAGTTTCCCACACTCTGCAGGTGAGGAGCTGCACAGGGGGCTGGGAGGCAGCGAGGCCAGGACAGCTGAGGGGCCAAGGGGATATTCCAGGCACAGGACAACGTGGGCAGTGGATAAACTGGGGGGATTGGCTGGGAGGGGCTGATTGCTGCTCAGGTGGGGGGTGAGCAACTCTATCGTGCAGCTCTTGTCTTTCCTGGGTTTTATTCCCCTCTGTCTTTGTTGTCTCCCTTTTCATTATTATGTTCTGAATTTTATTTCAAGCATTAAGCTGCACCTCTCTCAACCCCTCAGTTTTACCTTTTTTCCCTGATCCTCCTGGCTCTGTGGTGTTCCTCCTCTGCCTGGGGCTGAGCCAGGCAAACATTCTGAACCCAGGAAGGGCAGATGACCTGAGTTGCCCACGTGCAGCACCTCTCAGCATCCCAGGGAACACGTGCACTTCTCCTGGAGGCCACACAGGTCTGAGGGCACAACATGGCCACTGGTTTCCTTCATCCCTTGCTGAGGTTTGGAGTTGTGGAGATGTTTCAGGACATTCAGGTGTTCTTCTGCAAAGTGTTTAAAGACTGTTGGCAAATGAGAGCTGCCCAGACAGCCCTCTTTGTGGTGGTACCCAGCTTTTCAGAGTGGAGTGGCTTCTTATTTCTATGCTCCAGGATTGTAGTTCTAATTTTTAAATCTTATTTTATATAAATGAGATCCTTTCCAGAGGGCATTTCCCAAATGTATGTGGCAACATAAATATCTCAACTCCCCTGAACAGCCCCAGACAAATGAGAACATTTTGACTTGCTCATGAAGCAGCTTCTTGAATATATACAGAAATTTGAGGTACATGCTCAAACTTTAACAAAATTATGAATTTGTTGCTTTCAAAAGTGCCTCTTGGCAATGCTTGAAGCTGATACAACCTCCTTGCATAAGGCCAGTACCTGCTGGCAGGATCCCTTCACAGCCACAGTTTGGGTGTGTTAAATTTTCATTTTGATGCCAATTTGCTGCAGCCCAACTGCATTGGTAGTTTTACCATCACACTTGAGTGTATTCACTGTATTCATTTTTAAAGACCACGCTGTATAAACAGTGTTCCATTTTAGCTTGTTGATTGATAATTAAAGAGAATTATATCTGTAGCCAGTGTACATTTAAAAAATTGTTACATAGTTAGTGCTAAAAAGTAATATTTGGATCAATGGCTGCTATGGATTTTTGCAGGCTCCCTGCTCACCGAGGCGTGCAGTCAATACCTAATTTCTCTGGAGATGCACCATGCTTAACATATTGAGGGCTTTTAAATACTCCAGGCCTGGGCATTGAGTGCCTAAGACCAGTTTTAATTTGCTGTCATTGGTGAACATAAGAGTATGAACTGTCTGTGCTGAATTCCCTCCAGCAGATATTTGTGTTTGCCATCGATTTGGAGATGATTCTCCTCCTTCTCCTCAGTGTTGCACAGTGACTGAGCAGTGTTGCCAACTCCACCAAAACCTGTGCAGGACTTGTGTATCCATCTGGAGTAGTAAAAGCTGCCTCACATTGGTGGGGACTTTGAGAAGCCTCTCTGTGCCCCTCACATGGGTTATTCCAACCTGTGCTCCTCAGGGTCCATCAGAACACCTGGACACTGTTAGTCCTGGGCAGGGCTGGCACTGGGGGATTGCAGGGAGAGCTCTGCAGTTCCTCTTGTTCCCCCACTGCTCTGACAGAGCTGCTGCTCTTGGTGTTAAAACACAGCTTGGTGCTTGGCCATTTGTCCTGTTCTATTACACACAGGGGTTGACTGGAATATACTCAGGGTTCATTTGTGAGGAAGGATGTGCAGGAGTATAAACACCTATGGAAACACATTCCCTCTGAGCCTGATTCCAGGGAACAGAGCTCTAAATGGCTCTGGATAAAGAGGTTTGTTTGGCATCTGTCCATGCACAGTTGGATGCAGAGGGAGCCTGCAGGATTTTTTTTTTTGTTGGTCAAATGAATTATTGATTTGCTGCAGTTTGATATGTGTTTCCCAAAGACTGTGTGCAGGACAAACTGTAAATCCTAAATAATAAAAGGAAAATATAACTGGTCTGGAGAAAAAGGGGTGGAACTTTACAGTGTGAAATAAATAAAAAGACAGTTTAGTTCCTGAGAGCTGGATTAGAAATGTGTGCCCAGCAGGAGCAGGAGGTGGTTGTGAGGGAAAGAAGAGTCAAGTTTTAGTGAGGAGAAGATTGGATAGGTTCCTACAACCAGCTCTCTAAGCATATTCTGGTCCTGCCAGGAACATCCAGGAGCAGCAGAAATAAGATGACGAGCATTACAGCTTTCTGTCAGGGCTGAGGAGTGTGGCTGGGAATGGGCTGTGTAATTCTGGCTGTTCTCCACACCAGGAATTCAGGGAGGTGCTGAATCTCACAGCTGCTCCCTCAGCCCTCCTTGCCAGGCCCTGACCTTTGTGACTCTTTTTCTGCCACACAGATGTGCAAGAAGAGCAAAGCTCCCTGTCCCTACTCTCCTGCCACACGTTCTCCTTACTGCCAGCTTGGAACCCTTTGCTTCCGACCAGGTACCTGCACCTCCTGCTGCCACCGTTTCACCTCCCACCCACAGCTCCTGCTCAGCCTGCCTTGCACCTTCCACCCTCCCCACTGCAGCAGGCCCTTCCCTCCAGCCCATCCCATTCCCCTGCACCTTCCACCCTCCTCACTGCACCAGGCCCCCAGGCCTCTTCGCTCCAGCCCATCCCATTCCCTCAGTCCTGACCATCCCTCCTGCCAGCTCTGCTCCATGTTCCATGAGTCCTTGGATCCATCAGTGTGGGGCTGCAGGATCCCAGCTTAGGAGAGGCTGGCATGGGAGAAGCCCCTCCTTGCCGTGTCCCACAGGGCTCTCTGGCAGAGCTGTGCTCCAGCTGTGGTGCTCCAACTGGCACTGGGGTTTGCCTCCAGCATTCTGTGGTGGTGGGGTGGGTGTTATCAGTGAGCTCCTGAGCAGAGTTTGGCTCCAGCATTCCATGGTGGTGGGGTGGGTGTTGTCAGTGAGCTCCTGAGCAGAGTTTGGCTCCAGCATTCCATGGTGGTGGGGTGGGTGTTGTCAGTGAGCTCCTGACCAGAGTTTGCCTCCAGCATTCCGTGGTGGTGGGTGTTGTCAGTGAGCTCCTGAGCAGAGTTTGGCTCCAGCATTCCATGGTGATGGGGTGGGTGTTCTCAGTGAGCTCCTGAGCAGCAGTGCAGGGCTCGGAGTGAGCAGAGGAGGGGCTGTTCCCAGCTGGAATTGCCCTGCCTCAGACTGGACACCCCCACAGAATGGCCTCCCAGCACTGAACTTTATCACAAATGTAACTGTTTCTCCCATTTTACCCCCCACCAGCTCCTCAGCTGGTCCCTCTTCCTGCAGGGACCTCCTCAGACTGACCAGTCCCTTGGGAAGAGAGACTTCACTACCAGCTTTTTTTTGTCTTTTGCTTTCTCCTGCCCCTAACAGAGGCACTGCTCTGTGATAAGCCTTGTGTTTATCTGGGGTTTTTATCACCTCACCCTTGAGTTAGGTTATATCACTTGTGGTGATACATTTTTATCAGATTTATATTTCACCGTGGTCCTGTTAACCCTCCTTTCCTTTCTGGGTTAATGGTTATGGTGTGAGTTACAACTGTTTGTGAATTACCAGGAATTCGTGCCCTGTGATGCCAGTGAGAGCTGGAGGTGCCTCTGCACAGGATGAAATATAAGCAACCAAAAAGATCCTTTTTATGAGAAGCTTCTAATGAGAAGAATCAGTAATAGTGGAATTGTAATGTAACAGTGCTAATTAAAAATGAGAGCAGAGCATTTCATCTGTCACTCGTTGGCCTCCCAGATCTTTACAAAAGGCTTGAGAAAATCAGCTCAATAGGGGCCAGGGAGGAAAATTCCCTTTTACACTTGGGATTCAGACGAGTTCTTTGGAGCAGTTTAGTTTTGGGAGCATATTGTGGCTGGTAAAAATTTTGAAATAATAATCTGAATATAAATTAGGGCTCAGAATGCTGCCAAATGCAGTTGTATTTTCTTCTCGAGGTGAAGTGCTCCAGTTTTGTTACTCTGAGTCATTTTTGAACCCTGTGCCTGCGTGTTGAGTGTGTTTGTGGTGTACATAAAACTGATTTCATTGAGGTGGTTGTGAGTTCATTAACTCCAGTGGAGTTGGTCCTGATTTATCTTGGCAGGACTGAGGACAGAATCAGGCCTTAAGTCCTCAAATTAAAAAATTAAACTATAAAATTATTGTGAGATAAAATATCACCAATATATTCCCATTAAATACAGTTTCATGAGACTAAAATAGTCAAAAATTCCGGTAGGTAGAAAGGCAGAAATCAAACATCTATTAAAAAAGAAAAGAAAAAAAACCAGCAAGTTTTTAGTCTACAGAGAAGAGAATTTGATTTAAATAAGCCCTGTTTTGAGTGTACACTCATAACAGTGACAAGTTATCAAGCAGAATTGTTTTATTTTTGCCTGGCTGTCGTGTTTAAAATGAAGGCAGATTGATTTCTCTCCACTGATGTTTATCAAGAATCCCTGTAATCTTCCATTGTGTGAACAGATTTGTTCTTCCAAGTAAACATATCGTTGAAATTTATCTATTTGGAGTGAAAATCCAATAATTCCATTGTTCATAGACAATATTAATTCATTAAAGATTAGTCAAATACTTTTTAACAAGAATGTAAATTATTTAAAAACTTGAGGAATTCAGTTTACAGTGAGCTGATAAGGGAGCAGAGAGAAATAGGTCCAGCCAAAGAATCACCCACTGACATTTCCATGTGGTTCTGTGAAAAACATGTGAATGTCTTTATTGAGCAGCTCTGGTGGTGACCTGGGACATCAAGGGATCTGAGAGTTTCTGCCTCTGTAAAACATTCCCCTCTTATTTCTATGGAGGTTTGCTTTAGCTCCACGTACCTTTTCATCCTGTGGCTTTGGCAGGTGTTCTCCAAGGTTTCCCTCCTCCCAGCTCCTGGTGTGGGATGGCCTTTCCTGGGGCTGGTCAGGAAGAGCTGCAGGTGAGGAGGAGGTTGGTTGTTGTGCCCAAACTGTTCGCTGTGAAATCAGCTTTAGTCTCTGGGGTCTGTTTGGGGACAAAATGAGTTATTCTGGGTTACCTTCTGCAATCTGACTGGCTCGGGGTTATTTAGAGATGCACAACAATTAATGCCCCTGTGGAAAAAAGCCATCCACTGTAATCCTCACAATTTCCCTCCAAAGGCCACTTTCTGTAGCCCCTCTTACCCCGACAGGTGCCAGAAAAGCCTTGTGTGAAAATCAGGGGCTCTGCAGTCAGAATTGCTGGCTTATAGGGGTATAATCTGGAATTGCCATAATGGAAAAAGGAGCTGTGAACACATGTGTATGAATGGAATTGTTCCACAGTTACTGGAGATTTATGGCTGGAGAAACCACCGCAGAGCAGCGAGTGCTGGAGCCTGTTTGTGTTTCACTGTGGGAGCCAAGTCTGTCCCGAGGGTGGTGCTGAGCCCAGGGCAGGAAACAAAGGGTGCCCGAGGGGCAGTGAGGGCTCTGCGGGATCCAGAACCTTCCTGGGAGCAGCTGAGATGGGCAGTGGGCAACAGCCAATCCTGTGCTCCTGCAGGAACGGGAGGGCGTAACAAGGAGCAGGTAGGACGTGTTGGCACCGCAGCTTTGAGCAGACGGCTCTTAAACACAGAGATAAGTTTGCTGAGTGACTTTCTGTAATTTATTTCATGAAGGCCCATAAAATATGATATCTGTTTACAGCTGGATTAACAGCACAGTGCTCAGCTACTGGGCTTTACGCTGAATAGCAAGCACCAAACAAGTCTGAGCTCTTCCTTCCTTCCTGGAAAGCACAGGGTCGTTTTGGAAAAGCATGAACTGAACTTCTGTGTGTGTCTGTCTTTAATCACACCAACAGTTTCTGGCTTTGACATGCAAACTGAGCAGAGAAATCCTGCACTGATCCTTTATGTTTGATTTGGTCACATTTGCTTTCCTCTAAGCTGCAGCAAAGCAACAGCAGTTCTATTGGGTTTGCACTATTTCCACCCCTTTCTTTTGGACAAGTCAATCCATAGATTAACCTCAGTTAAGAGTTTCTCTGTGTGGGTGGTGTTGGGGTTAATTTTGGTTGGGTTTTATCTCCTGTGTGTGTGTGCTGCTGGGGGTGTGCAGAGTGGGAGTGGGTTGTTCCTGAAATAACTTCCTTCTGTGAGCAGCGGTGGGCAGTGCCCGCAGCGCCGTGCTGAGCAGTCAGTGTTTTGGGTGTGCTCCCAGGCAGCCACCCCGCCGGTGCCGGAGCAGCGAGCTCGGCGAGCCAGTGCTCACTAGATGGCACTTTTGTCCCAGCATCCGAGTTCAAACGGCTCCGCGGGAGAACAGGAAAGGCCATCAGTGTTTAGTCTGCTCTCACGGAGTCCCTGCATGACCAATGTGGACCCCATGGACTTCCTGGAACATGTGTTAGCAATTTAGCAGCAGACATTTATTTCTTTGTTTTACTGCTTGGCTCTTTTGAGAAAGTGTTGGTACTCGGTTATGGGCTGTCTGGATCATGTCAGAGGCCGTGGGGATCAAGTCCCTGTGACAGGCCAGACGGAGGAAGGATGGAGCTGGAGGAGGTGAGGCAGCTGACCCTCCCTGCAGCAGCAACAAGTCCCTGCCTGTCTGTGGCCTGTGGCCAAGAGCTGGGGCGCTTTGGGTCTCCTACAGCTGAATAAACACAACACTTTGCCCAGTTGGCTTTTTCATATTTCATCAGCACCAGCTCAATCAAAGTCTTTTCTATTTCCTAAGAAGAGGTTCTTATTCTTAACTGTGTTTTTTTTCTCTTCCCCCCCTCCTTTCCCACATTTTAGCCCCATCCAGACGAGGTGACCTTGAAATCCTTGGCTACTGCATGCTGCAATGGCTCTGTGGGAAGCTGCCCTGGGAGCAGAACCTGAAGGACCCTGTGGCTGTCCAGACTGCCAAAACCAAGTAAAACCAGCCCCCCCACATGTACCACACCACACCCTGTGACCCTGCAGCATCCTAAAACCATTTCCCTTAGTTCAGAGAGATGTTGGAAGCAGTTAAAATGTGAACTTTACGTGCATGTCTTCCCTCCTTTGCATGTTTATGTCTGTAGTGCTGCAGAGAGAGGATGGATTCCAGTGCACACACAGTACACAGGCATTTTGTCTGCTGTGTATTTTTCCAATACTTTTTTTTTCTCCCCCCCAAAGAAAACATTTGTAAATTAGCACAGGCCTTGGTGCACATACAGAAGGTTGTTGTGTGTTCCCATTAAGCTTCACGAGTGCTTTGTAGATTCTGTAGCACAAACATCTCTTGGAGGTTTTTCCACATGTGCATTCAATTTGTTTAACTTTCTCTGTGATACTATTTTTCAGATGTTTTTCTGTAGGTTTTTAATGTTCTATAAGCCTACTGCCATTACAAACAATTAAATACCAAAACACTGAGGAACCTGATGCAAATCTTTCCTTCTTTCCCCAGCATGACTGACTCAGAGCTCACCAAGGCAGCAGAGTGTGCTGGTGTTTCCTCCCTCTGCTTTCACTCGGGCCTTGGGAGAGTTCATTGCACAGGGCAGAAAGAACCTGATGCTCCATGACCAGAAGGCAGAGCAGAACTGCTGCCCAAATTCCAAAATACAGACAGGAATCATCAGTCTGAAATGGGAACAAGCCAATTTGGCTTCTCTGTTTCCTTCTAGAAACCTTAAAACATCTGCAAAGAAAGCCTTCAAGTGCAGTTTAAGGTGTCAGCCTGGAATTAGGTAACTTGGTGAAATCAGCAGTGCAAGGAGGTGAAACAGAGCTGGTGAGGGCAGGTCTGGGCTCCAAAGCAGGGCTATCCCAGAGATCCACTCCCTTTGGAACTGAGACTTGCTGTCTTCCTAAATCCCAAATGAAGAATCACCTGCTCCAAACCCACATTAAATCGTTGCACTGTGCTGTTGTTTCAGACTCATGGACGAGCTCCCAGGCTCGGTGATGAAGTGGGATTCCTCTGGAAGCAGCTGCCGTAAGTGCACTCGCCCTTTGCCCCGTGTGCTCCTCAGCCCGTTACTGAACACACTTAAATGTCTCAGTCTGGGGGGAATAACATAAATTTTAAAAAGTCTTCAAAAATAAGGGGTCTTGCTCAGTGATTATCCCATGGAATGACATAAGGGATCTTGGCCATCTGCAGTCCAAGGTGTTGGGAAGCAGAGACTATCCTGGAAACAGGAGTAGCTGTTAGTATGGAAACAGTAAGGAACTGCCTACCAAAGGTTTGTTGCTCAGTGTTCAGTTTGAAAAAGCAAATGAATGGACAATTTGTGTCTTGTTGTTTATTCCTTCACTGAAGTCTGAAAGTAATGCAGGGAAAACAAAGGTCAGTATTTATTTCTGATTTACTCCATTATTTTCCAAGCACTTTTGTATTGGAATTATTGGAATGTGTTGTGTATCATATATATTGATGGTGTGTATACACACTTAATAAATCTTTCCTGCTGGGATTTGACCAGATCTAATATCTGGTGTGGCACTCCATTTTGGGATACACTCAAAGGAAAGTCTGATTCCCGCCCCCCATATGTTTTTCCTGCTTGCATTACTTCTGCCCAGCCAGTGGTTTCCCTGTGTTTTGAAGCACTTGATGGTACAAGATTGCTGCTGGTGGTGTTTTAGGATGCCATGACAAAAACAACTGTTAAAAGATAGTTGCATTTTTCCAAAGCATTCCCAGTATAATATCTGAGCAGATTAAAACAATATTGTTGAGAGTAATTAATATTTGAAGGAGTATCAGGATCTATCAAATGCAAAAGACTTCTCTTTTACACGGAACTGTCAATATTTGGTGCTATTTTAATTTTTATCCTTGGATAGCTTTCAGTGCTTTAGGAGTTAGAGATGGAGCACTTCAGGGCTGGCTGGTTTATCCAAGTCTGTCTTTTCCTTTCCTCATCTCAGAAACACAAGACACTGTCAGTTCTGTGTTGGGAGTGTGTCTTCAGCTGGAACTGTGTTGTCTTGTTTGGCACTGCAGGATTGGCATGTGTTGGAATGAAGCCCTTGGAAGTTCTAGGTGGAACTTACAGTCCAATCCTCTCTACAGGTGAAATAGCCAAGTTTTTGGCCTGTGTTTCTGGCTTGGCTTACGATGAGAAGCCCAGGTACGAGGAGCTGAAGAGAATCCTGCTGGATGGGCTGAAGGGCAGAGGGATGCGGTACGACGGCCCTCTGGAATTCTCCATGGCAGCGTGCACAGGGAATCACTGCTCTGCTAAGGGAGCCAAAGTAAGTGAGACAGCCCTGGGATTATCTCTGACATCTCCTGCTCGCTGCCTTTCCTCTTGCAGAGGAGGAAATAGGTTAAGATCCCCAAATGAGACTGACACAGCAGTTCTTTTGCCTTAAATACACCGTGTTTGTTAATTCCTGTTTCCCCTGGCTTTGCTAAAAAGTGGAATGTCAGCCCTCAAGGAGGAAGAACTGCCATGAGTCCTTTTGACCCATGGGCTCTCACTTCAAAGCAGGAGCTCTGTGCAGAATGATTTACTTTCAGGATAATGGGGAAGTCAAGGACTTTGTTCACTAACATCTTGAGGACAAGCCTGAATGCCAGGTTTTCCCTTCACACCAGATGAAAAGCAAAGTTACCTTTATTAGTGAAAGCATTTAATTCCTTTTCTCACTTTCAAGCTGTTCTTTGCCATTTGCCTCTATTCCTGCAGCCCCACCATGGTCAGGAATTGCTGTGGGACACCAGTGGTACTGCTGTGTGGGGCCAAGGGATGCAGTGCCACAGGATTTCAGAAGTGGCAGCTGCCCTGTGCTCTTTCCCTGGGCACTGTGAAGGCTGAGCTGTAAGTTAAGTCAGTAAAGCCCAGCCTCGCTCAGAGGGAGGGGGAGGCAATCAGACAGTCGTGCTGGGCAGTGTCAGTGCCGTCGTTCCTGCGCCGCGGAATCCCCGGGTGCAGCGGCCCCGTGGGGGCTCCCTGTGTGCAGTAAGGCAGGGCACCATCCACCTTTAATATTCCTGGTGAACTCTGGACCATCACAAGTGCACGTGAGCCAAGAATGCAGGATGCAAACTAATGTGACTGATAGGCTGCGAGATGAATGGTGAGTCAAGTATCAGTGCACAGATGGTTCTGATTTGCTGAGTTTTGTAGCTGCTGCAACTGAAGACATAAAATATCCTTCTAGTCATAAATTAGCTCTTTGGAAGCAAAACCTTGGCACCAGAGCTTTACAACCTTCAATTAGTAGGGAAAGAAGTATTTGAATGACTGTGGTATTGACATCTGTAGGCCTGCATAGTAATCATTCCTAATAGAAGAGAATATCTGTTTGAGGGGGTTTTGCATGGCTAATTAACCACCAGTGAGAATATGTAATTTTTTCATGATCTCCTGATTGTCACCTTTCTCTCATGATACAATTACATTTTATTGTAGCAAGTGCCTCACAAACCAATTGTCAGCACTATTTACGTATTGTGGAAGGCAGAACAAAAGTTCATGTTTAATGAAAAGGCACTGGGTTTTGATCTTGGTAATTACAGATACTTATTTTAGTGATTTTATTGACTTTTCTGGGTTTATCACTTTTCTTTTTCGTTTTAACAAAGCCAAAAGGTATTTTGGTGGCAGGACCTCTCTGGCTGTGATGGGGTGACCACTTTGTCTGCTCTCACTTAAGCTTTTTAAAAGTTTGTACTGTTTTCTGAACTGAACTGAAGCACCAGGTAGCTGTTAACTGATCTCCAGCTGATCCTGTTGGATCTCTGTTTAACAGGAGTCTTGGATTCCTTAGTCAGATCCTGAACAGTAAATCTTATTTCCTTCCTCTTGCCTGGCCTTAGAGTGACAGTCTGCAGGATGATGAAGGATGAGCCTGCCCTTCCACCTGCAGGAGCTGCTGCAGTTTGCTGTTTGTTCCCTGGGTGAGGAGTGTGACTTATCACCTCTCCCATGCCACGGGACCAGGTGGAATCGGTTCTGAGGACCAGGAGCAAGAGCAGAGAGAACGTCTGTGTGTTGGTACCTGTCACCACTTTTCCAGAGAAATGTGCAATGCTGTGTCTCACTCCTTGGAAAGCAGCAATGCCAGGATCACTGTGTTTGCTGGAGTGTTTTCCTGCAGCCAGTTCTGCTGCTGACATGAGCGAGTTCCTCTAACAGTCAGAACAGCTGCACAAAGGCAATTTTAGGGTTGTTCAAGGACTTAAATACCACTGGAGAGGGCAGAAAACTGAACTCTTTCCAAATGTATTGCTGTTTTCAGAAAATGTGGCTTTTAAGGTGCCTGGTGCAGTTGGTGCTGCAGCCCTGGGAGGTGTTGGGTGACGGGCAGGCTGTTCCCCTGCATCTCCTCCTGGCAGTGTCTGTAGCCATCCCAGGTCTGGCTCTTCACCTCAGCATTCCCTTTGCACCTCTCCTGTTCACCAAACACTTTTGCCATTGAAGAGGCCACTACAAACAGGCCACTGTGGCCTCCCTTGTTGCTTTGTGAGCAGGATCTGCCTCCAGCTGACCTGTGATTCCACCTGTACCAATCTGGTACAGGAAACAAGGTGATAGGGGGCTAACTCCCTTCTGAAGACCAGTCATCGCCTGTAAGTACCAGCCAGGGGCTCCTGCAGCAGCAGCTCCTTGAAGGGGATTGTCCCAGAGTGTGGATTTTAGGATACAGCTCCCTGTACAGTATCTGAACCTACTCCCGAAGTGACAGTAAGAGCACGGCAGTGGCCCCATCCTGGTTCTTTATTCTGATTGCACACCAAACACAGGTGAAAAAATATTAATTGCATTAGTTCTCCAACTTGTTTACCACAGCTTCTGGCCCTGGATAAATATTTTCAGCTTTTCCCCCTGTGATGAAAGTGCTGGTGTTGTGACCAAAGGAATTGTGGTGAGACCAGCTCTCTCTTTGCTTGGGCTTGTAGAAACCAGGTTAGAAAACAATGGCATCAATACCAACCTGTAATTCCATTAGTGTGAAATATGAGCATTTTTAGGTGTAAATTACATATTTTCACTTTTAGTCCTGTTGGAACTGTAATGGAAAACTTCAAGTTTCACTTTAAGTCCTGTGTGGAAAGTGATGCAGTCATTTCAGGTGTGTGTATGTGGTGAGATGATTGTAAGTTTGGAAATATTTACCTGAAGTTTATTTTCTAGCACCCTTCCCAAATACAGCACAGTTCTAACTTGGTACTGTTTGAAGAAGACATTTCTTGATGTTTAAAATGCTGGAAAAAACTCTTTTGAGAAGGATAAAAGCTCAGTCTCATTCAGTGTTGTTCTCATACTGGACACAGAACACTGGTGTGAAATACAGGCTTTCTTTTCGATACCAAATGCTCACTGTGCATCCCAGGTCTGCCCACCAAAGCCTCCACCAAAACCAGCTCAGCACAAGGGAAAGAAGATGGAAGGTGGAGAAAACATCTGTCAGAACAAAGCCTGTGCTGGAGCAGCAGGGGCACAACTCCCAGAAGAAAAGCCAAGCAAATTGAACAGGAGGCCTCAGCAAGCAGAGCCTCTGCAGGTGAGGATGTGGGCACAGGGCTCTCACCGTTAGCTCCGTGTCCAGCTTTTGGGGTGGGAAGGAGGAAAAGGGCTTGAAAAAGGCCAAGTGTTCTGGAGTTGGCAGATCCTTGCTGGCTTCCAGGATTCCAAACATGAGCCTCGGCCTGTGGTAGCCCAAGGGGAGAAGTGGGGCAGCACCTCACCCACCCTACACCTGCTGGAAGGGGACTGGGATAACTCTGCATTCCTTTGGGCTCACAGCATCTCTGTCTGTCCCCAGCAGGCTCCCTCAGCCAGGCCTCCTCCCAAAGCAGTGGAGCCGAGGGACAGCAGGGGACAGGAGGACAGCCCCGGGTGGCAGGGCAGGCCCCACGCGCGGGCCACGCGCCGGCACTGCCACGGGGAGGAGAGGCCACTGAGGTTCTGCACGGCAGCTCAGGAGCCTGAGCAGCCACCAAAGGTGAGACAGGGGTTTGCTGTCACCTGAGAACAGCCACAGGGGCCTGAGAAGGAAAGGTCAGCTCTTCTAAAAATAAGGGGTTCAAAAAAACTACAAACAAAGCCTAAACTATGTGTGTGCAAACTCAGTGTTTGCCACAAGCACCAAAGGTCATAGCACTCAATTAATTTAAGTTCTTAAATCTGAGGATTTTAGCACTTAACTAACTCACCTTAAATAATATTGGTAATTTAGTGCATAAAAGGGCTGAATGTTTTCAGTCTTACTCTTCAGCTCTACAGGAAAAAAAAAATGAGAGATGAAAAAATTAATCAAAGTTTTAGTACAAATAATGCAAAATAAAGTATATCTCAGTGAACACACTGTGCTCCTTTTCTGTGGAGCTTCAGTGTGTTTTAGGGAAGGGATTCCACCCTGTTTTACTCCCATATAAAAAAACAGCTTGGTAAATGAGGACAGTTTCTAACAGGTACAAAAGGGAAACTTGAAAGGTAGCTGTTATTAATCCCCAATTCTTTGCTTCAAGCAGCCTGACCATCGCTGCCTGGAGACTCCGGTACAAGCTGGGAGAGGGAAGCAGAAAAAGCACAGCTGTACCTGAGAGCACCAGGCAGCACAGTGGTGAGCAGAACCATTTCTGGAGACTTTCTAGCTGCCAGCAGGGGAGACAGAGTCTGAAAAGTCAGATTCAAATGAGAAGCTAGAGAAATAATTCCTTTTGCAGAATTCCTCTTACATAATTCAGGAGCTTGGTAAAGGAAAGCTGTCCAGGAAACCAAAGCTGAAGGTTGTCTCTTGTTGTAAGGGACAGTGGAATAGACAGTCAGGTCTTGGTAAGTGAGAAATGGAAGGGTGGAGAGTGCCCAAGGATGGCATTGCTGCTGGAGAGCTGAAACCAAACAGCCACCACCCTGTCCAGGGGGAACAAGCCCTGCTGGCACGTTGGTGCTGGCTGGGGTAGGGCAGGAGTTCAGCTTCACTGTGACATGCAAAACTTACACAAATCAAAGCAGCAAATCCAACTCCAGAGTCATGTCTCAGGTAAACCTTTATTACCCACAACACAGGAATGACTGAATATATTAAAACTTTCTGGAAACAAGTTAGAGGGAAGTGGACTTCAATAGTAAATACAGACTATGTATCTTAACCATCTATTACACACTTACTGTACAATATCCATACACCACAAGTGCCAGAGGTAAGACTGTAAGAACTGTATTGTTTTCTCCAGGATAACTTAAATATCTTGAAGTTTTTACTGAATCACATCTCACTTTAATATTAACTTTATTATTACTACCTTTTCCCCTCTGTAGAAAGACACTGCAAGAGCTGTGCCAACGTTTGACCCCTACAGGATATTCTCAGCACCCAGAATGAAACACGATCACCTCCTCACTGCAGTTCATCCAGTGCCACCCCAGGCTGGTCCTGACACCACTCGTGCTTCCATGGCTGTGGTTTTTAGGTTGGCATTTACTGACCAAACGTACCCCTACACTGCAGCTGTCCTGGTGCTCCTGCTGCTGATTGTGCTGTCCTTGTACCTCCTGTGATGGTGTTCTGGTGTCTTCAGTGTAGGTGCACCACACAGCTTTTCCTCAGAGTTTCTTCGTTGAATATTTCAGTGTCAGGGGCTTGAAAAAGAAGTTTTTAAATAGTCCTGTCAGTACACACCCTGTACAGGCACATTCTCTTAAACCTTCCAGATCTGCACTAGTAGTTATGGATGCACTGATCGATTTGTGCTGTTTTCTATTACATATATTGGGATTCTTTTGGTGTGTTTTTTTTAAACTGGACCTTTGTTCCAGCAACATTAAAAAGTATCATAAAATACAACAGAGTGTGATCTTTAGTTACTCTGGCACTGGGGTGCTGTGACTGGTGGGGAGTGTCTTTACACTGTGTCAGAAAGCCCTCAGTTAAACACTGATGCATGAAATATACAGAAATTTACACTTTACTCCAGTGTGTCGAGAGAAGATAGAATTTGTGGCTGCTGTTTTAAGCAAAGACTTGCCTTTTCCTGAGCTCCCACACACACTTTAGGTTCACTCCTGTTCCCTGGATTTCCTTACCTTATTACAGTAGGGACATTCACCAAAGATGACATTAAAACTCTGCCTGCTGGTAGGAAGGGTTTGTAGCCACTGCAACACAAAGGAGGGGGTTAAAATGCACATCAAATTTAAGGAGCATCTTTTTATACCAGAGCTCAGTTGAGAACATCTGACACAGTGCACTGAAAGAGCGGGAGGAGCTTGCACGGCCGAGAGGAGAAGGGGAAGCACAGTGACTGTGGCACTATTCCCAATGGGATTTTGCTTCCTAAGGGACTGGAGTGGGCAGTGGTTGTTTCCCAAGCCTCCCAGTGCCATTACCTCCTGCAGACAGGCGCGGTGGAAGGGCTGCCCGCAGCGCGGCTCGGGGCACACCTGGTCGGGAGCGCAGCCCTCCAGGCGATAGGCATAGCAGATCCCACAGTCCTGGGCAAAGTCCTGCAACACAGCAGGCAGTGAGGACCCTGCAGGGAGCTGCCAGGGAGCTGCTCTCACAGCACACAGGCTCCTCTGCACTTCTGCTTAGCTACAGTCGCTGGTCTGGCCTCTCATACATAAACTGGGCCACACTGGTTCCCAGATGCACAAGATTTTACTGGGTTATATTTTACATCTATTTCAACAACCATTTTCATACTTTTGGGTCTATTTTTGTTAATTAGCCACAATGATTTGTCATTACATTTCACCATTAGACACAAGCTCTCACTCAGGTCCTAATGTAGAAATTTCACAAGTGAAAGCCAAGTGCAGAATCCAGTGTCCAAGCATTGTCAAAAATTAATTCCCAGTTTGTTTGAAATGCACCAGTATTTGGATGGCCTCTTGTCCTCTCCAAGCAGCTCTACCTAATTAGAACTGAAGTCATCAACATCCATAACAGAATGTTGGGATTTTCCACATCTCATTAGCTACTCTGGAACTTCCCCTTTCCCTCCTAATAGTGGAGCCTGTTATTAATGGCCTCTGTGCTATGGAGGCCACAGGGAAGTGTGCACCTCTAATCTAAGGTTAACAAGCTCTGACAACTGTTGCTTCAAGTTCAGAAGTCCTTGTGACAATATATTAATCCAATTACCCCTCTTCTAAGTCCCTTATTTTCCCTGGCTGTTACAAAGTGACCATTTAAATGTTCCTTATTCAGAAATAACGACTGATCATTAAGGAGAAGCAACTTACGCTTTTTTCCAACACGGCACGAGATGGAAAATCAATTTCTAAGACGTCTTTCAAGTTTTGTAATAAACTGATTTCTGGATCCCTGTGGGAGGAGGGAGAAAAAAGTCCACATGAGGAATGGCAAACCCCATTTCAGTTTCAAGCCTGGTTCACTGAGGGTACTCACCACAAGTGCATGTTGTTGTTCAGCTTCGTTCTCAGAGGGGCCACGGCTGCAAAGCAGGGGCAGAACAATTTTACATCATCCCAGTGAACATCCCAGATTTCAGGCAGGGCTTGGACTGGAGGGGAAACAAGTGGAGTTTGCTGCCTTACCATGATCTGCTCCAAGGAAATAACACTCTGGAAGCATGTTTGGATGGCGAGGATCTACCTCGACGCTCACAGAGACATTGTTCCCTGCAAGGAGAAAGCAGGTGAGGCCCAAAGGAAGCTTTGCAGTCAAGGATTTGGAAATGGAAACATTTTTAAAGGCAGTTTTAAATTGGTTAAATCAGGCTGAGTTTCATTATGATAATAATAAAAAAGTTGGGAGGTATCCAAATGTATTGTACCAAATATCAGTATATATGAAATATTTACATTTCAATGGACTGTAGTTCAAAATAGCAACTGATTAAAAAAACCTGCCAGGCTTGCATTTCCTTTAGACTAGTCCTAACACTTGGGCTTCTTTCTGAATCATCAAACTCAAGCTGGATCACAGAATCATAGAATCGATTGGGTTGGAAAAGACCTCCGAGATCATCAAGTCCAACCCTTGGTCCAACTCCAGTCCCTTTACCAGATCATGGCACTCAGTGCCACGGCCAAGCTCAGCTGAAAAACCTCCAGGGATGGGGAATCCACCCCCTCTCTGGGCAGCCCATTCCAATGCCTGAGCACTCTCTCTGCAAAGAAGTTTTTTCTGCTCTCCAACTTCAATTTCCCCTGGCAGAGCTTGAGCCCCCCGTGCCCCCTTGTCCTATTGCTGAGTGCCTGGGAGATGACAAAACCCATTGGAAACATTGGCAAAATTTTAAATGTAGTAGAGATCTAAGTTATTAATGCATCATTATCTTCTATAGTCAAAAAGAGAAGCCTAAAGGCAGCATGAAGCAGTGAAGGGCAGGCCCCTGCACAGCAGCCCTGGCCCGAGCCAACAACGGTGTGCTTGGAAACAGCAAAGGGCAAAGTGACCTAACACACAGAATAAGTTGTGTTTGGTTTTAAGTGCTGCCTTTGCTTGAACAAACTCCCACAAGCAGCACTGCTGAGATAAGCAAAGCCAACAGCCCCCTGAGTTTTGCCTCCCTGCGTGTGTCCCCACCTATGGCGATCCTGCGGGCCGTGGCGCTCCGGCTGGGATGCTCCGGCTCCAGCACCCACGTCTGCCCATCCAGCTCATCCAGCGCGTCCCAGAACGGCCTCAGCGACTCCAGCGCTGCCAGGAACTGGCTGTAAATGTCTACCAGGGAGTTCTAAGGAAAGAAACCAATTTCATAGAGTTTCCACCTACGGCCAGAGAGAACATTTAAACCCAGAGTGCAGGTCATTGAAGGAGGGTTCAAATCTGTGTGTGTGTCCCAGTGTATTGTGGCAGCAGAAAAGATGGAACCTCACAGGGTTTGTGCCTGAAACAGCACCAGGAAAGCTGCACCCTGAGCACAAACAAGCACTTTATCCTGGTGGCTCTAACATGTGCTGTACAGACATCATACCTGGCTTTGCTAGTGATTCATATGCCTTTTTAAAAAGCTGGGAACAGCCATTTATTTACATTGTAACTTTTCAAAAACTACTGTCAAATGAAAGTAAAATCATCATTATCCTTATTATCATCATTGTATTATTAACTTTGACATTCTGATATTTTGTCCGCTTGAGCCGAGCACCACGACAGTGTTACCCAATAAAAACACACAGCAATACCCACAGGACTCAAGGAGCTGGTTTAGTGTTTAAAGAAATACCACCTGCCATCATGATTACCTCCAAATCAAGCAGTTTAAAAACAGGTGCTTAACATCAGATTTCAAACCATGTAAATAAGGCAAGAGAAGGAGAAACCACCTGATAATCAGAGGATTACACTTGGGGGATTTCAATATTTGAGAGTGGATTACAGGGAATCAGAAAACCCTTTTGTTAGACAGGACAATGTATGGGACAGCAATGCAAAAGGAACCTTTAAATCATCCAAAAAGAAGTAACTGTTTTACAGGGAAAGGCTCCTGCCAGTGCAGAAACCCCTTGGTGGCCAAGTGAAACCCTTTGCTGGTGCCCAGAGGGACAGATTTCTGGTATCTTGGGGTCCAAAAGAAAAAGCAAATTAAATGTTCTGCTCTCAGAGAGGTATTTTTCTATAAATAAAATAAAATACAGAGAGAATGGTCTCCTTTAATCTGCAGTGATTACGTTCTTCCTTCTCACCTGGACAAAGAGAAGCAAATTCTCTGAGTGTTCTGAGAGGAAGAAATAGGATTTTTCCCTGCAATAACTTTTCATATTTGGTGCACAGATATTTTAGAGAGAAACAGCACAGCTTAGAAATAAAATGCTGCATTTTTCCTGCTGTTATTAAATTATATTAAAGTAGGGAAGCAGCTAAGCAGAAAAGTGTGAACACTGCCAATCTCCAATTGTAACGCTTATTATCTTTAAAAGCATTTTGTTACTTTTATAATACCTGAAGTGATATAATAGTGTCAGTCACTTAACCACATCTTAGAGTATGGTATCTTCATCTTAAGTACTATTATTTCCAGTATTTTAATAATTTTCATACAGTCCTGAAATGTGATCTTTTGTGCTCTGATGACACTTAAATTAATAGCATAATTTTCTGGTACTTGCAACAGTTGCTTTCCATTTTGATTTTTTACATTTTTCTATATCACATACAGATAAATCCTCTAATAATCATTTTTATCTTTATCTTCTGGGAATTCAAAGGGTTTCACTAGAAAAAAGAAACATCAAGGGATTATAACCCACAGATAAGTTTTAAAATCCAATTAATTTTAATACTAATTGTAATTTTTCAATGATGTTCCTTAAAAAGGTAGTTAAATCTTTTTTTTACACACTGTTCATTTGATCTTATTTGCATGCTCCATTGATGTTGCCAGCTGTCTCCTGCTATATACATAAATGCACCCATAGCTATTTAAATACATCACCTGCTTGGCATGCAAGCCATGAAAACCCCAACATTCCTTTTTATTGGATTAACCAACTAATTTTTGGTCGTTGCCCAGCAGTGCCAGAACAGCCTGATTGTGCTTTTCTCTGGCCTAAACTACACCAAGATGTTGTTAATAATGTCAGGCAGCACAAACTCTTTGTTTCGTGGTCCCCTTTGTACAATGAGTAGGAATTTGTGTGAAATACGTCAAAATTCTTTGGAAAATAAGACACTGATCATTCAGACTGTCAGCACTGCTCACCCTCACCCACAGAGCTCTTACAAAGCCAAGCTGGTTCCTCCATAAACATCAGCTTTGGTGGCTCCCCACCCAGCTGTGACCCCACAGCCACCTCTGTGTTGTCACTGGGTGTCCCTGGCCCAGTGCAGGCAGGAGGGCAAGCACTGACCTTGTCCAGGGAAAATCGGATCCTCTGGACACTCCTCCTTTTCTACCAGGAAATCTTGGGCCAATCCCCTCCTTCTTCTACCTTGTTCCTGTTCAAAGAGTTCCTCAAGTTCCCCCCTACTGCCCACACACCATTTCCCCCAGTCAAAGGAATAAGAAGGAAAGGGAAAAGGGTCTGTCTACTCTTGGATTTTATTTCTAGAGCCACAGAGGCTGGGAAGAATAAAGGGAAGTCTGGAGTCTGCTCCAACCATAAAACCCAGGCAGCCTTTCAGCAACTTTGAACAGGTGCTGTTCTCCCAAACTCCCAGACCCTGCTCCAAATCCTGAATGAATTTAGTATAAAAATCAAACAATAGTAAAAGAACTTCTAATTAAGGTAAACACGGCACAATTGATTACAATTTTTTTTAAAAGATATAAACATGATCTCTAGTCTAAGATTTTTTTGGCTAAATTTTTTTTTGCTTATCCAAAATTAAAACAACTGCAAAGCCCCCTACTGGAAAAGGTGAGGTAGCCTAAACTAAGGTGCTGTCACCTGCTTGCCCTTCATGAATTCATAAATAAAATGCAGTTCAACAAAGCCCACAGCTGTTGGCTGGAAAAGGGATCGCCTGTTTCCCCTAAATAATTTGTGATTCTTTAGATTAGTTAGGAAACTGTTTCCCATGAACAGCAGTTCAATAATTTCCCCCCTCCTTAACAGAAATCAAACCAATACACAACAATCTTTATAAAGTGTCTTGTCAACCACCTCCTATTTACAGCTGGTGCCTGGGAAGCTCCTCTGCCAAGAAAAAGCACAATTACGGTGTGTTTTATCGTGTTTTCAGGAAAATAACCGAGGAATAATCTCATTCATCCCCCTGTACCTCGTGAACCTTGGATTGCTGTTTCCTTGCTGGCTGCTGCACGACCTCATTAGTCATTAATTCCCACTCTGCTGCCCTTCATGTAGCCAGCCAGGTGGGCAGTGGTCAGCAGAGGCCCTTCCCTGCCGGGAGGGCAGCGGGACACGGGCCCTGAGCCTGCAGCTCGTGCTCAAACTGCAGACAGCACATTGCTGGGGCTCTTCAGGAAAGGCACAGAACAGAAATAAGTAGATGTTCTTGCACTTGTCATTGAGAAGCACTCTGCATTTATTTGGCACTTAGAGCAGCAGCAGCAGCATTGCCCTTGGTGCTGATTTCTTACCACTCTAAAACGTCTCCTCTGAGCCAGAATGCTCTGGCTGTTGCTGCTCATGCTGTGAGACACCTGCACTGGCTACTGGGCTTGTCATGACGCACAAAACCCCACCATCTTCAGCTTGACATTGTGCAAGTTATAATTATTCATCCAAATGAATATGTCAGAGCAGCAGCAGCAGACCTCTCATCAGCGCAAAAGAAAAATACATCAAAACATTATCAACCCAGCAGGAAGACAGGGACCATAAGGAAAATTACCCAGTTTTAATATGGATGCCATAAAGCCATGTCTATTATTATAGGGAAGGGGGAAAAAAAAAGGGAAAGAAGAAAAAAAACAACCACCCAACAACCCCTCAAGTTTGAAGTCCATGAGCCTGAAATAGGCAGCAGCACACGCAGGGGGTGGGGAAGAAAAATCAATTACCTGAAATCTATTTCTATTTTCTCTCATAGGAGTTTATATTCTAGTGCTGCAATTGTACCCTTTTAGTTAAGCCTTGTCAGTTTATACATTAAAGATGAGCAGCAAATAGTAAATTTTAGACTTATTGGTATCAAAACATCATGTTACTTTATCAGAGAAGAGGTATAGAAAGTTCTTTTTCCTTTTTAGGAACCAAAATGTTCAGCCACTGGAGAAGCCGCTGAATTCTGCTGCCAGGGGGGTTTCAGCAGTGCTGTGTCAGGTGTGAAGGCTGCTCACTGCAAGGACTGCCTCACATTTGGAAAAGAAACACCATTTCCACAATTAGCAGAGCCATTTGTTGGGTTCGTGTCACCCACACAGACAAGGTCAGTTTCCCCAACGTGCTGTGCAGCTCCAGCCCTTCTGCCAGCACAGCACAGCACAGGATTTGATGCAGGATCAGAGCAGGCTCTGCAGCTGCAATTGGTATCTCAGGATTGCAAAACATCAGTTACACACAAACATCCACTGCTGGTGTTTTCCAACAGCCCCCAGGTAATTCTAACCATGAAAAGATTTGAAGCAGAGGAATGTCGTGTTTCTAACGTGGGATTTTCCTTGGTTGTAGCGCCAATATTAATATATCCACCCCTGTTTTTAACTTGTCAAAGGCTGCTCCATGTCATGTTCTTCAAGAACATCTTATTAAATTACAAGTCCTGCCAGTAGCTTTAAAATTACTAACAGTAAACAGGGAGAAGCAGCGACTGTCAGGGATATTTGAAATGTTGTTAATTTGAGACAACACAAATTGCAAGGCTGTACAATTAATAAAAGACTGCCAAAAGTATGAATAAAGTTTGAGGTCAGACACAGCACTTGAAATCCTGCCCACAGTTTATGGACTCCAGTATAATTTAAGGGAAAACCAAAGTGTAGTTAAACTGTTCCCAACCATACCAGAGAATCAAACCCTAAATTTACCTGTGACACTAAAGACATCTTTAATTTGCAGTGGTTGATTGTGGCAGTTATTTGTCCAAGCTCTCAGTATTAGAGGGGGACAAACAGAACCTTGAGCTTTGCAGCTCAAACTCATCCTGCTGCAACCTCCAGCCAGGAAATTTAGCACCAAAGATAAGCTCTGTTGCTGGGGAGAAATCCTTGGGAGAGTTGGAATTAGCAGATGCAATCATTTATGGAAAAGCTGTTTTCCTGAATTAAGTGAAATTAAACATTAACTATTTTCTAGAGATAATTCAAATTAACTTGCATCTAAGTGGTCACATTTAAATTCATTTAATAAAGTACACATGATCTATTCAGGAGAAAAGGTACATGAAATAATGTGAGACTGAAAAAAGAGAATGGCTCATGGTTCTTCACAGTCACAGTGTCAGGTAAACTAAGAAATCAAAATTCCATTTAATACTTTCCTGTTCTGATTATAAAAGTTTTACTATGTTATGAAAACTCTCCAGGATAACCAACTGAGGGACTTTTAATGTCTGTCAACTTTAGAGGCTGCTTCTTTCCCAGCAGACAATAATTTTTCATGCATTTCATTTTCCCAATATAATTCCTAAAGAAATCTCAGCCATATGAAGAGCTAAAAAAAGCCCAGCCAGTGTGAGTGCACAGCACACAACATGCAAAGTGAAGGCAGGGAGAGGAAGAGATTGAAGAGACTGCAATAAGGAGCACAGAGTTCAGTACTGTGCCATTTGCATGAGCAGGTATGGAAATAAAACACACATAGGGAGAAAGCTGGAGTTAAACCCAAGCCCAAGTTATGGAAAAGGCTGCCCAGAGCTGCAGTTACCTGTGGCATCCAGGAAATGGCAAACTGCACAGGGAAATCCACAAGGCAATCTGGTGCTTCGGTGGGATACTGAGGGAGGGAAAGGAAATACAGGTTTTTCTTTCTTGTTTTTTTTCTCAGTGATTTAAAGTCAGACTGGTACTCAGCTGCCAAATTTGATAACAAAATACAAGCACTTGAAGCATCTTGAGGACTTGGCTCTGAGAGGAAACAGTATGTAAAGCATTTTCAGAAATAGTTATGAATGTTAATTACCACTTTAAGAAGGAATCTACATGTAAATGTTTTTATGTATCAGCTTCCAGTAAAGGCAGGAGAATCCCAGTTTTCTGTGCTCAGTGGTCAAAACCACATAGTCAAAAAATATCAAATACTTCTTAAAAATTTGTCCTCAATTACCTGTACTGGGATAGGAAAATTTAAAAAACCCAAACAACCCTTTCATGAGTCAACAATTAATTTTCATTTAAACCAAACTATTTCCTCTGATGGACAATGTTTGGGTTTTTTGATGGAAACTGGAAATAATCTGAGTACAAAACTATGTAGAAAGAGATCAGTGAACACACACACAAAATTAAAACAACCTCTCAGTCCAAATTAAATTGTATCTGAGGAAAAAAAAAAGGAAAAGGCTGTATTAAAACCCCTGAAGTTATAAAAGGTTTGGTAACTCCAATCAGAGCATATCAATGACATCTCCAGTTATTAGTTACAATTAAATGTACAGGTCAGAAATCACCCTACTGTTCTTTAGAACAATGCAAGCAATTATTAAACAAAATACTTATACCAGATTTTTGAGCACTCAGCTAACTTTATCTAGAAAAGGCATTTTCAGAACCCTTGCCAAATCAGTCAGGTAATTACCAAGGTGTCTTAATTACTACATGACTTGCAAATCCTTGCAGTGGCCTGTTTGGATGCCCTTGGGGTCTGAAATGCTCACACACTGACCTTAATCAGAGACAGCACAACAAAAATAACCACACTTTCCTTAAGGCAGGGGATCAAAAGAAATACCCTCCAAAAATATTTCAGCAAAGCATTTGCCAATGTGTTAATATGAGCATGAAGGAAAATCAAACCCCTGTGCCACCAAAACCACGTTTCACACACAAATTCCTTCTGGCAAGTTTAAATGCCAGAGGTGGTTTAAAAAGGACAAGCAATCGATTCTCCCTCTAACAAACAGTTGAAAACAAAACAAAAATAAAACAAGAGAAAAGAGATGGATGAGTACTTGTTGAAACAGACAGGTCAGATAATCTGGCCTTTTTATTACAGATATCCTTAGTTGGTGGATGGTGCTTTCTTCTGCTAGGAGGAGAATCCAGGTATTTCATTACAATAAAGAAAACACGAGTTTTTACAAGGACAGAAGATGGGACTCTCCATTCCCCCTGAGGACAGGGCCAAGTGAAGGCTGAGCAGGACCAGCACAGGTGCCACTGTTGGGCCATGGCAGCTGCTTGGTAAAAAGGAGCATTGCACGCTAGTTTTTCTGCACTTTTATACTTCCAAATTGTTAAAATACTTCACTTCTGTTGTCATAAGAGCAAGCAAAAGCAAACCTCAGGGGCAGCAGCAGCTGCACCTCATTCCCAGTGCCACACCAAGGGTGGGAGAGCAGCTCCCCCACAAACAAAACAGCATAGTCTGGTTACTCTCCTTGCACATTAAACGGACCATAATTGTACTGCCTGATGATTTTCTTCCTTCAATGTATTTAATAAAGGACTGACTAGCCAATTAGTTATGCATTCATTACTCTGAGCATGCAGGATAATTTTGCCCTTTTTAAATATCCACTTGAGCAACCCTCAGTTCCCAAACAGCACCTTTTCCACAGGCTCCTTTTCCCCCATTTAAGGCAAAATTAGCTCACCTTATGTAAGACTAAAACCTCCTGGTATGGAAAGGAATACAGGATGCCTGAGAGAGTGAGTTAATCTTACAATGTGTCCAAGATGATGTACCAAGGATAGCCCAGACAACAATGTTCAGACACTTTTAGATCCCCTTTTTCCCCTGGACTGATTTTCTGAAGACAGACAACAGCTATTGCCATGCAGTTGTCACCACACAGCCTGGATTTTCACAGTCTCTGATGAGAGATTTATGCCTTGAAACGAGACATTCTGTGAAGAAATGTTACCATTTGAGTGCAGTGCTAAGTACCAGAAAGAATTAAAATCTTTGTTTCTGCATGCACCATGGACTTGCTTTGCAACTGTCAAAATTAGACAATTATTCAGACTAGAGAGAAATCATTTTCCTGACTGAATCCTGTAGTCAGTTTTTCATAAATCATTATATCTACAGCTTTAACAGCAAGACTTGTCAATAAACAACCCACCATCCTCTAATTCCTGTTCTGTGCACAGCCTCTGGATGGATGATACTGAAGGAAAGCCTCCCAGATGGCTTTGTCTGTAATCCACAAAATGATTGCAATATCAGAAAGTGTTTTTCATGGGATGCACAATTGCATCTTACAGATAACCACACTGCAACGTTAATTTTAAATATAGTTAAAGTCTGAAAAACTCTACAAAAAAAATTCTCAGCCATTACTTTGGAGAACAGACACATTAACAAATAAACCAACTCTCCAAAATCCTTATGAATTAAGAAAATCCATTGATTTCGGGGAAGCCTGAAGGTGTT
This sequence comes from Sakesphorus luctuosus, assembly GCA_013396695.1. NCBI lineage: Eukaryota > Metazoa > Chordata > Aves > Passeriformes > Thamnophilidae > Sakesphorus > Sakesphorus luctuosus. The sequence continues at coordinate 1,645,638 of VWZD01001544.1, read as the reverse complement.
TCTCCCACACAACTTTACCTTTGCACTGAACTTGAGAGTGATGAGATGCTGTCGCCCACAAGAGTCTTCAGCCTTTAACTTGACTGTGGTAAGCCCAGTGTCCACATATGCAACTCTGGAAGAGAAAAGACACCTCAGGGCCCTGCAGAAGGTGCAGTCTGAGGGTGTGCAATGCTCTGGTGAGTCTGTCACACATCACCCAGAGGAAGCCCTCCCTGCCAGCCCCAGCCAGTGGTGCTGGCCCAGGTTACTGCTGGTGTTTAATGCAGTCACCCCTCTGGTCACTCACAGTGTGGGGCAGGGCTGGCACCTTTGCCACACACACTGTGCTCCTGTCAGCTCCTTAAACCTCCTGCCACATCTTGGATCCATTTCTGCAGTTCCTTCTCTAGAATTGGATGCTCTTGATTTGCTTTCCTCTTCAATGGAGTTCTCTTTTATTATCAGTACTGTTATTGTGGGGAATTCAGTGGGCACTGGTTCATATTCTGAAAGGGATTTTCTGCAGGAAATGGTGCCCAAACAAGTACAAAATAAGTGATTTATGATGATTTGCCTTCATTTCATGGCAGCTTTACATTGTGTTCATGCACCCCAGCAAGCAGCAGGCAGGTACTAAATGTAAATAATCCCTGACTCTTTGCTTAGGATGTCACTGCCTGTGCTTTCCCCACAATGGAGATGGACAATGTAAAATACATTGTTCTCCAGAAATGGATTCTGCTGAGTAGCTTCAGTAACTGCCCCAAAGGTTCAGACTTCTCCATATATTTACCAGTAAACTGGGCACGTGGCTATTCTGGCATTTTCACTGTGTCATTCTCATGTAAAGATAAGAAGCAGCCCCAGGTAATTGCACAACTTATCACCCAGGCTGATGGAAAGGCCTGGGAGAGTTCAAAGAGAGCAGCCCTTGCTGGCCTAAGTAACACTTATTTTTTTAAGCCATTACATATTATAAATGTCACACAATTCTCCCAAGTGAGACTGGAAAGGAGCTGTAGGAGCTTGTACAAAAAGAGCAGACATACAGCAAAGGGTGGGCACGGCCCTAGAAGGAACTGAAGAGAAAGGTATGTACAGAAATGAAACAGCCTCAAGATGAGGGAACTGAGCAATCCAGATGGAAAAAGCAATAGTGGTAATAAGAAGGGAAAGACAGAAATTATTTCATGTTTAATGCTGATTAATGCAATATTAAAGAGTCCTACAGATTTCTGTGTTTGAGTTGAAAGAAAGACAAGTCTTGATAGAAGTGTAATTCAACTGAAGTCAATTAAACTTGGTGTATTTAAAAAGAATTAGAACATTGTTCCTCTAATTGGGGGAAAAAAATCGTTACTGCCACTTTGCTCCAACTTTACCTCAAGACTGAACCACAGAGCTGGAGAAAGATAAGAATCCCTAACCCAGCAGAGAGGCAGGGCAGGGACACTGCAGGGGAACTCACACACAGAGCAGGGCCCAGACAGGGCCCAGCTGGTGCCTCCAGCCCTGGGGGCTCCACCCCAGGGGAGAACAGGAAAATGAAGGGATGCTCTCAAGGGGTTTGGGATTTTAAATCATCTCTCCTGACCCTCATCTTGTTTGGCCCACTCTATTCTTTATTTATAGGAGAAGTATGGATTATTTTAGCTTAAAATCAAACATCTTTGCAGTTCTTTACTCTGTATCAGGTGGGAGGGGGCCAGATCAAAAAGGAGTTTTATTTCTTAGCAAGCAAGGGACAGACAGACCCTAAAATGTGTTTCTGAAATTCTTAAGGGTTCAGTACTTTCCTAATTACATTAGCAACCTGACAGCCTCTAGAGTAAATATATCTACAGCTGTGTGCACATATATACATATTTAAAATATATTAAAATATAGTGACAATGTTTAATCATATTTGTAAATAACCTTCAAATTCAGTTTTATTGACAGTAGACAAACTTAAAAAAGCATTTGGGAAAGGTGCTAAGAGCACTGGCGATGGCTGCTGATCAATTATTTATGTCCACTTTCCAATTTTTAGCATATTTATTTTCAGAACTCCAGTCCCACAGCACTGCAGAAAGTTGGACAATGCTGGAAGTGTCCTATAAACTCCTTCCCAGGATTGTATCAACACAGAAGGAGTTGTTTACACAGGTGATATTTCACTTACACAACCTTTTATGGCTCTGCAGGTTCCATCACTTTATCACACCCAAAAAAAGGAATGAGCATAAAGATGGAAAACCTGAGGAAAATCTCTGGAGTTCTGTGTTTTAGCAGGACACACAAATGACTGAGAGCACATAAGCAGGCAGGATTCTCTTGGAAATAGAGAAAGAAAGAGAAGATATTTTCCATTAAAATAAAGGGAAAACATGAACAGAAAAGTTTGAGAATTGGGAGACACTGACCCAGCCCATGGACTCAGGAGATACTGGAAACCTTTATGAATCCCCAGGAGGGTTATAAGAGGAGGTTTTTTCCATTTGGGGAGAACAAGCACGATTGAAAACTTATTTCCCATGTGTTTAAGAAACTTTAACTAAAATTCTCAGACCTGAGTCTGTGAAATTTGAGTAGAGTCTGGCACAACAACACATTTAACAATGGAAATCGCTGAAAAACTTCACCTGATTTAACAAGGACGTTTTAAGTCTTTAAGTGACAAAGAAAATTCCTGCTGCATGTTAATCACAGGTTAGTCATCTATATAGAAATCAAGTGGGAAAACTCAAAACTGTTCCTACACCCAAGGCTTCTTTACTTCATTTAGCAAAATATACACTTGTTAAATTACCACACAAGACTAAGGTGAAAGCAGATTTGTCTCATGGGAAAGCACAAATACAGGTTTTGTTTTAACTTTTATTTTACTGAAAAAGTGGCTTCTCATTCAGAACTCTTCAACACCTTAGAAAATTTTCCTTCTTAATCCTTGAAGGGAGGCCTTAAAGGAGATTAATGGCATATTATTAAAGGCAGCCTTCAAAGACGTTTTCTTAATTCCTCCCTACACAGAAACAACTCCCTCCTTCAACTCCAGGGAGACCTCCTGGAGATTGCAGGAGGACAGAAAAGAGTCCATTCCAGACTCTCTGCTGGAGGAGTAAAAGACTCAGGATCAAAGGACTTGCCAGTGGTGACACACATCATGGCAGTTCAAGCCTTTGAAGTCCATAAAACAAGATTTCTTTGTAGAGTTCTGAAAAAATCTCCACAAGGACCTTTTGTACTGGATCACAACTGTGTGTTCTTTCACAGTTCTAGAGCAGGTCTGAGGAGAACAAAACCTTATTTCCCTCTGCAGAGGGCTAAAATTAGGTTTGTTCTGTGAGCTCACCTGAGAGTAAATGTTACTGTGAAGATTCTGAGGAAGATTTGGATTTACAGCTTTCCAAGTTTTCCCCTCCACTCATGTTTTTTTGGTAAATTTACCTTTCTGTGGATTAAATTTGTTATTTTTTTGTCTAAGGAGATCCTTGTGCTATGGAGAGCAAGATAGAACTATTTTTTAAAATTAATTATTCTAGTTTTAAAAAATGCATGAACTGTTTTTATAAAAGCATAAAGGTACACAATGATCAACTATAGCCTGTAAGAATAGTAAAAAAAAGCTCTACAAAGCAGGAAAAAGAAGGAAGAAAAAGAACTGTAAATATTAACAGTAAATATATTTATTATATCAGTAGTTTATAGGTCAAGAAGAATTGATTTCTTAGCAGTACCATCTCACCTTTCAGCTCAGTTACTGGAGACAGAAAATACAGGTTTGTGGGGCACTTGGATTTAAGCAAAGCAGCAGAGTTTTTAAAGCAAAATCAATTCCTGAACAGGATAAATTAACAGAACAAGCACATTTGATAAGTTCAACACACAAACACAAGAGAGGAATGGATACTCTGAAGATACTGTTTGTTGGGAAATGACACAAACATACTTGTTCCAGCCCAGGATTTCCAGATCTCTGACAAGACAGGAGTAGTACTCAAGTGGACGTGCTATGTGCAGGTCTGGTGTGTTCTTTAAAGCAATTTCCTGGTAAAAAGAACATTAAAAACACCATTAAGAGTGGTTTCAATATTTTTGCATCTATTTAGCCACATGATTTTTGCAATTCAACCAAAAATATTAAGCTTACGTAAAATTAAGTGTACACTGCATTTGTTTTGTTACAGCCTCCAGCTAAAGCAGACAAAGAATGTTGGGCAAATTACTTCAGATACTGGTAAGGAAAACATCTGCAATTAAAAAAAAAAAAACCCACAGATGTTGACAGCATAGTCTTCAGATGCAAATATCAAATGTGCCTCTTTTTCAGCTAATAAATTTGAAGTCAAGCATCTCAACTGAAAGAACATTTCAAAAGAAGGTTCTATTGAGCCCACAGCTGCCTCCTGGGCTCCACAGCCACAAAAGAAGATACATCTATGCAATCCCACATATTACACACAGAAACTTAATGTAGCAATCAAAAAACAAAATCAATTTCTCAGTTTTAACATCACAGGATCCCAAAGAATAAGTTTTGGCGCAGACACTCATCAAGTAAGTTGTAATGTCTCAAAAAGAAGTTTTTATCACAAAGTAATCTCATGTTACTGAGGAAAATAAAACCAAATCATGTTTCACGCTTGTGTTGTGCTATTTGTCCTTTAAAAGTGTTCTTAAATTAAAATTCTGCTTACAGGAGAAATAAGTTAGTGAAATGGAGAATAAAATTATTAATTATTTAAAATAAAATAAATTTAAATAAAAAGGTAATTTATAGTAAAACAAGTTTAACAATCACTTCTGCCCAGTTCTCCCACACTGTGTTTTCACTCTGCACTGAGGATTCACTGTTTTGCTGTTTTCAATGACTTATTGTCTCACTGCATTCTCATTTTCTGAGTCCTTGTGTATCCAGGCAAATAGGCTGGAATAACTATTGTGAAATATTCCAAAACAAACATCCCTCCCCATTCCCATTCCAAGCAGAGCACAGCAGAGCACCAAGAGGGACTTCTGTGATTATTCTGAAGAATAATTCCTGTGTTTTATGCCCAAAGTTAAGCAGGTTGGATGAAGAATTCTTGACCAAGAATGCTCACGTGTTACCAACAGACAGCAATCGTCTGTCTCATGTTGTTAACGAAGCATTTTGCTACTCTTCAATCCCAGACTTGGGAAACTTTTCAAAAACAGAACCAACAGCAGCCTCTGAACAATAAAAAAAAGCTCCTCTGCATTTATTGGTTGTCCCAGAGGTGAAAGCACCTTCAGCAAAGCACTGAGTGTACAACCCTCTGTGTGACTCCAGGCCTGCTCTGCCAGCTGGACAATACCAGGAGTTCCAAGAAAATCACTGTAAAAAGGTTGGCTCTATACTGAGATCCCTTGCTGGGGTTTCAACTTTTCCAGAAAACTCCAATTTCCCAAGAATAGTGTCAGTTAAATCCTAAATGATATTTATACACATATTACATGAACAGCACACATACAAAATCATCTCTCCTTGAAAACCCAGCCATAAATCTATTGTAAAACCAAAGTGAATCCCCAGGCTCTGAGAACATCCCACCTCCCAGCCATGTGCTGTGTCACTCACCAGGACAGTTTTCAGCTCCACCAGAAAGCTGAGGAGGTCTGGGCAGCTGTGCAGCCTCTGCAGGAAACACAGCATGGGGTCATTTCCTTCAGCTCCTCATTTCCAGTGGGTCAGTCCCACTGTTCTTGTAGGATTGTCCAACCACACAGAACAAAGACCAACCATACACCACATTTAAATATTCCAACTACAGAAGAGAAGTCTCAGAGCACAGGAACCTTTAGTGAAAATGAACCAGCCCTTTTGTCACATGATGTGACACCACATTTATACAGTTTGTGAGCACCACGTCCAGGAGATGCAGAGTCTCAACCACCACATGTGGCAAAGGTGCCTTCTGAGAAACAAAATACTCCCCCTGAGTGAGGGGCTGCTGTGTCCTCACTCCAAAGCTGCTTTTGGATAGGGAGCTTTGATTTAGATCCCTTGACTGTCCATAATACAGAATGATTCAGACCTATCAATAATTAATGTGAAGGATCTTCTTTGCATTATGAACAACTTGTAAAAAAATATAAAAAAGACAAAAGCTGCTTCTAACTGAGAGATTGAAGAAAAAGTCCAGTAAAGTGACAGCATTCATTTATTAAAAATTGATCTAGCTCAATCTTAAAAAAACCCAAAACTGGAATAAAAATAAATATTTACTAAATTCTATACATGTCTCTTTAGATCTACCTGTAAATCCTCAGGCACTTGAAAATAAGTCTTGGATACACAATGAAAGGAGGGTTCTTTAACACTTTTAGAACAAGTGTATGAGCCTCTTCAGAATAATTATAAATATGCTTTTAAGAATGTATATTGGAAAGAAATGGTTTCAAACTTGTATACCTGCTTTAAAATGTGCTGATATCCACCCAGGACCTTCTTCAGCCTCCAGCTGCACTCCACCCTACACAAACAGCAGTGTGGAGACATCTTACATTCACAGTGTATGAGTTTAGAAAAGTAGAAAGCCTGCTACACACAACAGTTTTCTTCAAAAAACCCCCAGAAAAACAAAAGTAAACAATACTTCAAACCAGCTCTGAGTTTCTTGTTCAAAGTCACTTAAAACTTCCAAATGTCACTGTCCCAAAGCCCATTAAAAATGAAGCATTTTCCTGCAAAAGCCTGTTCTTTGCTGAAGACAACAACATAATTCTTGCAAGCTACTGTGCCTTCATAAAACATACTAATATTTAAAAGTGATAACCTGAAAATGCCACAGTTACCTGGAATGCAGTTTAATGACCCAGCCTGGACTGTACTAAAGCTGTGGAATCCACATCTGCTGACAGCGCAGGGGGAGCTGCCCCAGGCACAGGTGTGGAACACAAAGCCAAAGGCTAAGCCATCCCTGTGGATCATCCCCTCCCACCACACCTCCTGCATGGTGCTGGGATAAACACAGGAATAAGAACGGAGCTTCTAAAGAGAAGGTGGGTGATGCAAATGAACACACACCAACAGGAAAGAGAAAACTAAGCTAAAAAGCTCTACTAACTATCATGTAAAAATTCCTTAAAAATACAGTTTTGCACTGAATTTTCTGTTTCCCAAATTGTGACATAAATCATTTATTTGAACATTTTTTCCAAGTAGATTGCTTCATATATAAACACAACCAATTAATTACAACAGGTTTCAAAGTTAATTAAAAACTTATTGCCAGCATTAATAACACAGATGCCATTCAATTTTGTTGCAAAGTTAAGTTGAAACCAGCAGGAATTAATTAATAACACTGACATTGGAGGAAAGACTGATTTGCATTCATGTCCATCGTTGCTTTTATCAAAATAAACTTTGTTACATCACACTTAAAAATTGCTTTCCTAAAACTTTCTTACCTTGCATTTTTCATTTGCAAATCCTCTGGTAACAGAATCCTGAGGTGGAAGTCTCTGCCCTTCAAAAGAAACATTTAGTTAATAGGAAGGCCAGCAAAGAAAAATATTAGAAGCTTAGGGAAAGTGTTCCCCAACAGATCAGCTTCTAAGAAAGAAATTTTGTCTTATCTGGTTTTCAGGAATTTTATTGACAATTTCTTTACTTAGGGATAAAAATGAGCAGGAATGACAGGTACAAATAATGCTGATTTTAATTCTGAAGTTGAAATTCTCTTGATGTTTAACTCACAATTTTCAGTAAAAACTCTTCAGTACATCACACATAAAACAAAAATAACACTTTTCAGAAGAAAGATAAACATTATCCAAGTCGGACAAAACCAAAAACCAGAATTTAATCCAAGTCCTGCTGCAGTACATGAAAGTGTCTTCAACTCAACAAAAGACAAAACAGACTCAAATCATCAAAGAAACCTGGGCACTGACCCACAGCACATTTCAGCAAGGTTTTAGAAACTAAACATAAACAGTCTCAAGTACATAAATTCAATTTTTTTCCATGCAGGGCAGCTCCTAAAGGCCACCTACTTGTGTTTTCAGTCCCTTTTGAGATCCTCCTTCTACTTTCCTAAGGGATGACCAAAATAAAACTGAAATGAAGAAGGTTTGTGAGCAGCTTTAGCAAAGAGGGCAGGTAACTCATCTCCAAACTTTAATTCCAGATCCTGTTCCAGCTCAGCACACTGAGGTATGGAATGCTGGGTCCCCTGCCCAGGAAAGGTTTGGACATGCTGGAGGGAGTCCAGTGAGGAGCTACAAATTAGATTTAGAGCTCAAAGCACCTCCCATAGCAGGACAGCCTGAGGGAGCTGGGACTCCTTAGCCTGGAGAAAACAAGGATTGGGAAAGGATCTTGCCAGTGTGTAAATACCTGATGGAGGACTGAAAAAAAGTATGGCCAGATCTGAGTGACACACATTGGCAGGATGAGAGGTGATGGGTACAAGCTGAAACACAGTAAATTTCACCTAAATGCAATGAAAAATCTGAGTAATAGTGAGGGGGATCAAGGACTAGAGCAGGCCATCCAAGTGGTTGTGCAGCCTCCAAGCCTGGAGATATTCACAACCTGATTGCAAATGGCCTTGATCTCCAGCTGACCCTGGCAGGGAACTCCAGAAGTTCCTTTCAGCCTCAGTTTTTCTGTGATGGTCATGAGAAATAACAAGGTCCCTGTTTCAGAGCCAAACAGAGCCCACTCACCAGCAACACCAGTTGCTTCCACAGCTGATGTTGACTGTAAGCCTAAATTAGGAATATAACCTCAGACATCACAGCCTTAGCACTCATCAATAAATCCCCTCTGAGAACAGACACTCGCACGTGTTCTGACCCTTCCCGGGAACTCCAGGATGAACTGGAACACTCGGAGCACTCCCACAGCTGCAGCTCTCGGGGCAACACAAACACAAACGCACCTTTACACACCTCAGGCCAAACTCGAATACGAGAGGCACCCAAACCCTCTCGGATTTTGACCACAAAACTACAGCGCAATTGTGACACACCCCATGTCGTTTGCCTCCTACTTATTTTCAGAGGAAGAAAGTCTGTTAAAATACACCTGTTCGGAGCTGTGTCTGTGTGGTATTTCAGTGACAGGCTCAGAGCTCGCTCTCCCCCGCACTTTCCCACACCTCGAAGGGCGATGGCTTCAGCTGGAGCCTCACAAGTGACAGCAAAACACCCACAGCCAGTCATTGATGTCAAGTTTAACCGTGGGCACGTTTAAACCTGCCCCCAAAACACCTTCGGCAGCACAACAAACAGCCTGGGAGGCACCTGAGGGGAGCCATGCCCGGGGTCTTTCCCTCACGACAGGCTCAGAGCATTCCCAGACCCACATTCCCCACCTTCGGCAGCACAACAAACAGCCTGGGAGGCACCTGAGGGGAGCCATGCCCGGGGTCTCTCCCTCACAACAAGCTCAAAGTATTCCCAGACCCACATTTCCCACCTTCGGAAGCACAACAAACAGCCTGGGAGGCACCTGAGGGGAGCCATGCCCGGGGTCTTTCCCTCACGACAGGCTCAAAGCATTCCCAGACTCACACTCCCCGCGGTTCGGCAGGGCGGCCGCCAGGCCCAGCACGGCAGGAAGCGCCCCCTGGCCCACCCCTATCCCGGGCCGCGGTACCTGGGCGGTGATGAAGCCCTCGTAGGCGGTTCCTCGGCGGTTCTGAGGCAGCAGCAGCGGGAATTGCCGCAGCAGGGCCCGAGCTCCCGCCATGTTCTCCCGCCCGCCACCGCCGTTCGAACGCCAGGCCCCGCCCACGCCGCGGCCGCGCATGCGCAGGAGGGGCACGGGGCGGGGAGGGGCGGGGCGCGCTTGACGCGGGAAGCGCCTGAGGGGAGGAGCGCGCGAAGGGGCCGGTCCGTGAGGGAAGAGGAGCAGACCTGAGGGGAGAGGGGCACACCTGAGAAGAGAGAAGGCCATCTGAGGGGAGAGAAGCGCACCTGAGAAGGGAGAAGACCACCTGAGGGGAGAGAAGTGCACCTGAGGGGCGGGCGGACGAAGCGCGCGCCGGAAACCGTGAGGGAGAGACATCCCCGCCCACACACACACACACACCCTGCCTGCGGCTTCCAGAGCTGTCGAGGGTCAGCCCCACAGAACCCCAGGGAGTAGTCCCACAGAATCCCTGAGGGCGGCTCCGGCTTCTCCCACAGGAGGAAAGGCTCCTGTTGCTTTAAAAAGCAGTTTTTCCAAAAGCAGCTTTTCCAGAGCGCTGAGGAGCGCGGCTTTCCTGGAGCAGGGCCGGAGCTTGGCACATGCTGGGGGCACAAGCGCCCAGGATTAAGTGAGGAGTAACTATTAAGTAAGGATAACTATTAGGCAATGCCCGTGGCAGTCAGCTGGCTGTGCCACCCGAGGCAAGGGGTGACTTCTGCCTCTATTTGTGTTCTTTTTAAGGAGTCATACACTGTTTCCCACCACAGAACGCTGAGGGTCATAAAACTCTTGTGCCCTCTCACACTGCATTGGGATAAAACCCTGCTGCTCTTTGGGTGGGTGCTGCCAGCACCTCATACCCACTGCCTTTGGAGAAGCCTGAGGAGAAAAACTTAAGCTTTGCACTTGATTGTGTGTTTTTCCAAAAGTGTTAAGCCTTGGCATGTCAGTGAGGCTGAGCAACGCTCAAGACCTGCTAAGGGTCAATTTTTCCCTAAACAGAGAAAGAAAACACAGCTTTCTGCCTAATTAAGATAGCTTTGAGAGAGAAAACACAGTTTTACAAAAGGATAGGTGACTTAGCAAAGAAAACAACAAAAAAGTTTACATCTGCTGCTAAATCTGGTTCCTTTGGGAGGGATGACTTGCCCAAGCATCAGGCACACAATGCACTTAGAAGAGGCAATATATACGTGAAAGGGTCCCAAATGTACATTTGCCATTTAAATTCCTCACAGGAAGATTTTCAGGAATACATGGTAGTAGATTTATATCCTCAGCGCTGGTTAACTTTGTTTTTTGTTCTTTTTTTTTTAGCACCTTGGAAGTGTCCCTGGTGATTTTCAGGCTTCCAGAAAGACGTTGTAGCAGGCCAGTTCTTTGCAACAACGTTGCTCCAGAAGACCTTGGACAACGCAAGACTGTTACCAAGTCAAGAAACATTTTCTAAATATGTGCAGAAAGAGGTTTTAAATATCACAGTGTTCAACTCCTATGCCCATGGTTTGCTCTTCTGAAGCTCTTCATGTGCCTTTCACTACCCAGCAGGGCTCACCATGAGCAGTTATTCCAATGCTTCTTGTCAGCTATTAATTTAATTTTGACCAAAATATTTCTTCTCTTAAGCATTTTTCTCTCAGTATGCATTACTTCACAATTAAATAAGGTAACTTCTAGTGTATCTCTGTATTTCACCAGGTACACTAATTATTTCTTAATTGCATCAAATGCAATGCTGAATACAGGAGGGTTTTTTCTTCTTCTTTTGGGCAGGTTTAACTTAGTCTCTGACATTAAAAAAATGTCAAGTCGCTTTAGCCAAGTGCATTTGTGGAGTAATGTATCTAAATGAAAATAATGTAATATCAAACCCATAAAATGCTTCAGTACTGGGGCCCAGAAAACAATCATTATCTTACGCTGTAGATACTGCTCACTTTTAAACTTTGTGTAAAAATGCAATTACTTGAAACATCATGTTACTCTGATCAGGCACACAGACTTCAGCAGGAAAGCAACAAAACTAAAGCTAGAGATTGGCTGGGTCTGTTTCTCCAGGGAAAGCAGCACTCATCTGATCTTTCAGCCACAGGCCACATTTGCCAATTTAATTACAATTACTGTTTGCCAGAAGAATCGTAATGGAGTATGTTATTAATTATTTGTCCATTCAAATATCACATTCAGCCAGTTAAGTCATCAATAAAATCATGACTGGAGTGGCAAAACAAACAGTGTGCAGAGCAAACACTGGAAAGCATCAATTTCTAGGCTAGATTTTGTTAGCAAAGTTGTCCCACAAACAGCCAGACAGCAAGTACATTCACTGAAGACACAATTCACATGGAACCACACTGAAATAATGTGGATTTTTTTTAAGAGCTGGGTTTCTTTCTTTATTTAAAGCATATTATGAAAGGCAAGAAAATAACAGTGCATTGTTCTCCAGCATTTAGTGTCTCCAACATAAACCAATCAATTTAAAGCCATGCAAAATGGCTAATACTGTTATTGCTGTCCTTTTTCATAACTCAGTGTCATTTTATTCATCTCACCCCTAAGAAATGACCTTTTCTCTGCATATCCCCACCTTTTTCCACAAATCCCCTGAGTGACAGAATCTCATCCTAATCCCATTTCCATTTAGATGTTAGAGAAAAGCACTGTAGACCTTGGAGGGAATAAGTAATCATAATGGAAAGATAATAATATGTTTATGAAATCTGGATTTTATAATAGCAAATTGAAAAATTACAATAGTATTTCAAGCTACTGAAGGTCAATGTTACAAAGAGCAGAAAGCCATTGATCAAGTGTTTTTAAACTTTCCTACTTTAGATTATTTTTTAATAGAAAACATTTCTATTTCAGAGAGCAGCACCTCTCTTCTGAGGTGATTCCTCGTCTACCCAGTGATAACAAAATCTGGGGTTAAAACCAGTAGTTGTCTGTAAGCAAAAATATACTCAATAATTTTCTACAGACCTAAAAACACAGAACTCCTTCACAGGCCTCTACAAAATCCACCACAGACCACAGTTTAAGAACTCCAGCACTCAGTAATTCTTGAAAACATACATAAGAGTTCATAACTAAATATATCAAAATACTACATCGTATATTTGCAATTGTACCTTTTTTATTAAAGGTAAATTTGCTTTCATGTGCCTAAAAGCAACCCCGATGCTGTGCATACAGAAAGCCACTGAAATTTAACTGAGGTCTTAAGAAAAAAACCCTAAAACCAAGACAAAAAAGCAAACAAGAACTTATGTCTTGTCTTCAGATAATTAAGAAGTGTCTCCCTGATAAGCCACAGTTTTCTACCATTTTAAAGTCCAACTCAGACAAACTGAGAGCCATTGGGACTACATGGAGTTTTCTGTGACTAAACCAGTAGTTATTATCTAAAAAAGGTTTTATTGTAGTACAGCTCCCCCTGAAAGGCTCACTGCTGGCAAGGACAGTTGTGTTCCTCCCTTCACCCTGTTCCTGGCCCTGCAGCCTCTTCTCTCTTATTCCAGCTCCAGTTCCCAATCAATACCCTTGTACATCAGGACAGTTTGTTCCCTGACTAAAAACTCACTGGATTTTTTTGATGAATTCATTTTAGGCTTGCCTGTCCTGCTGAAGCTGACACACAAGCACTGGAACTGACATGAAGAAAGTATCAGGAGGCACATCCACAGCCAACCCACCCCTTTTGGAAACAAGGAGGTGTCAGATCAGACAGAAGAGCACACAGGTGAGAACCACCACCCTCCCAGGCCACACCCTTCACTGGCACAGGTTTCATGCACAGGTATCACTTCCTTTGTGCAGTGCAGCTCTTCACAAAAGTGTCTGAAGCAGCAAATGCCTCTGTTCTAATCATTTTCAATTCTATTATTCTCCTGTATTTAACAAGTTTAATATTAGAAAACATGCAGATCCCCAACCCAAGAACAGCAACTGATCTATTAACAGCATGAGATGATTAAGTAAGCATTGGCTATTTTAAAATGTCTTGGGGCCAGAGGGCTCTCAAAGCTCATGTTCGTCTTTGTATCTATAGGCAAAATCTTGGCACTGTTTTTGGCAGATGACCCAGCGAAGTGACTGATGTATGAGCGTTAATGCATTCACATAAATTAACTCTGCACATAAAAAACACAGCCTTTAAGCCCAATTACATCTTCCCCATTGTACAAATACTCCCTTTGCAGTCAGTGGCAACTCAAGAAGATGAGGCCAATCCATATGTTATATTGATTCTAAAGGCACAAGAGTCTGCAGTTAATCCCTTTCAAACCTTGCAGAGCACAAACTCTTGGAGATCTTCCAAGCAGCCAGATGAAAGTTGCCTTTCAGAACCAGGGAATGTCTGTTGTTAGAGATTCCAAAACATGCTGGGCCAAAATCTGGCCTTGCTTTTACCAGTGTAAAGTGGGACTATTTCAGGAGAGATGTGTATAAGTGCACCAATATAAAGCTGATCATTGTCTTGCAAAAAAGTAGATAATGCTAATACGCTTTCCTGTTAATTACCAAGAAACTCAAAGCAAAGATCAACAAATGAAATGTCTTCTTCCAGCTAGAAATTTGCTAACCCCCAAAACATTTGTCAGACACTTGCTAAAAGCTTTGAGGATGTTTTGTACTGCTGGTAGGTTTTACCTGGAGACAATTCAGATATCAGATTCATGATCAATTGTATAAATCTTCTCAGGTAGGTGAAAAACTCAGCACCACTTTTGAGGTTTCTTCACCATAATTTACAAAACTTACATGATAAAAAGAAATTTTGAAGTGGAATAAAATGTGTTCTTTTATAAATTTCACAGTGAAATAAGCATGCAGAACAAAAAGGACCTCACTTTGCATTTTTAAATGATAAAATTACTCCCTATTCCCAGATTTTTGGGAAGTGTAAAGTATACTCACAGCAAACACTATTTTTTAGAACACTGAGGGCAGGATTTTTAGAACACCGAGATCAGAAAGGTGAATCCTTGCTACCCAGCCCATTAGGAATATCTTTAACTACTTTTAATTCTTGGACTACTTTAAAGAGTTGCCTCAAAACTCACAGAAATAACAGCCATTGATAAATTGGGGCAAATCCATCATTTGTCTTTGAAACAAAGAAGATGAAACTTTAAATTTAGACAGAACAGTAAGTATTATGTGATGAGTGGCTTAAAAATTCACTGTAACTGCACCCCTCAAAGTTACTGTTTGTCTAGATTAGTTTTCAACCCAGAAGATGCAACTCCAGTGATTTTACACTAAGCAAAGAGTTTACATTATAAAGTTAAATGTAATAAAGTGCTATAACTGTTTTAAGTAAATGCCTAAGAGGAGCACAGACTATAAGAGCAGAGAATACTGTGCAGAAATTAGAAAGAGAGAAAAATACATAATGTATGATGTAAAAAAAGAAACAGATA
Source organism: Sakesphorus luctuosus (assembly GCA_013396695.1). NCBI lineage: Eukaryota > Metazoa > Chordata > Aves > Passeriformes > Thamnophilidae > Sakesphorus > Sakesphorus luctuosus. The sequence goes on along the minus strand of VWZD01001544.1, from coordinate 1,630,578 downwards.
ACGAAAATTAAAAGGATTTTACTAGAGGAAAACAATTTCATTTTATTGTAAAGCTCTAAATGAATAAAATAAAGTCTTTGAATGTGAAGATGATTAAAAAGACAAAATCATTAGCTAAAGATATTTACAAGTTTAGACTTTCATTTTGATTGTAATTTTAATTAGCTGGACACTAGGGGGGATGAAAATGAAAGCCTACATCATCTACTTACTCTTTAAATTGCATTCCACCTTAATTTTCTGCTCTTCAGTTCTTAATTTTCTCTATTTTTGTTCTAACTAATCCGGTTATCAGAATAAAGTGATTTTCTCTCAGCCAGGTTTCACATTCAGTATTTGAGTCTGTGAACCAAAAGTTCATCCCACTGCTTCAATTTTTATTCTTTCAATAGCAGAAACTCTCCAGGAAACTTTTCCAGTCTTTTGTCTGTACAGCAGGGTGCTTTATGTACACACGACAGTTATGCAGCTAATAACAAAGGATTCTATTTTAAAAATAATTATGTTCCATTTACACAGTTTCCCATGAAATTTACTCATAAAATGCAGGATGCACCCAAAGATTAAATGCCATTTTCCTGTTCATTAAAGCCATTTTTCTAAATGTAACTGAGTTATTTGCCTTTTTGTCTTGAAGGAACCACACGCCCAAGCAGCGGTTAGAGTCAGTTTATTCTTAAACAAAAGAGCTAATTCCATCTAGGCTGTCTCTGCAGTGCTCAGTTAACTCCCAGATTTGTACCCCCAGTCAGACCATGGACAAACAGACACCCCTTTCATGAAGGGCTGCACTGGCTGGAAGTGCTGAGGACATTCTTGGCCCAGCTGTTCCTTCTGTGCCAAAACTCTTCTTCAGAACAGATTAGATCTTCCTGCTTCCAGCAAAGCCACCCAGGTTGGCTTAAACACTTGATGAAAGCAATTAAAAGAGATTACATTGGCTTTTCCAGAAAAGCTCTGGAAGCAGAAATCCAGAGCTGAGGTGCCTGCAGCAGGTGCACAAGCCAGGCAGTCCAGTCACTGTGTCAGCATCCTATCAAGCCTTGTCTGTTTGAAGGGCTCCTCGGTGCCTGCCTTGCCCTGGAGGTGACCTGTTACCAACTAAATTGGGATTCTTCTGCTAAGTGACTTGTTGGCCCATTTAGGTGAGCTGTGGAAAGGGTGTAACAGGATCAGCAACACATTAGGGCTTTTATCTGCACTGCATATGAAAGATGTTCTGTAAAAGGGAGCAAAAGTCTGTGTTTGAGCCCTTACCCTAACCAGGTTAGCTGGTGTGGGCTAAAAGTATCTGCCCTGCAACTGATGTTTTCTCTTCAAGGTCAGCAGGAGAGTTAATGTCTCAGTAAGGCCTGTCCAAAAAAGCTAAACCCAAACTCTGCTTTAGGAGAAATTCAGTCCTAAGAGATGTTTTATGTATCATTCTTATATTGGCTGGATAAAAACCAGTGAGCATAGTTTGATTTTGACAAGATAATTTTCTTTATTTAAAGCAATACATTCACAGGCCACCTTGCCCTGCCTTCTAAAGAACACAGAGGATTCACTCAAGGCCTTTTTCTAAGAGTTTCCACTGAGAGTATAAACAATCTTCAACAAAGCCTATAAACACCTCTCTGTACCTGAGAGTTCTTCTCATTTTAGTGCCATTTTAGTTCAGATCAGCACTGTGCTTTTGAAGTGAATCTGATTGTCCTGATGTTCTGGGCTTTGATTCACATCATGACGTTGTATTGAAGCACATGAACCAAATCCCTTTTGGATTAGACTGAAGTGGAAAAGGCTGAAATGCATCTAATGCACTCCAGCTGCAAATGGCCACTCAGTCAATTGAGCCCAAGTGCAGCTTGGTTTAAATGAAAAGAACAAAACTGTGACATGGACATCGTACCCCCTTCAACACACATTTTGCTTTAAATTCACACTGTTCCTGGTCTATAAACACCTCTAATGAAGATGCAAGTTTAAGGATGATCTACTTCAAACTCAGCACTTTTCTATTTCCAGTTTTAGTTCTCTCTCTTTGATGGAATTCCAGGTTCATCATCTTGTCACTCTCCCAACACATTGTAATAGGTTCAGAACTCTGTCAAAGACACAGTTGTCTGTTCCCTGGGCAGAACAGCCAATTGCAAATGCTTTATTTGAAACTAAAGGCCCAGTTACAGAACCAATTTATGATCTCAGCTGAGTCAATATAGATCTGATCTAGTTCATTGACTTTAACCTGACTGTAGTAGCTTTATTCCAGATTTGCTCATGTGTAATGAAACTGAGTTCAGACAATGGCTCTGATTATTACTATTTTAAAGAATTAACTAGTAATGTAAGTTGCAATACAGGGTCCCTCCACCTTTGAAACAAGGCTTCATAATTACCACTTGTGGGTCAAAAGCACATATTCCATCCAACAGTGCTTCAAGGACCAAAGTGCTTTAGAGATTACATATTCCCATCGGTAACTTCCTTATGAAATAATCCAGTTAACATGACTATTCACCCCCTCAAATTCAAGAAAACATTGAAGTAAATATGGACCATAAATATCTGTTTCAGAGCTGGCCAGATCAAGTATGGTTTTAAGCAGGTGCTACCCTCAGAGAACCCTTGATACAGAACTCATAGGTGTCTCACCTTACTGCAAGGATTTTTATTTTAATCAAAATAACTAGAAAAAAGTTGAGTAAGTGAGTAAATGCTCTACCAAGTTCATCTGCTGCAAAACAGCTGCAGGTAGGTGATTTTCAGAGTCTACACAGGAACAGAGACAGAAACTGTTGACAGCAAGAGCAAAGCCCAATGGACTGAACACAGGGTTAAACCAGGTTTCAGTTGTTTACACTCAAATGACACTACATACAATGCATTAAATATGTAATAATAGAGGTACACAATAAATAAACATGTTTCAACTAGAGCTAAAAGGGAAACTCATGGCACTGACAAAATTTTCTTACTCAGAACACAACTCGACATGGCTCTGCCACCTTCTGTGTTCATCCTGGCCCTGGGTTTGAAGTCTATGCTTGAAATTATTTTCAGGTGTGGTAATCACTGAAAGAAAACATGTGCAGAAACATAACTCTTGAAAGAAACAACAAAACTGAAACAGGTTTAGAGAATTATCCATCAAATTGCTGTTAAGAATGGCTATTAAACTGTTGATGAAAGAATGGAAGATGATGAGTCAGGGACAGTAAAAGACCAGACACTTGGGTTCTCTAAGATATTACACTGAGTACTAAGAATTTCACTTTATAACCCAATGTGATTAAACAGCATACTGCTGAAAATGCAGATGTTATACTACTACAGTAAAAAAGAGGCATTTTTTAAAGATGTTTCTAATTAAATCATGAAAGACCACAAGGAAAATAGGGAGAGGCTTTGCTAAGAGTGCAGTGATATAGAAGGACTGGGATTTGGGGTTGATCTTTGAAGTTTCCTGCTTCAAACTACATGGCCTTGAAGCCATTGAAAGCTTGAAAGATTTTTCTGGTGAAGCTGTGTAATGTTATAGTTATGTTGTACTACTCAGTGATCTGTGTGAGCTGTCTGTAAGGAAGGATTGTTATTAAGGAAAATCTGTTTTCAGACTGACCTTGGATTGGTATTCCTCAGGCAGCTGGAAAGAAGGCAACACTCCCAGCAGTGAACATCCTGCCAGGAGTGTAACGTTCAGAGCTTGGTTAAGCATGTTTTAAAGTGGCACTGAGAGATAGAACTATCCCAATGACTCACCAGCTTTTCAAAACACAAGTGTTAACATAAAATAAGGTTTCAGCAAGGGCAGTGGGATTTATCAAAACAAGCATTTGTATGGGGCATATTTGTTATTTTAAAATAATCCTGATTTCTTGGGCATTTGGCAAGACATTTGAACATTCTTTTACCTTAGTGTTTAGCACTTTTGTATCTGAGCAAGAGGTGGCTGTTTGTTTTGCTGCATGTATTTACCACTCATATTTCACACAACTTGCAAACTATTACATGTTGCCTTTATTTCCAATATCACAAACTGTTTCTGAACTCCTTATTTATGATTAATTAGAGGTTGCAAGTATTATGCAGTCTTTCCCCATATCTCTTCATCCTCATGGGATTATTTTTCAGAATTTTTTTTAAAATGTTTAGCCTAGAATTTCATATTTAGTGGGAGAAATGGGTTTTTTTACTCAGATCCATTTCAGTTATATTTTCCAGAACTTACTATTTCATTTAGAAATATTGCAGTTATTATTGTAAGTATTCACTGTTTTTGTAATATCCAAATCACTTAATGCAATAATCCTGTAAAATTTATAGCAATGTGCTCACCCTCCAAACAATTACATGGAACACAAAATTTATCAGATTTAAAAAATATTTTACAAAAATATTTATTTTATACATATCTAGACTGTATTTTTTTTAAATGTTATTGTAATTTTTTTCCTGGAGTTACCGTTTTTCATTAAGAGAAAAATATCAGCACTCATTCTTACAAACCTTCTCTAGATTTTTTTATAAATGACATTTTTATAGCAATAAACAAATCTGAAAAGGGTATTTTCCTCACAATACTTACAAGCTTCCCTTAAAAAAAAACCTGAATGAAAGTGTTTTGGTCCAGCCTTTTGAATGTTCCATGAGTAGGATATTCACATCTTAAACATTCTGTACTGTCACACATATGTTCAAAATATAGTAGTCTCTCCTTGCTTCTAGTTTAGAAAGGAAATGTTTCTGTCCCAATAAATGTTTGGGGTAGATAAATGTTTATTTGACTTTTTTTTTTCCTTACTGTCCAGCAATTTCTGCTTGCAATGAAATCCGCAATAGACCTTGAAACCCTCTGGGCTTCTGACTTCTTCCAGCCAAACTGGGAAGTGCCTCAACTGCTCCTGGGGTTGCAGAATTCCTTCCAGCATGAGGAACGGTGGTAAGTTCACTTTTGTCAAAGTCCCATTTTTTTAATGACACTTTATAATTTGATCAAGTGGTGTTTAAAAGTTCTCCCCAGAACTGATTTCCTGCTCCCATTCCAAAGCACAGATCAAGGTCGTGACTGCCTGGGCTCCTCTCACATCCTGGCATGTTCTGACTCACAGATCCTCAACAAAATTCTGGAGCTGATACAACTAAAGAAAATACTTCTTCCCTTTTCAAAGAGAGCCCAACTCCAAAATCCCAACCATTTAAACAGAAATTTTGTGGGGAAATTAAGCATGTTCAACATGCATCACCCTAAAACACCTAATATTTAAATCATGGTAAACTTCAAGAACATTTTTACTGTTATTACATTACCTCACTTGGATCGTTTGTCTTTCAAAGGAGTAGTAAACCTTAATTTGCTTTAGCAGCTTTGAATGGATTTTTATTGTTTCTTACCACAGCCTTTCAACTTTAGTAATTTGAAAACTAAATATGAACTGCAAAACTCAATCAATCCTGTAGTATTCTTTTAATATCAATTTTTATATAATTAGCCCCCAAACTGTGTTCAATTACTGACAATTATTCTCGTGCACTTTGAGGGACAACACTAATTTCACACTTAGCAGCATTTTAAAAGGAAGGTGATTCAAACACTGTATAGAAAAGTCCCTCTCTCAGTTCAGTCCCTCTTCTCAATACAAAAAGAGGATTCCACTGGGCTACAACACCAGAGCTGAGATTTTACAAACCCACACATGTGTGTGTGATTCTGTCTGGCAGTAGTTTGTTTCAGTATTCTTATAATACCAACTATTCTCATAACACCAACTATTATAAACCTGGCTGTGCTTTTTTTAAACCAACAAAATTACAGGAAAATCCACAGAAATTGATGCACCACAATAAGACTAATGATCAAAGTGATGTAATCAGAGTCTCTTACATCCAGATTTGTTTCTCTTAAGTTGTCCTACAGAGATTTGAACCATCCCTCTTATTACTGCTACAAGGTGCCTTCCCTCAGGTTAAAAAATCCTGTTTTGTCACCCTCATCCCATTCTTTCTCCCTACCCTATCAGAATACAGGTGGAAGGGATTGGTGATGTCATTATGGTTCTATGGTAATGATACACAGCTCCTGTTCCAATGGGGTCACTGGAACTATCAGTCACTTTGCAGACACAAATTATTTTTGTTATATCCATTTTGTTATTGGACTCTCTGATGGATTTTGTGACATCTGGAAATTCTATTTATTTATGTGCATATTTAAAGGGTTGTCAGTGGAGCCCAGAGCATTGACTGGGTACTCTTATTAGAGAGTAGTAAATATCCAAATAAAGAAATAAATCAAATGACACCTTCCTCAAATGAGAGTTACAAAATGCAGCTAACAAATATTGATAAGCAGCAGTCCTCAGAAGATCTTCTAAATTATCTAGTAAATGCTATGAAGTTTAAGCAGAGGAGACAAGGAAACAGAAGAGTTATTGTCAAAACAGCATGCAGACACTTAACAACAAAAATAACAACCTTTTGCTGGTAAATGACAGCCAATCTAAGCTCTGGTGTATATCTCAATGATATGAAGGTAAGTTACATGGTAAATAAAATGGTTTGCACTGCAAGTCACCAGGAAAAAGCCATAACTTTATAAAACTGTAGGAGTCAACTACAGGTCATGCCAGTGACTGCTTGGGTAACATGAGAATGCAATAATAAAAGGAGCCCACAGATCATGCTCAGTCAGCAGCACTGGGAAAAAAAAAACAAGACCAAACTTGGGGGAAAAAGGTGACCAAAATGCAGTGGAGCCCCTGGAGGACAGGAGCAAATGGTGACTCCTCGGCTGAGTAGCACCTGTCTCTGGGGAAAAGGGAGCTGTGCCTGTATCAGCCCCAGCTGGAAAAGGTGTATTAAAGTGCAGAATAAGCCAAAGCCCAGTCAAGGCTATAAAATTTGTTTCTGCTGACCTGGGAGGCTTCCCATAAGGATCCCACAGGTGACAGAATCAGCCTCAGAAGCTTTTGCAGACTAAGGAAGGGTAAGATTTCCACAGTATTCCAAAGTATACAGTATTGCAAAGGTACAGGATTGAAAACAAGTGGTAATGCTGAACAATCCACACCACCACAGCAGTAGTTATCCTCTCTGGAGTGAACAGTGTCTGTGAGAATTAGGGGCAAAAAGTATTTATAGCAAACACTGTAATGTTTCTGACAAGAATTTTTACAATTTATCAGGTAAGTAGTGTAATTTTAAAATTGTTGCTCTAATCTGACTAATTGCAGTGATTGTTAGCATTGTGGATCTAAACTGTTATGCAAATAATGTCATTTAAAACAAGTTAGCTAAATATTTTATGTATTTGCACAAGAGATCACTAAGGATATTTTGTACTGGATCACATAGCCTTGACAAACACTTTAAAGTCGAAAAAATGAAATAGCAAAAGATAAAATTCTGGTTTCAAACGTTCTGCAAAAGATAAAAGGTCTAGTTAAAACAGTCAGGCACAGAATCTCCTGGAGAAGACTGGAGTTGCATTGTGAGCTCACCTGCTTTTGTTTACCTATTGCAGTGATCCTGGGATGTACCAAACAATCTGTATAGCAATACCCAGGCACAATATAGCGAGTTAATAACAGAGCTTCAGTCTTAACTGTGAATTCCCTTGCATTAGTTGGTATATCGCTGATACAGACAGGGTTTTGTGGCTTAATACGAGGCAGCACAGAGAGTGTCAGCTGGAAATCCATTTCGTAGTTGTGGAACAATAAACGGAATATAATAAACCCATTCCCACCTTCCCATTCCTTTCTTGCAGTAGGAAGCCAACGTTTAGAAACCCATAGCAAACAAACACCTGCTAAGCATAAATCACGAGCAGGAGCACAGCACTGGACAAGTTCAGAGAGATAGGATGGGAGAAAAACCCATGAAAAATCTTAATAGTCATTAGGAAAATCTAACATTTATTTCACAAACTGACAGGTGGCCAGTGAATCCAGTTCAGAACAACCATAAAGAGAGAGCTGGTTATTATGCCAGTAAAACTTAAACAGCAGAGCTTTTTAATAAGCTGCACTCTGTTAGGAGTACACTGAGGGAGCCCAAGCAGGAAAAAGCAATAATCACATCTAGCAATAACAAGAGGATCAACTAATATCCATCATAATTTCTCCCTGTTTTGCTTCTCCCTATTAGTATGACATATAGTAGAAGTAGAAGCAGCCTAACAAGATACTGAGCAGAACAGGTGCAGGAACTAAAGCATCTTCCATTTAGAGAGTCAGCATTTTTCTTTGGAAAAACCTCTGTGCACTGTGCAGGTTGGAGCCTGAGTTGCCCATTGCTTATACCCATTGTGTGATGTGTGCACTATTTTATCTCTTCCTGCAGAGTTTGGTTGTGACATACATAACACATGTGCCCATAAAGTTACCCAGAAAGGCACTGAAAAGGTTCAATATATGTCATGCCAAGCATATTTCTTTGTTAATTCCATAAAGACAGTCTGGAGAAGCCAAGTCTCCTACAATTTTTGTGTCCGCAGTGGGGAGAAACCAGCACATTGCGTGCTATCATTATCACAGAATTATGGGGTACTGTGTGATACTTTTACTCTTGCCAGAGAATGATAGTGGAAATGGCACTGCCCCATTACTAATGCTTAATGTATGACCAATCAGGAGCTGGAAATCATATGACCAGTGGCAGCTTATGCCATCCCATCAGTTCGTAAATTGGATGCAGTTTGTCAGATGGACACAATATCCCTCCACTGTAGGTGGTCTCTGTTTCATTAGGTTTCAGATTGATGGTAGTGAACAATAATCCAAAAGTGTGCAATAGGTACATCAACCTCATTTTTCATTAGCAGTGCTTCCAGACGTATTGGGAGCAGGTACAAAACATAGATTTTGTTTGGCTTACTTTGATCCATGCAGAGACTATTGAGTATCTGACTTCGCTGCTGGAGGCTTATGGTTTCGGTTAGCAGAACCTGGTACAGCAACTGGATGAGGTGTTTTTGATATAATCTATTCATTTAGGTCTGATGCAGAAATAGTGGGTGGCAAAGCTGCTAATTTTTTTTTTTAAATGAAGTAATGAGCAACCAACAATTTATTTACATCCAAGGCACTGGAGTTACTAGAACACCTTTCTAAATTACAGGATAGATACGAGAGTGGTAGTGATTCTTTTTTCTTTATTTCCCCAGAGGATAACAGAAATGTTGGTGCATTCTTGCTGCTTCTAAAAAAAAAATTAAAAGACTGGAAGTCTTTGCCAGGGTCACTGAAATGACATACAGAACAGCTACTGGTGTATCTTACACAGTTTTGACTTATGGGAATATGTTTTACTTCACAGTGAAATAAATTAAAGTAGTATTCAGTGTTGCTCAAATACTGGGTAATTGAAAAGGCATTTTTAAAGCAGGGGACTTTGGATCCCTGCAAATAATATAATATTTATAGGGCTGGCAGAAAACTGATATTAAACTCTGCAGCAGATGAGTAAGAACCTCTATCATCAGGACTGATGGGGCACCACATGCTTTCAGTATCTTTGATATAGTTTTCTTTCTAATTTGTATATTAAAAAAGTCCATCCACATTATTAGCAAGCTAAACATACTTACTTTAAAAACAAAATCAAAGCTCTAAGTAAAATATTATGGAGCAAAAATCACATTTTAATGTTAAGACGAATGGATTTTATTATGTAGAGGTACATACGCTGTTAATCATGTAACATCAAGCTATCCATGTAGTCAAGACAGGCAATATGGTTTACTCTTCGGGTGCATTTCTTATCTCAATTGTACAAGAAGTTTCCATCCACAATATTTCATTGTCTCGTTCTGAGAAACGTTCCTGCAGGTCCTGGAGATTTAAAGAGACCTCTCCACTGGCACAGCACGAGCACTGCTGTGTGGGGCTGAGGGAGGGGAGGCCTGTCTGGGCAACTCTTTGCCATGGATTCCTATGGAATACATTGATGCAGGGTCTCACATCATGCCACTTTTCCAACAGCATCTCTTACCATTGTTTAAGAATATCTTTTCACTTTCATGCTTTTCTGTGGTTATTTAACATAACTGGGCAACTTTTCTTCTGAAGTTCTAAAACCTGTGTCCATTGCCCTGGTTTTCTAGCCTTGAGCATGTCTCTTTAATAGATCACTTTCAAGATAATGATACATTGATATTCTGCTTTAATTAGTGTCATGAAAGAGAAAAAGCCTTTCAAATGTCAATGGCTTGCAAAAGTTGTTGGAGCATCTTCTTAAAGCAAATCTGAAGGCCTGGCCCTCACTTTTTTCCTTCCTTTCACATGATCCTATTAGAGGAGTTTTTTTGTAAACTGGTGTTATAAACGATTATTTTTAGTTAAGAGAAGCACCAGGAAAGATTAAAAAATGGATATAAAGACATTTTGGTTCTTGATCTTCTTTCTTCTCATCTCAACCCTTAGAAAGTCTTGCTGGAAGAACACAAGGAGCAGCAGGAAGGTTTCTAACAGATCTTTGAGACCTCCTTGCAGTCAGATCCCAGGGGAGCTAGAACAGTATACCTCTGTGGTTCAAAAACTCTTTGGGCCAGAAAAAGGGGCCTTTATCTGCTGACATTTCAAACATATTCAATCAAATATTGATCTAGAAAATCAGCCACTTTTTGTCTAGCAAAGAAATTAAATTAGTGCTACCTACTGAAGATCTACAAATGGTTCTCCTGAAGATAATGATAATACCCTAGGCTGTTCCTGGGATCAAAAGTTTTTATGGACACCAAACTGATTTAATATTTTCTGTAATGCATGGAGAAAAAAGGGTGAAAGATCTTCTTGCCAGTAGTAATGTGCTGGAGATTCTCTCATGTGGTGAGTCCTTGCATCAAGGAGCCAGGTAGGTTTTTCAAATCCATCTCATCTTTGGAACAAAAGAAACAGAATGTAGCCCATTTCACCTTACACAAAGATTTTCATCACCAGAAATACCTGATACCTCTTACTTAACTTGGTGCTGGTAGCACGTGCTCCTCCACCTCATAAACATTTCCTGTCTGTTGTGTCCTGCTCCCACATGTCACTTATGTTGCTTTGGAAGAAGTGAGAAGTCTCTTCCTCACACTCTAAACAGTAATAGTTCATAAAACTTGTCTAACATGCCACAGTGGGGGAAAGATGCCTTCAAAAATATTTCAAGCCCCATTGTTGAAACATTTTCGTCATTTATATTAGGAAAAAAAGGTGGTTGTACATAAGAACGTGAGGGTTTAATGATTTAATTAGGACTTTATGAATTTACTGGGAAAAAGAATGAGACATTAGTTGTTAATAAAGAGTTTCTCACATTCTCACCCACAAAATCATGTCTTGGGGGTTTGACCACACTGAGACAAGGAACTGAATTTTTGCTGGTTGAACCAGTAAAGAGTGGATTTATCACTTCTCACTTCTTCAGGAGAGAGAAGTGTGTTGATGTGATGAGGTTTTGAAATTCTGACAGTTCATATTCCTCACTGGACCTGTATGATTGCACTAAATCTGTGCACAAAGAAGAGGCACTAGGTAGAAACTTTGTCAATGTGTAGAAGCCTCTGCAAGGTTTTGAAGGACTGTCTTCAAACCAAGTTACTTAAATGGTTTGGAAATTCAGAGCTTCACCAAAGACTCATCTACTCCCATCTGGTGTTTGGCTTGGCTGGTTTGGGATTCTGTTTGACTTGTGAATTAGTTCCTGTGTTTAGACTATTAGCAGTCACAGCTAACATTAACTCATTTTCAGTAATAACAGTTAAATATTCTGCATGCATTCACACAGAACTGGTTAGGCTGGGAGGGACCTCTTGGATCATCTAGTCCAAGCCCTTGGCTCAAGGAGAGCTGGTTGACTGGGACTGTTCCCAGACAAGTCCATCTCCACAACTGGGCTCCACAACCTCTCTGGGCAGCCTGTTCCAGTGTTTGACCATCCTCACAGGACAAAAGTTTTCTTGTGTTCAGACTGAATGTTACACTTTTTGCCCTGTCAGTGGGCACTGCTGAGAAAAGTCTGGCTCCTTGTTTTTCATTCCCTCCGATCAGAGATTTGCCCACACTGAGACTTCCCACTGCCCTTCTCTTCTCCACCCTCTCCTCATATGAACAGATGTTCTTAAGTCATCAGATCACCAAAAAAAGAAATCAATGTACCAATCTTGAAACCATTTGCATAACACAATATTAATTTCCAAGGAATTTAGAACTCCCCCAAAATGGGCTGTACCACCCTTTCATGAGAATTTTTCTGTCACTGATCTTGTAAAATCCAAGAAAGAAATAGAGAGTCCCTCTTGTGAAAGGACTCCTTTGTAAAAAATACTTCCATTCTCCATACTGAGCCCTTGGTGTTTAAAGAGCTCTGAAAATCTGATGCCTGGAAAAAGTTCTGTAAAGTGGGTTACATGCAGATGTGACACAATGTGATGTCACATAAGCACCAGACAGACATTAATTCTGTGTATAACACAATGTAACCCATGTTCTTGGGTAAATATCACAGTTTCCTTTTAAAGGAATTACAGAGCATCAAGATGTGTAGTTAAATATTAATATAACTTAGAGAATTACTTTCCAGTTTTAGGGAAGCATCAGTGAAACTTCCTTAGCTTCACTCAAGCCCTCAGTTGTTTGTTTGTTTCTGAAAACAAAACCTTGCGGGCATAAAAGGGGCTCCAAGTGTGCTGAGTATTTTCTCATACACACATGAGAAATATGTCATTAAATTAACCCCTTCAGAAGAATATTCTGAATAAAGATGCATGTTGAAATGTCCAAAGGTCTCAAAACAGCACAGCCAAAATTGGGATAATAGAAGCACTACTTTTAAATGAACCTGATCTGATAAATAGTAATTGTCTTTCTTATTTTCCATATACATCAGAACACTCCCATACCAAGTTATCTATTGGAACTCACTGGATATGTCACAAAAATATGGATAAAGGTAACCTGCTTAATCATTTAAGTCTGGCCATTCAAACCCTCCCAAAATTCAAAGAAATTAAGTAGTCACAAAGCTGGAGACAAAACCAGAAATTCCATGTCCAACAAACGTCCTGCAGTATCAGTCAAAATAGATTTCACTTAGTTTTTGTCATGGATCAATCCAACCAGGAGCCATAAAAAGGGGGAAGGAATGAATCCTCCGTTTCCACCACAGTAGGATTCGACATCAAGTGTGTCCTATTCTGCAGCAGGACTGGCACAGTTTAATGTATTTTTTTAATGAACTGGAAAAAGGGATGAGCACTGAGGTGATAAAATTTGCAGGTGACACAAAATTATTCAGGTTAATCAAATCTGGAGAGGGTAATAAGAAACTTCAGAAGAAAATAAACAAGTTAAGTGAATGATCAGTCTGATGGCAGATTAGGTTCTGTGTTGATATACACAAATTAATGTAATTTACAAGGTTGGGGTTTTCTAGAGCTATTTTTACACCTTGGTGAGCACTAAATTAATTGTATCAAAGGAAAAGGACCTGGAGAGCATTGCCAAGAGTGCAGTAAAGTCCTCCACTTGGCATGCAGCTATGGTAGAAAATTTGGGTACAGGAAGGAGGAATGATAAGAAAAACTCTTTAATGTCATGAAATCGGTTGTCCTCTGCATTTCAAACACCATGTGCCATCCTGGGCACCCACTGCAAACAGGAGCCTTGCAAAAGTTGAAGCAGCTCCATTCAAAAGAATGCCAAGGATAAGGAGAAAAGATTGGAGCAATTGGCATCACCAACTTCACAGAGAAGCCACAGGGTAGATAGGATAGAAACCCATGAAACAACACCTTGATAAGAGTGGTTGGGATCTTGTCGTGCTTGCCAGGAACACCCAGGGACATTGTAAGCAGGATGCAAACTCCCCAAACACTGTGGAGCCTGTTGCTGTGGGATGTTAGTTTGGCAAAAGTGAAAAAAAAAAAGGGATGGGGCATTTATATGGACTCAGATGTTCTAAACTCTGCAGTCAGATTTTTCAGTCTGCTTTTTGCTTTGCTTTGCAAAGACAGTTGTGCAGGAATTGTTTCTATCTATTGTAGAGAGGCTGTTAAATCATAATTTTCCTCAAAGTGTTTCTTTGGGATAATTCCCCATTAGGAACATTTGTAGTAAGATAAAGAAGACCCAAACTGAGAGATGGAGTGATAACAGGAGAAGAACTGTTAGGGAAATAAAACCTAAATGCAGGAAATGGACTTCTAGCCTGGGTCACGGTGCTGTAATTGTGAGCTGCATTTAGCTGAATTAGCAGACTGCAGGCAGGTGACACAGGTGGCTAAAGAGCTGTCCTGGAGGTAATTCAGCAGCACTTTTCCTCCTGCAAAATGCTCACAGCATTTCTTTAAGCAGAGTTTCCACCAGTGTGTTTAAGGTTGATTGCTATTGAAATGGAATCCGCAGAAGCAATTAAGAGTCAGCAGTGCTGCACTGTAACCAGGGAAGAAGCCCTGCACTGCACACAGTGGCAAACAGGAGGTTTAATAAATAGGAATTCCAAGGGATTTTCACAGGTTTAGTGGAGTGGTGACATATGTTATCATCTTGCTCACCACAGCCTGGAATATGATTTTACACTGTCATGTCACATCGGCCCATGATAACCAGAAGTCATTTATTTCCTAAGAAAATAGTAACTAGATATGACAACCTGTGCTGCCTCATGGTGAGGTTATGGTAGTATTTACTGATAATGTGAAGTATAACTTGTGTCATCTATTATATTTTACAGTAGAAATTCAGAGCCTTTCTAACACAAAAAGAACAGCCCAGCTTTTTTGTGTCTTGTCTTTTGGGCTGATAATATAATAAGAACATCTATCACTTGCGTGTAGATTATATTAAAAATTATACAGCTATTCTTAAATTAAGAATGAATCTATCTTCTGAGTACAATAAATAATTAGACCATTTTGTAATTATAGAATTCTTCATTATTCATTTTTTGCAGAAGTAGGGACAGATGTATTTGTCTGTCTGTCTGTGTTTCTATCTCTCTGTTTGGGTCTCTCCTGCTATTATTTTTCTAGATAGGATATACTGGCTGTATTTTAATGCTGCAGAATCTGAAATGAGGCCTCTATTGAACTAAGAATGCACAGTTACCATTCTGTTTTTATTTTCCTCAGGAAACATAAATAATTAAACTTGACTTCAAATAAAAAGATGAAGTTAGCCTTCCTACTGTACTCCAATCATTCTTCCTTTATGGTGTGTCTGGCAGGATGGTAATCCTGTGCTCCTGCTAAGATATGGTGCCAGAAATTACCACCTCAGAGTTCTCTTCATTTGAGTCCTTTTGCAAGGTGGATGCAGTGGGTGTCTACAACACAATTTAAAAGGCTTTTCATCAGGCTTCATTCCTGATTTCTACTGTAAATTCCACAAGCTACAGTAGTTTAATGCAGGAGCGTAGCTGTCCATAAAAAGCTGGAGGGAATGGTGTAAGTTATAATGCTGTTATAAAACTGTCTGTGATATTAACACACACTGTATATTAAATACACAAAACTGTTACAATAACTTGAAGGTTGAGACAAACTCATGAAAACAAATAAATTCTTTAGGACAGTAGGCAAAAGGTTGTTCTTTGCAAAAAGATTTAAATACAGTTGTACAGCAGTCCAAATTAACCCCTCCAAATAAAAAGCTTCCTCCCAACTAGTCATGTAGCCTGTGCACAAAAATCCATGCACAAAATAGATTTTCCAGGCAGGTCCTTCCCCTCCATATACATTCAGGCACCTGATGCACACAGGGGGAAGGCAATGTCCCTGTATGTGGGGAGAGTGACAGGACCTTCCCCAGAGCAGTTCAGAGCAGAACCCTAATTCAGGTGCTCGCTCTGGAGGGGCTTTTCTTCCCACATGGATTTTATAGGAAGCTTTTGGAGACCACCCTCCCACTGGGCCAACATCCTCAGTTTACTGCCAGATATGAGGAGGATGAATATTTCCCTGTTGCCTGTCACAGCCACACCATTGGCCCTCCCAGCGTGGCAAACAGTGTAAAAAGCAAACTGTGAAAGCTGCACGTAAAAATGGAGTGAGACACAAACTCGTGCTCACACTCTGCTCACAGTTACAGCATTGTAAATCTAGAATAACTCCAGTAAGACCTTATTTAGTTTGGTTTGAAAAACAATTCTCTTCTGTGGCCATAAGTAAGAATTGCTCTGACAGGAGCAGCTCAAGACAAATGGGTGGTTATTCCATAAACCTGATGGCATTTGCAACCCTTGCAAATTTTTGGTTTATATAAGCAAAACCAACCTTGCTATTGGGTCTTTGTTAGGTCCCATAAAAAACCAAGGAAGGAAGGAAACCCAGTTGGTTCACTTTGTGTTGCTTGGTTTTTTGTTTGTTTTTTTTTTTTTTAGCTAACTTTGATAGATGAACATTGCTTTTAGTTGTAACAATACAATCTATAGTAAACAACACCATCTGCTAAACTATATGTTTGGGATCCAGTATTGCAGAGCTCCTAGCAATTTAAGATTTTCTAGAATTTTAACATTTGCCTGAAATGTTGAGCAGAAATAGTGAAAACGAGCATTGGAAATTCCTGAAAAGTAATTCCTATGAAGATATTTGCATTAAACATCTACAATGAGATCCACACTGCACAAGAGCTCCCTTTTTAGGTTAACAGAGAAAAACAGCCACTGAACTATTTTAGAATCCACCTGAAGGTGAAACAGTCACTGGGCTCCTCTGAGTACCCTGAACTAACTACCCCACCCCAGCCTGGCTGCTGCACCGGCTGATGTTACTCACAGCAGACACAAAAGCAGCACTAAGGGATGCCCAAACCCTCCCTGTTTTAACAGAGATTTCTCAGGCACACAGTACAGGTGTTTAATGTGCACCAGTGACACAGACATAGCTCAGCACAGGACAGAGCACTCAAATTTAATTTACTAAATTATGTATTTTCCCCCCTTCAATTTATGGCATTACCAGGTGAGTGTAAGACTATTTTACATGGCAGGGTCCCTCATTTCTGACCTAGAATAGTGCCTGGCTTTTCAAATGCCTCCTAAACCCACTCAACATTCATTTCTCCATGGGTTTTTTGTCTCTTGAAACATCAATAGAGGGGAAAGTACAGATGTGCTTAGGCACAATTCCATTGAATTAAAGGTGGCTGACATTTTAGGGAGTCCCAAGGACATGAATAGCAAAATATGAAAATTTCAGCTCTTTACTGTTGGTCAAAACCTTAATATGTTCCATGACCCTCCACTAGACTCAACCTCTGAAATGAGAGAAGCTTAATAAATCTCTTTGTAATAAGTATTACACATTATGACAAGGAAAACTCAGATCAAGCTACTCCTTTGAAGTTTTAATGGACACTGATTTGATGACAGCAACTCACCTGTGCTTGTAATAAGTTTGCAAAGCCTGGAGCAGCTCCAGTCATCTTGGACTGCAGCTCTGGATGACAATGAGCTCAGGCAACCACAAGCTTCAAAGGGCTCCTTCAAACAGTCCAGCTCTGGCCTCACCAGGCATTGCAGGCAAACTTTGAAATACTTTTCTCCCTATCAAAGAGTATTTCTAGGTTGAGCTGTTCATAGTAATTTGGTCCTGGAATAAAATTGCAAAGCCCTCCAGTCTGAAAAGGATTAATCAGATTATGCCTCTTTGCTCCACCCTTGTGCAAGCCAGAGAGGGGAAAGAATAATACCCCAATACCGTTCCAAATAGTGCTCAATTAAGGGAAATATATGTCAACACTCTCAAAGACTGGGTGAGATGGAGGATTTTTCTGTGGAAAAAATTATTCTAATGAAATGAGGCAATTTTTTTTTTTTGTGTAAAGCAAAACTTACATATGAGTTTGTTATTATGACCCAAATCTTGCATAGATTTATGCATAGATTGAACTTCCTGACATTGCAACTCTCTTGATTTTGGAGGAACTGCCAACCACCTGTACAGACAAGCATTTGTACAAATCTGCCTGATAATGAGCCTCTAAATGCTCAGAACTGAATCTGTTCTCCCTTTGCACAGGAAGGATGAAGCCAAAATAATGCTGTTTGTCTGGCAGAGTGTGTTATAACCACGGTGTTACATACCCTGTAGACATGAATCCCCAGTGATTAAAATTGCTTTAAAAGTCAGGGAAAGTCACTAAACATCTGTAAGATTAAAAGAGGAGAATCCAACTCTGTGTATCTTCAAAAATCAATTATGTAATAAGGATGTAGTTTACCAACAGAAAACGAGGCAATCATTTTAGCAAGGCTGTTCTTCCCATGAAAACATGGAAATCTGCCCCTGTCCAGGCACAGATCTCCTCTTATCCCATGAGTCAAAGATAACTTTGATTTCCTCAATGATCCCTCTTCCTCAATGAATGTGGCACCACATTATCTTGGCTTATATTTTTCATTCCCAGTTTAACCGTTACAAACACCTTTCCACATCCAATAAGAGCAGCAGGGTAATCCAGCTAAAAGGAAATTCTTCAGCCCTAACAGCGTGACTCAGATTTATATGCCCGTTTCAAATTTCTGCTCCTCATCCCAAGAGTTGCAACATTTCACAAGTACCACATAATGTGCTACTTGATTGGCCTTTCCAAGGATACAATGTGCTGCAACACATTGTTCAGGAGTTTTATAGGTGTGTATCCCCACCACTTCTGGTAGTCATTGAAAAAATACATCATGGGCTTCTCCTTCTGTGCTCTACAGTCCTGACGTTTCTTAACATAAGGTTGTCTTCCAAGATGTCAGACTGGTTTTGAATTATTTTATGGTGCTCTCAGTTAAAACACTGTCATGTAAATCAATCACACCCTCAGTTGTCTGTCAGGGAACTGCAGTTTTGTTGTACAGCCTTCAAATGGAATCAGTGCAGTTACCCGATTTCATTGTAGGACAGCAACGACCAGTCTGGCATTTACTTGTTACTGTCCCGGGTAAAACCTTTGCTGATAAATTATTGCCAGGGGTATGACCATTCCACAGGAGGCTTCACTAGTTTAACCTTAATCCAAACTTTGCCACTAATCACTGTTAACCAAGCAAATAGCACTCACTACTTTTGGCCTGGTGCAGCTTTCAAACCCCTGTGAGGCTCCGTGCAGCTTTTTCTCCCAACTGAGCTGTTTTCCCAGCAGGTTACACAGTTGCACTGAAATCTCATTTGACACACTGGACACAGAATCCTAGAGTTGAAGGTCGGATTCAGCTTTATGCTTTCTGTGGGGTAAAGTACATGTAAATCACCATCACTGATTATTTTCTTATTGCTACAAAGTTTTCTTTAAGGATTTTGTAGAGACATTATTTCATATGTCCCAGAGCATTAATGTTTATAGCTGGTAGTTGGAGCATCATTTATTAAACATCTTTTGAAACATCATCCATATGTGTTCCCACATGTTAAGCATAACCACAATAACTTAGTTTTAAAGTAATTTCTATTAATCATGTAACATTAGTAAAATACTTATAAATGTACCTTAAAATGTCACCACTTTATTCTTGTAAGCCAATAACTGGTGACAAATTACAGGTGAAGAATAAGGTTGCAATAGAATAATCCACAATTTTGGAGAGCTCAAAGCTTCAGTACATAGTTGTTTCTCCTTCTATTGTCAATATATACAGTTTTGCTACTTTCCCCCCTTTCAGATCCATAATGTATTTCCTGTTGCCTCTTTCAATGCCCTCAAATCCCGAGGGAGGCAATCTTGTAATTACACGCATTAACTCCGTGGTATTGTGGACTTGAGCGATTCTGCACCCCCAGAACGAGGAGCTGCTGTGTTCTTAAATGCCAGCTACTCTTTAACTGTAAAGGCACCTACTATTTTATTGGAACTATTCTTGCTTTATTACTGTAAACAACTTCGATCATAATGATGCCATTTGAAAGAGCTGATCAAGCTGAGAAAAATGACACCACAGTCATAAAGTCACACTAAATTTTGCTATTAACATTTTATAGTGCATATAAGGAAAGCGTTCCAAGTTGCAACTACAGACAAAAGAGAAAATTAATTTTACATAGAAATGTAGATTTAAGCATTAGCAATATACTGGTACAATCATTTGCACCATATTCTTAAGCACAACAGATGACCCTCTCTGTAGATAAGAAACTGTGCTGGTTGTCATACCTCAGATGAATCTGTGCTTGCTCTGTGGCAAACATGAGTATACATTAACGCCCTTTGTCCCTGAAACAAAGATAGAATGATTGTGTTGGGAAGAAAATATAGAAATGTTATATAAAACAATTTGAAAAGTCATCAGAAAGAAAACTCAGCTCACAGTAGAGCTCTGGATAGAAAAGAAAGCCTTAGCTGAAGGCTGGTCTCTTTTCCAGCAAACTCATCATCTGACCCCCAGGATAAGTTTGCTTCCTGAGATACATGCAAAGCATGGAATTTGGAGGCAACTGCTGAAGTAATGTCCTCCTCTGGTCGCCACTGAAAAATAGCAAAGACCAGTATCTGTACTGGGAAACTTCATTAAAAGTGATTTAGTTTGGACTATAAGATAAAGTTATTTTGGTACAGCCTACATTGTGCCACCAAGTGACAGATCCAGGCAGTGAAGTAACTACTACAGAGGAAACTAACAGGGTGAAAATAAGTGAAGTTTGTAAGATATGCACCGTTTCAATGTGAATTAATGAAGTTAGATGTGCAGGGCTAGAACCTGGCCTTCATTAGGGTAATTTTCCTTTTCTCTAATAGCACAAACCTCCTCAAGCTGCAGTAAGTGGGAAGTCCTTGGATGAGGGTATCTTGGTATTGCTTCAGTAGAAGAGGGGGCAGGGGAAAAGCAATGTCACACTCCTAATTCTTTGTGTTTCCAGCTGCAGGAACAGCATTTATTTGAGGTTGGCCAAAGTTATGCCAGTGATTGCAGCTCTCAGATCCATGCAATGGCAGCTCTTGTTGGCCCTCCTGTCTCACTGTAGCAGCCTGAATTGGAGCAAGGGGGGCAAGGACTCAGTAGTAGGAAAGTGAAGTAGAGGAGATCCAGTTCCAGCAGCTGTTGGATCTCTATTTGAAGGGCAAAGAGGGCTGGAAAGGAAAGAGGATGAACGTCCAGAGATCAGCAGGTAATTTTGAAGAAGTTCAGGTTCACAGAGCAGCTTGGAAGGACATCATGGCCCAGAGACAAAACCAGGGTGAAGTTTTGTCTAAGCTGCAACCATTTTCTGTTCCCTTCACCTGGGGAGAGTGATATTTATTGTTTATAGCTGCCAGCTTTCAAGGGAAAGGACTACCTGTGCCTGTGTGCCTTTATAGGTGCACTGCCCTCACTTGCCCACACCCCAGATCCAGCAGAAAGTGCATCTGACATTTAGGAATATCGGAATTCTTCCCCAGGGAAGGTTAAAACAAAGACCATTCAGGTTCTGCCCAGCACCATCCTTCTTTACAAGGCTACAGCAGAGGTGTTAGATCCTTCCTGGGAGGTACAGCCCTGTCTGCTGCAACAGCAGGAGCTGCTTTGCCTTGAGGGCGGAATGTGGGAAGCAGGAGCCTTATAATGGAAACCACTGTGCTCGCTGAGCTAATGGGAGTCACACCTTTCTAAGGACCACAGCAGCCCTGTCTCCAAGGCCAGGGCAGGGCTGCAGAGTCCCTGCTGGAACTGTTCCCTCTCCTGCCTCCTTTAGGACACACTGCCCTCAAAGGCTATTTCAGTATCAGCCACTTCCAATTCTTTTTGCACGAGACCAGGAGCAACTTCTCTGTCTAATCAATTTTGTCTAATTTTATGGGTTTTGCCTAATAATGTGCAAAGTTCTGGAAGAGCCACTGTTTTGAGAAGACATTTGTTAAGGACTGCTAAAGGGAAAGGTGACATTTTAAACAAATACCTGGTAAATTAATAAGCTTCATCCATTACAAAATTCTGAACTCCAGCTGCTGAAACACAGTAACTCTCTGACCTGAACCTATGAAGTGAATAAGTCTGCTGAACAAAGTGTGCACCAGTGTTACACATTAAAATAGCTTCAGTAAAGAGAATGCAAGATGTCTTTGCTAGGAGCAGGACTTCTGTCCACTACTACTCATCCAGCAGCACCAATCCTCTGCTATTTTTGTAATTTTAATTTTTCTTATTATTTAATTTTCTAGGATTGTGCAAATATGAGTAATTTGCTGATTGGTTCCTCTTGGTTATGATACAGGTGAATGGCTATTCTGGGGTATGTGGTGCTTTATCCCGTGCCATGCGCATGTAATTTAAGGGTCTCTGTACATTCCGTTATACTGCCTGAAGAGTTCCATTAACTGCCTGTAAATAGCTCTGTCTGTTTACTAAATCACACATCAGCACCTGGGGTAGATCCCCAAATACTTGAATAAGCCTTTAACAATCAGAAAATCCTTTTAAATAAACCTGTAAAATTGGAATGCTTTACTCATCAGGACATCCAGGAACCACTGTAAGTGAAATCTAGTTCTGTTACCATGAAATGGGTGTAAGTTTAAGGTTGGATACTTGTATTTTCTACTGTTTAATGCAAATGTTGGTATCTATGACTTTAGGATCCTCCTCTCCCTGATAACATAAATTCAAACATTCAAGTTTGATAAATGGCAGCTTGATTATTCCACATCCCAAATGTTCCCACTCTTCATGGAGGTGAAAGTTACACATAAGTGTGTGAGAAACACAACTGTGTCTAAACCAAACCAAACCAAACTGAACTCCAGGCAGCTCTCTACAAAGCCATGGTAAGAAATGCACTGATGCACGTGGAGAGAGCACCTGATTTCTTACTGACACTTTTATTTCTGTAGCAGGTTTTTGTTTATTCTTCAGGGCAGAAAGGCTGCATTTTCTCTTGCCTTGAGCTAAATTTTCTAAAACTGCCAGGCAGGAAATATAATATCCAATATCCTACTATTTCTCACTTCATTATACTAATATAGTTTCACATACAATGAGGCAGAAATAATGAAGAAAATATGCTGTAGCAATGAGTCTTTATGTGACTACTTTTTTAATAGAGTCTTGTGGATTGCATTTTCAGGTCCCTTATATGTGACTTTCTGTCTATTCTAATACATTTAATTGTGTATTTTCATTTGATACAAAAGCTCCTGGGAAAGAATGTAAACCCTCCCCATCAAACAATGGCCCTGATCCTCAGCTGGCACAGGAGACCTCTCAGGGCTGCCTGACGGTCATGGAGCTTTCCAAGGAAAATCTTTGCCAATGCCAACAGAATCAGTAGCTTGGGCTGGTGCAAGTGTGCTCTAAAGAAGGGCCTGAACTTCTGTGAGGCCTCATCTGAAGGATGAGGCTTTAAAAACACTGTTCTGAAACTACGTTGAAGTGACATTCACTCACCACATCCTTGCTGTAAAAGCAGTTCCAACACCAGCATCGTCTGTGCCCATACCAGGCACAGACCTGAGACTTCCACAGCAGAAACCTCTGTGAGGATTATATTGACTAAAACTTATTGTAACACAGACCAGTCAACTGGGTTACAAACACTTCTCCAAGGAAACATAGAAGAAATATTTTCTTATTTCCTATTGGCTGTGTAACTCTGTGCAATATTTTGCTCATGTTCGTATCTGTAGTCTTCCAGGATTTTTCCCCAGTAGTAAATGGGAACTCCACACTGACAAAGGTGTTGATTGGCATACCTCTGGTCTGATGACCCCCGTCTACCTGTGAGTGACAGAGCACAGGCAGCAGCTCCTTTGTTGGCTCTGCAGAGCCCCCAGCACCACCAAGAGGAGCCCACACAGGGCTGCCAACACTTCATTCTCCATGCCCAGTCCATCCATAGCTATGGGAGACTTCCCAGCAAGGACCACTCCAAATGCTAATTCCTGCAGTGTGAACACTTTGGGGTGACAGGAATTGGACCAAACCAGGAAAACTCACTTAATCTGTGTCAGGGACAGAGTTGTTAGACAGTAACTCCTTTTGGTCGCTGCTAAATGAGGCTGAATTCAACCTTACAATGTTTCTATATTAATCTTGTAAAGTACTTGTTAACTCAGTCCAGCAGGCCTCCCTGGATAGAGTTTTCTTAAACTATCCTTCCAACCTAGTTGTCATTCATGAGGCTTTCTGGAGGTGTTGATGCTTGCACTTACCCTCCTCATTCATTTTCTCCATTACACTCCATCCCAAATTGCATCTGCTACTTGTAGATTGATAAGCACTGGATATATCTCCGAAGGGCTCCTAAAAGTCAGATTGGTGCTAGTATTATTTAAGGAAAATGCATCATTAAAATACACCCACAAATAGTACACACTAATAAGTTACATAAGGGGAAGCGTTTTTTTTCTGCAGCAAAACCTTATTCCAAATTTTCAAAACTCTAAGCAAGCTTGCAAAACTTGAAGACATTCTGTTGGATTTAAAACATAAAAGCTATTTCACCATTAGGAGGACTCATCGTGTCTGTTTTCTATAAACTGGATTTAAATACATTTCCATAGTTCTAGTGTGGAACACAGTATTATAATTGTGTGGTTGAAGGATGGTTTTTATGCAGCATAATGAAACAATTACATGTCTTAAAGTTGTTTTTCTGTTGAGTTTAAGAATTTACTCCCTCAAATTAATCTGCCTTGTTTTATTTTCTGCACTGTTGACTCCTTTCTCCACAAACAGTTTGTCTTTGAAGCATCTTTATGCTTTTGTTTTCAATATTGTCAGTGAGAGTACCATAGAAAACTGGCAATGAAGTTGTAGAGTTGCATTTGGTGATTATTTGACCCTACTGGATGTTATCAGCAGTTCCAGAGGTTGATTTGGGAAGTCCCAAATGCAGGAAAGGGATATTCCAGAAGGATGGTACTAGCTTTGTTTTCCATACTCTTCTGGTTGGCTTAGTGCAGAAATGCTATTTTCATCTGACACTCTCTTTGTTGCAGAATTTCATGTAGTAAAATGGTACTGTAAAACTTGATAGTAAATAACGGTAATAGTAAAACTATATAGTAATAGTAAAATAGGACATAGTAATAGTAGGGGGGAAGTGATAGTAAAAAACTCTAGATGGTAATAGTAAAATAGTAAAATTAGATAGTAATAGTAAAACTTGATCATAAGATGCAGTGAGTGAATTAAAAACAGGGTAAATGGCAGAGAACAAACCATAAAATGAAAATAGATGCAAAAGTATCTCAATGGCATCTCATTTTTAATATATTACACAGTAGGAAAGTTTGACACATTTTACTTCACGTTGCTATGGGCAAAGCACCTCCAGAAAGTAACTCTGAGTATCTGATTTTCCAGGACAGGTAAATTGAGGTTCTTTTTCTTGGATAAACTAACCTAGACCATTATAGCACTGGTACAATAGAAGACTGGAACACTGTTTCCTTAAGACATTGTTTCAGGATGTATCTCCCACTCATGGAGAAAGTGAAAAATGGAGAAAAATCTGTCAAGTGAGGGATCAAAAGGAACAAAATAACAAACAAACCAGAGATAATAACACTTCAGTAGAATGCCCTGCTCTTTTGCCTATCAGGGAATCTCACAAAAGGCTTTGCAGAACTTTGAAAGATAAAACGCTCTCACCTGTTGGCTCAGACCCAGCCAGGAGTGATGCATTTCAAATGTCAAACCTGCCCTTCCAGAGACAAGGAACTGGATCCCGTCCTGGCACACCCCACATGGCCACCCAAAGGACTGCACAGGGACTGCTGGGCACCGGGGAGGGCACAGAAGGGGGAGCACTGGCCCTCTTGGCACAGACGGGGCTTTCCCAGCCGTGGCAATTTGGGGGCTGTACCCACCAGTGCCCAATGCCCTGTCCCTACAGAAAGTGCCCAGGACCAGATGCTTCAGTGGAATTTGCAAGAAAACCCATAATGGACAATTATTGAATAATTTGCTCATAGGGGAAGTTTCTTCCTAATCCCAGACAGCTAATGATTGGTTTATGCCCTGAAGCATGAGGGTTCACACATCTCCACCCCCAACCATTTTTATCCTATCTAAGGTATCCCTGGGCGCTCTCATTATCCAAATAAGTGTATAATCCTTTTTGAATCCTACTAAGCTCTTGGGCATAATGATAGCTTGTTGCAGTGAGTTCAACAGGCTAATTATGCATTGTGTAAAAAAGTATTTCTTTTTATCAGTTTTAAATTTGTTTCTTTTCAATTTAATGGATGTCACTTTGTTCTTACATTATGGGGAAGAGTAAATAGGAGCATCCAATTGACCTTCTCCATACCATTAATTATTTTAGATCTCTCTATCGTGTCCCCACTTATTAATTTCCTCTTCCAACTGAACACTTCTCATCTTTGAAATCTCTCTTAATATGGAGGTTCCTCCTTGCCTCTGTTCCCTTCTGTTGTCTAATTTTGGGCTTCTTCTGTTTCCACTGTGTATTTTAAGATGCCATGACCAGAAATGAATACAGTATTTGGGGAGAGGGTGCCAACAATGTGTATAATTGCACAATTACAGTATCATCCTTGTTTTCCATCCCATTCTTTCTACATTCTCACATTTTGTTTGCTTTTTTAACCTCCACTGCTCATTGATCAGATGTTTAATTGAGCTGCCCGCAGTGACCCTCAGGTCCTTTTCCCAAGTTGTTACAGTTAATTTAGAACCCAGCAATGTGCATGAGCAATTCAATCTGTTCCCTCCAATATATATTTTCATATTTGTCAATGCTGAATTTGGCTGCCATTGTACAGGCTGATTAGGTCTCACTGAACATCTCTGCTGTTCTGTAGTGCTGACTAACTGAAATTATCCTCTGTTATCTGGAAAGTTTACCACCCTCCCAAATGCTCTTTTCCAAATGACTGAATTTATTTGACAGTACCAACCACAGGACAGTGTTTCTGGTGTGCTCTGTGCAGTCTGTGGCTGATATAAAACTACTTTTGATTAATTATCTGGCTGTAACATACAGGTTAGAGCAACTAGGACTTCCAAACAGAAAAACTAAACCCCACCTGAAGTTACACATTAAATTAACTCTGATTGCCTGATGAGTCCCCACTCAGACACACGTCACAACCCCAGTGAATTTCCACAGGATGTGCAATGTTTTGTGCAGGGATAACCATACCATGGGATCTTCTGAGCCCTGCAAAGGGGCAGAAGTTTGCTGAGAGCTGTGTGTGAGACTCTAAATAACAATCTGCATTTCAGGCTGCAAAAGCCAAGGTTGCAGACTGTCCATTGCCAGTGTGTATTTAATACAAACTGGTTAATATGGGCCCCTCTCTGGTCAGGGAAGTCACAGCCTGGAGGAGATTCTGGGCCTTGAGATCTTGTGCCACGGAGATTCAAAAAATTGCCTTTATATGCACATTTTTTCAGTATTAATTAATCTTCATGTATAAGATCACATTTGAGTTTTGAGAGTGACCTGAACTTAAACTGAGCCCTGGACAAATTTAAAACAAAAAGAAGTTTATACAACTAAACCAGAGACTTAAGTTCTCAATTCCAAACTTACAGTGGCAATTCAAGTAAAGTCTCTAAAATATTAACCAGAAGCCAGTTTTTGTTGACAAGTTTAGGAAGTTTCTTTGGAAGAATGATTTTGGCCATGTTTTCCAAAAGAAATCAAAAGGTTCTTGATAAATAATATTATTGTAGGCACAATTAAAACAAAAATACACAGCAGGCTATAAAAACACCTAAGTGGAATAAGATGTGTAAATTCCACTGCACCACTGTTTCATTTAACAGGCCTACAAGGAAATGTATTTACTCACCAAAACAACATATAACCTCTGTTCTAACTTGCAGTTCTCACAAGCACTAAAAATGAGTTGTCCTGCTTGTCCAGAGTAAGTGACACAGATCATTGCTGATGATTACCAACAAAGCAGTATAACTTAAAACTACCAGTTACTAATTACTTCCAAGTATTTTATTAATGGCATTATGAAAACTGAACATTGGGTATTTTTAGTAATTGCAATACTCCTTTTACTTTGCAATGAATTCTGAAAATTGAAAACTTACCAAATTCCCTCAGCTGATGAGAGATCTTTGATATCTGTATCTGCAGAAGTTTCTTGTGGGTAAATATGCAGAACAAACAGAAAGTATTTCCCAGTCACAGGTAATTGGCATGTGACAACAGCTCCATGACTGGCACTGAGGGGGTAAATTCTACAATAAAATTTCCTCCCAGGTTTTTCCTTTAAGTGCAATCTCAAATCAGTGTTAGGAATCTTCCAGTGAGACAGTTGTTCCTAGAAGGTAATGAACAACACAGACAATAAATCAGTCCTCACAGGGCTGAATCCTAAAACAGCTGAACAGCAGCACCAAGCAAAGAAATTACTTTGCTTCTGTAGTTTAAAAGTTAAAAAAAATATTTGGTCGTCTGAATGATCCAGTTTAAACTTTTATGTCCAGAAATATTGAAAAATATCTTAACTGACTTCAGTGGAACAGAATAAGTGCTCAAAACCACATCCAAAATGATGCTCCTAATGTGCATTATTTATTCTTTACAGCAAAGTTGCCTTGGGAACACTATAAAATTAGACTAAAATTGATTAGTCTGTAACCCTTTTGAATACATTAGATTTTCTTGGCCAGGAAATCAGCAGGCTGCTGTGAGGATGAACTGAAATCTTATCATAAAAATGTATTTGCTGTCCTTTTACCTTCAGCTAAAGCTTCTCCTCTCAAAAATATTTACAGAAGTCATTTTGCCTCTCTCTGCAGAAATTCAGGTCATCTTCCCAGGTGGATTTTTTTGCCCCAAATTATTGTTTGCTTGCTCACCTCTTCTGTGACAGGAACAGAGTTCAATTTACCATATGCAAGAAATTGTTAAGTTATGCTGTAGTTTTCTGTCCCTTTCCACTTCTAGTAATTAATATCCTGAAAGTGATCTAATAGTAGTGATGACCCTTGGAAAGCCATGGAATGTAATATTGTCCTGCTCAAAGCATGGTGCTCCACTCAAAAATCCTTAACTCTTCCTGTTAAAGGTAGTGCAAATAAGACCCTGAAAACCCCAACAGCCTCATAAACTTCAGATGGGATGTAAATAGTCATAATATGTAATGAATTCTCCATTCAGAAGACATGTCTCTACAACCCAAGAGTGCCCAGGTGCTTTATTGCAAAGACAGTTTAGGAGATCACAAACATAGAGGGTTAATGTAACTAAAATTAGTAATACAACTTATATGTCCCTCAGCCAGCCTTTCCTCTCTTTTGCCCTGGATGAACACCCACCTGCACAATTAAAACTTTCCAGGACCTGCTTTTACCATTCAACAGCCAATCTCTTAACTGGGGAAGGAAGGGCAACAGAGAATTTTTAAAAAGCAATTCTTACTTTCTTCAGGAAAGGTCCTTCACATTGTCAGTTCCTAAATCTCCTTTTCCATCTCTATTTTTACATGCCTAAGATGTATAATCTCGTTGGGAAAATCATTTAAAATTTATAACTAAGACAGATATTGCTGGAAATTAATTTAAAACAAAAAAGGCAGTAAAGAACAGGTCTTCATTTTCTGTATTATGGCCCAATTCTGAGAGCAAACAGAAATGCTGTTTTAAAAAAAAAGCTCTGGCCTGCACTGGATGTGTGTAGAGCCTGGGAAAACTGTGCTGATGTGACATAGAATGGATGCCCAGAATAAGATCCTATTATTTATTCAGTTTTTACTTCTTGAATAAGTGTGTTTCATAATTTGGTGAACTACAAAATACTTGAGTGTCTGTAAACTTACAAAAACTCAGTAAGATATGGTCCATTCAATGTTCATTTTTGCAACTACAGTATCACATCATAAAACATTCTGGGAACTTTGTCAGGACACCAGATGTTCTCACATTCCTTGGTTGTCTCTCACACCATCACTTTCCAGTAAAGATTTTGCCTGGCTTTACCCTCATACATTCTGGAGTTTCTGTCCTATAAAGAACCTCCACAGTCTTGGAAAAATTAGAGTGAATGTTTCTAATCTCGCTGCCAAGATATTTCAGTGCCCTGGATCGTGGGTAATACTTCCAAGTATTTCCCTTGTGTTTTCTTCCATCCTCTAGGGCTGTATTTCTCCCCTCTGGATAAAGCAAGGGACAGGCACATGTTCTGCCCCTCAGGCCAGGGTGGGTCAGCTGGCCAGGGCCACAGTGCTTGGCTCTTGTCCTTGGCTCTCTGAGCTCTGTTATGGCCCCATGTCCACACAACAGAACCACCTTGTGTGTGGGTGTGTCTGTGCTCACACCAACAGGAGCACTGTGGGAGTGTGTGGCCATGTCACAGAGAATGGCATCAGGGCACAGGAAATACGAGAGGTGGGACAGTATGGAGGACTGAGGAGTGGTGGGAGGCCAGCTCAGTGCAGTCCTGCCCACACAGCACTTTGGGAAGGGCTCCTTCCACGAGCCACCCCTCAAACCACATCCCAGCCTGGCCTCGGGAGTGAGTCAGGAGCGGGTCAGACACCGAGCGAGCAGTTCATGTTCAGAGAGCAGCCAGGCTTGCTTTGTGACCCAGCACACGGTCTGAAGGCTGTGGCCACACTGGAGATGAAGCTGTAGATGGTCCTGCAGGTGAGGTGACTGCCTGTGTGTCTGTGGCTGCTGAGGAAAGGACTTCAGGAATGAGGGCAAGGAGGTCTGTATGGGCAGGAGCCACAACGCAGAGCAGGAGCTGCAATCTCTGTGATAGATTCTTCACGCTGCAGCTCCCACTTGCATTCATATGCATGGATCCTGTTAGAAATGTGATACCAGATGCTGTTTCCTGGCAACAGGCCCAACACCCCCTTTCTCTTAGGTGTGAATTTTGACAACTCCAATTCACTGGAGCCCTAGTTATGTTATCTTTCCTAAATGCTTAGAGACTAAAGAGACCTCTTGCTCTTTCTGCTGTGGACTTCAGTGCCACTTGGGCCAATTTGCAGGGCTGTATTACTCCAAAAATATCTTCTTGTATGAGTAGCACAATTATTATCAGTAAATAGGGAAGGATGGAAACATTCTGAATCGAACACAGATAACACAAGTCCCCTTTTGCTGTGTTGTCAGTCAGAGCTGTTGTTTTGCTTGGCATATGTCACATCAATATATAAAAAATGCCCATGTCAGTCAAATGCATGTTACGTGTAGATCAGGTGTCAATCTAATGTTTTGTATTAAAATCAGTGCCACAAAATGTGCACAACTTTATAAACATTTTCATTTTGAAGTGCTACAGCTGCTTGCAGCTGCCTTTTGCACAACACCCTAAGAGCTTAGTATTTGGAAAATTAAACTCAGAAAAGGGACAGTAAAATGCCAACTTTACTTCTCTGCTGTTACACACATAGCAGGGGAAGGTCATCTAAGCCACTGGCTTCTCCCCATGGCTTGTGTGCTGTTAAGAAAAAAAGAGCAGAAGGCGAGTTGCCAGAGCAGGGAGCGGCAGGGCAGGGGGCCCTGGGGCTGGCACTGTGCCCTGTGCATGAGCTGTGCCGTGCCAGGGTGAGCTCCACACACAGGAGTGGGAAAGGTGGGCAGAGCTGGGAGCTCAGCAGCACCTCCAGCCCTAGACAGACTTGCTGCCAAGGGAGGAGCTGAGAGGCTTTCAGGGCAGAGGGTCAGTGCATATGGACCGTGGGGTCACTCTGAAGCTGGTCTCAACATCAGCCTGGATGTTTCCTGAGGAACTTTTTCCAGCCAAGCACACCCAGGTGTCACAGCTGCACACACTTTGCTCACAGGGATGCTGTGGCCTGGCTAATCCAAGGGCAGTTTTAAGAATAAAAGCTTTTACTAAGCATTAATTAATCTTTGCAGTAAGGTCATTGTTATTAACCCTGACATGTGCATGGATCACATCTGTGGTTGGTGCAGTCTTGCTCAGTGGTCTGATGGTCTGACTGCCCCAGGGTGGCTCCAGCTCATGGCAGGAGGGATTTTGTCTAGAGATAGTTTGCAAAAAACAGATCAAGGACTCTTGGACAGATATTGGGAATTGTGTTTCTGACTGTGCTTCTAAAGCCCCAGAATACTTTCAGTGGGGAATCATGTGGTCAAAGGAAGGAATCTTGCCCAGAGACAAGTCTTGAATATAAAGGCACCTTTCAGGTCATTCTGAAAACTCAATACATTTATCATTTCATTTGCATTTGACTGACTGGGCTCCAGTGATTATTGAATACAAGGTATGTTCAATTTGACCCTTGATTTTATTGTAGCCTATTGCTTGACCATCCATATGTACTAATTTTTCCTGTATGACATTCTGTTGTTAATCAAAGGAAAGCTATTCATGTCTTCCATTAAATTAGCAGATTTAAGCCGAAGAAACTGCTCTGGAAATGACAAAGCAGCCAACCCAAAATAGATGGGGAAATGCGGAAAATGTTGTGTTTTGCTGGCTTCTAAGCAGACAGGAGGTTGGAGATTTGCCTTTTGGTTTCACAAAGCAATGGGTAAAACCAGTGACTCCAGTTCCAAACTGGATTCTTGGGGTTTGGGCAACATTTTATCTCTTTTCGACTCTGAGGCGCCAGATGTTCCTGAGGGAAGGAGCAGGAAATCCACTCTGTAACCCCTCAGCCTCATTCAGGTTGTCACTCTTACTGTGCTCCAGAAGTTCACCAGACAGCAGAGTCTCCCAATCCCCAACGAAAAGGGAGTTAATGGCCCCCAACCCCATGCCAGGGGTTGGGAGTGACAGCACTCAGGCTTCTAAAAGGCAGAACTCACAGTATTAGAATCAGGAAAGAATACACACATTTGGCATTAAAAGAATGCACAAATATTTTGAAATGGCTCCTGGGGTTGTACAGACAACACTGTAAAACAGGCTCTTTATCTCTGCAAGAAAATATATGCTCATTGGAAAACTGCTGGATTGGGGAAAAAGTAATTTCTGTGCAGTGTTAGAGCCCCAAATCCTTGGTAGCAATTTTTCATCATTTCGTTAATTTTCACTAATATGACAAGTATGCTACTAATATGATTGTTCTGTTTAAAAACTAATACCACTATTAATATGTTACAGTGATGAATTACTAACAATAATCTATCACGAAGGAAAAATAGTGACATAATTAATGCAGTGTTACTATTGTGCAATAGCAATTTGTTAACTCGGCACTAAGCACTCAAAGAAACTTTATTTTTCATATTTTCTTCCATAATTGCTTTTACCCATATTTACAGTGGAAATATCTGCTCACAAAAAAAAAAAAAGAAAAAAAGAGAAAGAAACTTAGCACTTGGATCTTTTCTTTTTAGTCCAGTAAATGCATGTTCTTAGACTAACAGATTTAATCTCAACCTTATTTTAGGATCTGGATGTTATCTTTTTATCTTTTTAGGCAACACATTTTTATTGCTGTTTTTAAGATTTTTTCCTACTCCCTTGAACAACAGAGCAGCTTATTACACATCTCCCACATTGCAACCATTTTCTGATGGGGGATACTTTGTCATATTGCACTGATTAAAATGCTCCCAGTGTACACATCACTGCTTCTCTACACACATTTCAGATGCAGTCTCAGGGAAGGTAAACTAATATAGAAAACAGCTTTGCAAAGGAACAAGTTACTGTAAATCCTTAACCCTCAAACGAGAAGAATGGAGGGAAATGTGCATCTTCCCTTTTTCTGAGCTTCTTTTGGTAGTTTTAAAGAACTGCAACATTCTTTCACTCCTTGAAAACCAGCCTTTTGCAGTGCCCATTTCCAGCTTGGGATACTTTGTAGTATCAGATTATAAAGATACTCGAGTGGGATCATATTATTGCAGATCTTTGCACGCTTATTCCAATGATCCTTCATGTCACAGCCCATCCCTCTAATTCCATCCCCACTTGGCCCAGTAATGAGCCCCCTCCTTAAGATCTGATTTAAGATCTCTTGATCCTACTCGCTCATGGTTTTACAGTAGCTCTGCCATGTCCTATCATGCTGGGCACTGTAGTAAAAAAGCTGAATAATAAAAAACCCTGAGGCAAACAAAAGTTTGACTTGGTAGGAATATTCCTCAAGCAATTACTCAGCTGGACTTACACAATGGAATTCATCTTAGATTAAATACTGCATTTGTTTTTTTAAATTGGTGAATAGAGAAGGGAAATTTAAGCTATCTAATGTAATCTAGTTTAATAAAAATCTGTGTGTCATTATCTCTTTTTCATAGCTGCAGAGGCCAACACAGCACAGCCTGAATATTCACAGAAATTAATAACAAAAACACAATTCTGAAAAACTGTATTTCAAAGCATAACAAAGACTTTTTGCCCTCTTTTTGCCCATGTGAAAACTGGCTTTGCTGTGCAGTGAGCCATATCTAAGAGTGCAATAAAAATACCCTTGTGCATCCACAATGCTTAATTTTCATGAAGTTTTATGCTGAAATAGCCCATTTTTAAAGCATTGCAAAGCAACATGTTTCTAAAGTCACGTCTCAAATGCTCTGGCATGTCCTTTTGAAAAGCTAGTGGAATGAAGAGGAGATCTGAAAGCAGTACAGCATGATGCCATCATTTGGAACCACAACAAAATTATTTCTATCTTCATTCTCATTCAAAAAAAAAAAAAAAGAATTAAAAAAAAGCCGAAGAGCTGAGTATGGATTAAATATAGTAATTCAAATCTGGCTGAGAAGCTGCGAACTTTTATGCCAAGTTCTAGCCTGAAATGAATTTAAATGGCCACAAGTAAAAATTCCACGAAGGGGAGATTGCAGTGAAATCCTGGCAGGGAAATAAAAATAGCATCATAAGCAAATAGCATAACCTTAAGGAGGGAAGAAGGAAAGCAGAAAATGGGAAATATCCTCAAACTTCTGTTTGAAACAACTAGAAAAATGTAGGACAGCAGAGCTGGGGTCAGTGTGAAAAATTAAGTGATGCTGTTGGTTGTGGTATCTGAAATTCAGAAGTGATGTCAAACTGTAGGGGATGGCCTGAGAGCTGCCAAACTCTGGAGAGCAACCCCAAGGCCAATTGTTCTGCTCTGACTGACCCATCAAATTCCCAGTATTTTATTGAAAAATAGTTTACTAATACCTGTGCAGTTCTGAAATGGAACTTGGGGCACAACCCTGTATTCTTACAGACTGGAGCAGTCAGTGCAGTGCAATACATACCTGTACTCCTTTCTCATGATTTGTCTCTGTGCTCACTGTCCATAAAGAGAGCTCCCCATCCCAAGAATGAGCAATGGTTTCACAAGGCATTAGTGACACTTAGGGAACGTTTGGGGGTCCAAACTGCAGAACAAGGACCTCTGCCCATGGCAGACACAGCAGTGAAGGTACACTAGTGCACCAGTGTATTCTTGGAGCTGAGGCAGTGGGCTCTGGGAATGGTGGTCACTGTTGCACTAACAGTCTGAGGGCAAAGGGGATGGGGAATCTGTTTGATGATGGGCACACTGTCACTGAGTATTTATTCATATTGTCTTTGCAGTATTGCTCCTTCTACAGAGCAGCAGCAAAGGTAGCTCTGGAAATGCTGTCCATTCTGTGGTGTTTGAACACCTCCTGGAAATGAATAATGGTTAGCCAAGGAGAAATCAGGAGGCAGTGCTCTTCCACAATACAAAAATGACAAAAATTGTCACAGATTAGTGACAATTTCCAGTCTCTGATGCAATTCCTGAGTGATGTTGTGCCTAAACCTCCTGAAATGTCCCATGGGCGTTGTGGGGTGCCAGGTCCCTCCAGGGTGGTTGACATGCTTGGCACTGCAACTCAGCCTCCTGCATCCTCCCTGGGCACTTCCATCAGATTCTCGGGAAGCTGGGATCTGATAGGACCAGGTCTGTGAAAAGGGATTTATGAACAACGATGGAAGTGCATTGAGGTCTTTTTCAAGCAGTACTGACAGGAAATACATTTGTATTTCCAAATGGAGAAACTTGCTGCCAAAGCAGGAATGCAGGTGGAAGATGTTTGAGTCATGCTAACACTTCCTGTACATTTCCTATAACAAAACTATTTCCTGGCAGGGAATTTCCACATAATACTACTAATACTAACACTAGTAATAATAGGAAATAAAACAAGCTTGCATTCATGTCGAGCTTGAATTTTGAGCAAATGCAGCGATGAAACCCAAGTCTGGAAGTTTCCATCCGCCTCCCGCAGTACGTGCTGCTCCCTTCCCGCTGGAGCGGGCGATGCGTTTGGAAGCGCTGCCTTTTCCCGGGAAGCGCCGGCGCTGCGGGAAGCGGCCTCTGCCCCCGGTCCCGCCGGCAAAGGGAGGGGGAACAACCGCAACCCCCCAAAGCTGCGGGAACAACCTCCCCTCCGTACAGCCTCCCATCGCCTCCCCGCCACACGTATATATAGTTACATATAAATATATATATATATATACACACACATAAATATTTGTAACACCAGCAGTGGATAAATGCAGCTACTAAATAACCACCCTTATAAAAAAAAAAAGAAAAGAAAAACACCCCACACAAGCCATAATGATGATGATGATGATGATGACGGGAGGGGGGGGAAATAAATAAATAAATAAGAGCGAGCGAGAGTCGGCGAGGGAGAGGGAGGCAGGTTCAATTATCTAAACAAAGAAATCATGGCGGAGTGTTTACATTTGGCAGCCCAAAGCCTGTCGGATTACGGAGCCCCCCCCAAAGCCCANCGCCCCCCGCCCGCCGCCGCTGCCGCCGTGCCCCGCCGGGCGCGGGGAGCTGCCCGCACGGTGGGCACAGCGCGGGGCGAGCGCGGGGGGGCAGCTGGATGCGCCTCCTGCCCCCGCTGTCCGAGAGCCGCACCGCACAGCGAGCGTGGGCACCGGCGGAGGCGGTGAGAGCCTGGCGACAGCGCAGAGCCCCTCTCCCCAAAACACCCGCACCTGCCAAATGCCCTTGGCCCAAATGCCCTCTCCCCAATATTATTTTACCCTGCAAACGCTCTTACCCCTTTTTCTCCCCGAGTGCGTTCAGCCTCCAACACCCTCACCTTCCATGGTCCTTACCCTTGCACCCAAATATCCTTGCCCCCCATGCTTTTGTTTAGTCTCCCTCACTCCCAAACGCCCTTGTCTGCAAACAGCTTCACCCCCAAAAGCACCAGCTCCAATCTTCCTTGCATTAAAACATCCACACTACTAAACCTTTTTCCCTCCAAATCCTTTTGCCCCCAACCTCCCTCAATCAGACAAGGGGTTTAGCAGCTCTTGGTGTTGCTCTAAACCGTGTGGTGTGTGTTCTCCCCCCTCCCCAAACCTCCCCAGAAAAAGGGCTGGGTCCCTCCCCCTGCCAACACCAGCCCCTAGACTGCTGATCTGACACTGCCCCCCCTCCACAGGCCACTGCTGTGAAGTGTGGAAATGACCCTTTCAAGCAGACTGCAAGTGTTGCTCCCATGCGTCCATCAGAAAGTCCCCCGGCCCCAGACACATCTCGGTGCTAGAAAGCTGTAAAACTAATTTGGCGCCTCTGTCCTCCTGGATCCGGCTAACGGGCAGTGCCCTCCCCTTGGCTGTGTGACCCGAGCACGCGGGGCTGTGTGTCCTGCCGGACCGCACTCATCCCTGTATCCGAGTGTTCGGGAGGTGGCAACAGCACGTTTTACTTCCAGGGCTTTGCAGGCTGTTTTGTCAGGGCGGAGCTGGCAGCAGCAGGACCAGCCACACGACGTAAGGGCTGGGAAGGCAGTTGGCTGGTTCCAGGCTTTTTTTGTCACAGTGCTGATCCTACAAACCTCTCTGAGGCTGTACTCCCACATGTCCCAAATTCAGAGTGCATTGAGCTATGTGACACTGGGAGAGGGAGCAAAGATACATCTTTCTTTATTAACTCTTTGAACTGCTTGACTTAAAAAGTTCGCAGAGGTCAAATTCATGAATGAAAGAAAAATACTGTAGAATTATGATGTGAAAAAGGTTATGGGACTGGGAGTTTGAGATATCTCCACTCTATGTTTGTCCTGGGGAGTGGGTTTTACAGCTGTGTGCTGTGTGATGGTGAGAAACCTGTGTTCCTATCACCGTGGTGGTGGGACACTGAAACAGTGAGTGATGCAGGAATGTGGAGGTGTCCATGGGTGCCACGGCTGGGGGTGCCTGTCCAGGGACTGTGGGGTCAGTTCTCAGTGTGTGTGTGTCCCTTTGCCGGGTCTGGAGGGCACAGTGCACCGAGGTAGGGGCAGTGGCCTGGGCAAGGTCCGTAGCTGGCTGCAAACCCTCCATGTCTGTCTTGCATTACCAGATGTTGTGGTGGCAGGTTGCATGACAAGGGTGGAAAGCACAGGTTAGAACCAAAATTTTGCCTCTGGAGACATCAGCAAAGAAAGTTATGTTTTCATTGCTTAGAAGGTCATTACTCAAAATCTCTCATTTCCTTTCCTCTCGTTCTTCCCTCCTCTCTGTGCCACATTCCCCTAAACCTGCATTTCGGCCAGGCATTTCTGGGTTTGTA
Organism: Sakesphorus luctuosus; assembly: GCA_013396695.1. NCBI lineage: Eukaryota > Metazoa > Chordata > Aves > Passeriformes > Thamnophilidae > Sakesphorus > Sakesphorus luctuosus. The sequence continues at coordinate 1,592,245 of VWZD01001544.1, read as the reverse complement.
CATTCTGTGGATAAAAGGCTGGTGAGGAAATTTCCCGCACACTTCAATCTTTTGCCACTTTCCTAGAGTCTCTGAAGGTCTGAGGCTGTTCTCTCACGGAAAACTCTTAATTTAAGTGCCCTGTTAACTGTTAATTGCTGTTCTGTTCTGGCTATTTGCTTGAGTATCATGTCAAACCCGCTGTTCTGGTCTGGAGGCTACACTGGTGATCTGCTCTGATCTCTAAACTGATGTTGCTTTCTACTGTGCTATTGAAGACCAAGGTAATATTTCTTTCCTTAATGCACACTGACATTTCCTTAGGTTTAAGGATTTTGTTGAGCAAGGTGTCCCACATAAAACTGCTTAAACAAAAATCTCCATTTTATGGCTCATAAAAAAAAAAAAAGAAAAGCCCTGAGACAGTAATCAGAGAATTTTTCTGTTGCTGTTTCCAGTTCTCCAATACGGGTGTGTTTAGAGGAGGAAAACATCTAAAGCTGGTAAAAACAGTGAGGAGCTGATGGGTGGGTGGTTAACAGCTCGATAGGAGCTCCTGCTCATCACACTGCAAACATCAGCCTGTTCAGTGTGAGCAGAGCTTGAACTTCCAATGTGTTCCGAGGCTGAGTGGAACTCTGGAGAAGGGCATGTTGTCTCCAGGGCTGTCTCGAGATTTGTGCAGTTAATGCGACAGTGGCAGTGCCAGAGAAATTCCATCCCTCAAACAATTCCTTCCATTTGCTGTCTTTATAAAGCTACGCTCTGTTTTCTGGCAACTCTAAAATCAGTGCCGTGTTTAGTCACACAGCAATGATCAAACAACGCTGTGGAATGGAGACCGTCATGTCTGAGGCCGCAGAGAGCATTTCTGGGGCCGGTTCTCTCTCGGCGAGTGTTTGTAGGCTTTGATTAATGAGAGTTCATTCGGGTATTGAGAGACGAAGAGACCTCTCAAACGATGCTGAATCTGTTTCCTCAGTATGTAATAGAATGAAACTCTCGGGCTGTCGCTGGACAGTAAGATATTCTGACATGAATATATATTTCAGAGCTCTGCACAAAATGAGGATTTCATGCATAGGCAACACAGTGTGACAAGTCATATCCTGTGTGACCTTGTGCTTACAGTATAAAGTTGTGTAATAATATATTCTGCTAAATTAATACACAAAATAAATAGAACATACCTCATTTTTATGCTAATAATGATATTTTTCAATTCTAAGCACCTTTTATGCTAAGACCTCAAAGTAAATTACGGGCAGGAATAAACCAAGCTTCACAACACCATTGTGAATTTTTTTATTATCATTCAGAGACTAGTTGGAAGGTGTCGTTATTAATTATTGTTATTTAATTTTCTGTTAATTATTATCTAAATTGCTTACTGTCTGATACTGTTCTCTCTCCGAATATGTTAACAATAAAATATGATCTTATGAAAAAAAAACTGGAAAAAGAAAGAATTAATTTCTGCCACAGGAATGGACAGATCTGTCAAGGCTAAGAGGGGAAATAATACTGGCTTTATTTCTGAAGGAATTAGCAGAGATTTTGCCAGTAGGATGTGTCTTACATAAAGTAAATTTGGGAACCCTGTGATGTGGGGTTCATCCTGTGATGTGACTGGGTGAAAGGCTCATGAGATTGTACAAAGATGTTTTCTGAGGGAACAAAAAGAAACTCAAACTGTTTCATTTAATTCGAATCACAAAGGGCAGGATTTGTTGAATTCAAATCACACAGGATAGGATTTGTGATTACTGGCTTAGTTCTACTGTCAGTGAGAGCAGTGAAAATGCCATTTACTCCAGTGAGAGCAGATTTAGGCCTCTGACAAGTGCGTTTGCAATCCTGTCCTTTAGGCTTGTGAAGTGGGAGTTAAATCTTGCGTTCCTGATGCTCAAGAATGTGTTCCTTATAAACTTCAGCACAGGATTTGATTCTCTGCCATAGCCCTGTATGTGTGAGAGAGGCGCATTTCTGGGGTGAGAATCCAGCCCCAGTGTTCCTCAGGAGCTTCTCCTCCATCGATGGCACTGAGGTGGCACGGGCGGGCAATTAGCACAGAATTTGCTCTAACTTATTAATGCATATTTACAACCTTAATTCCAGTTTAACAGAATGCTTTGTGGTGGAATGTTTACAGAGAGAGCATGTGAAAAAATGATCACTGTGTGTATTAAGCAGGAGGAAAGCATCCCCACCCTGCTTTAGGAGCAGCTGACAAAACAGACCCCATTACAAGGAACTATCTTTTTCATTAAGTCTGCACAAAATGAGGATTTAATGCATGGGCAGCACAGTCAGTCCCAGTGGTTTAGTGCCCATAATCCCACCTGGAAAATGGCTTCACAATAATAATTACTGTTACAAAATGGACACTGCTTCCAGTTTTGGCGTGTCTGCCTCACACGGAACTAATTGCAGACACAGAGCTCAAGGTCTTATTTCCCCACCACCTTGTTCCAGAAACCCTCCTGAAGGACTGCCAGTCTGGAACTCACAACTTCCCACATTGCCTTATTTTGCCCCAAGGGTGTGGCACCCCCTGGCTTTGGCATGGCCACACTGTGCCTGGGCATTAAGGAACTCTGACATGAACATACACGTGTGAGTTTTGCTCAAAATGAGGATTTCACACATAAGCAACACCCTGTCACGAGTAGTGTCCAACATGACCTTGCAAATGCAGGCTGAGCTCCAGAATACACAGCTCAAGAGAGCAAGGAATGTGGCAGATTCCTGGATTCTGGAAGGAAATCCCATAACTGGTTCCAAGCCTGCAGACAGCAGCAGTGCAAATCTTCCAAAAAGTTCCTAGAACTTTCCTGCTTTACGCAGGGGGTGAAGTAGCACGGCCCAGAGAACAAAAAAAACCAACTACTATTAGAAAAGCAGGGTTATTATTACATAAAATCATAAAATCCATGACAGTGGAACTTGTCACAGAGTGAAGATCCTCTTCATGGCTGCAGATTTCAAAGCTGCTGAGTTCCAGATGTGGAGTGTTGGTTCTCAGTGCAGCAGGGCCTACATTTATCACTTGTTTAGGCTGTCATTCCTATCTCTTCTTTTCTTGCCAGCTTTTTTCTCTTGCTAAATGAGCAATAAATTGGGATGAAACAATTTTTTTCTACCTTTCAGAAATAAACTGTGACTTTTTAAAAGTTGAAAATAACATATATGTTCCTGCTACATATATGGAGATAAGAAAGTGTCTTCCCACCCTCTCTTTGTCACAGTTTAGAACAACCTGGTGCAGTCTGGCCCCTTGTCAGAGCTGTCCTGGGGCACGGGAAGCTGGACTCCTGGACAGGGGGCAGGACATTCTTGTTCAGGAGAACTCATACGAAATAGGATCCTTATTTACACTGTATCAAAGATGCATGTTATGCAGCATATTTTTGAGTTCTTTGTTGTTTAAATTTCAGTGAGTTTCATTGTTTTTTAAGGCATAAAACTGTCTCTACACTTGTGGTTTACAGTCTGCTAACTTGTGGTTAGTTCTGGAGCATAAAGCCCTGTAGAAACCAGCCAGGAAGGATGTCAAGAGTCCATTTCCTTTCTCGAGGGCAGGACAGCTGTGCCATTATTGGGGAAAGTTTGTTCACTCCACTCTTAGAAACCTTCTGCCACAAAGGTTTTGCAGCCTTCCTGGGCACCCCATTGACCCAAATCTCCCTTGACATATCAAATTTCATTGCCACTTGTTCCGCCTAAAGTGGACATAAAGAGGAATCTGTTCCCTCCTCTCTGTCTTTTCATGTATCTGAAGAACATCACTGTGTCCCTGCCAGTTCTCTCCTCTCAGGACTAAGCATCCCAGTTTCTCTGTTCTTTCCTCAGAGCTCCAGTTCCAGACTCCCTCTGGCTAGTCCAGACCCATCCTGGAGGGCTGAGCTCACAGCTGGGCTCAGTCTAACCCCAGCCACTGCCCTGCATCTTCCAGCAGGATGGAAACTATTGTGGGTTTGTCAGGATTCGTGTTTGAACATCCCAATGTGCTGCTTTCTATTTAGGTTCAATTCTTAGGGCTTTATTATTACATGACACTCATAGGCTATAGAGATAGTAGCATTAGTAAAAATTAATAATAAATACATCTTAATATGGTCATGTACCTTATCTGTAAAATATTTTTTCCTTTATGAATTTTATCTTTCTTCTCTCTCCTTTTCTAGTGAGAAGATAATTTTGGGTAAATGATAATTCCACTCTTATTTCCAATGTAGGGATAGAATTGTTTGTAGTGTTCTGGTGTAATGCAGTCCCATGCTACATAACTGTCCTATATATTTGCAAGAATAAGTTATTCTGGTTCTGCTTTTTGCTTTGGTCTATTAGGAAAATCGTGCCTAAATGTTAGAATTATTGACAAATAGATGCAGACACAGCAGATCATAAACTCAGTGCATGCATTTTGGCCTAAGACCACATTCATTTTGCTTCTAAAAAACATCCTAGAAAGTATAATATATTTGATAATATTTCTTAAATTGTGAAGTCTTTGAGGTTGGGATATTCATAAATGTTTGCAGAGCACCTAAAATTCTTCTCTGATTGGGGCCTATGGGTAGTTTAGAAACATAAATATTTAATGGTAATGGTAATTACTCTTTTTTCAGAATAATAATGTCTTTGAAGTTCCATCTTGGGTGAGTGAAACCCCCTTAGTAATTTTTTTCTCACCACTTTGAAGAATATTCTCTTGTCATTGGGAACATTTCTGGAATTCCTAGTTCTGTACAATGCAAAAGTGCCACATTTCATAAATTGCAGAACTGTTTGCTCCAACCTGTCTCCTGCGTAAGATGCACAGAAAATGGAAAGTAAGTGGCATGAGGGAGTGTCCTCTGTGGGTGTTCCTACCTCAGTGTTTTAGTTGAGATCAGGAACAATCTTTGGAAGGGGTCAGGATTCTCAATATGGAGTTCTCTCCAGAACAGTGATGGATTCCTCTGGGATTAACCAAGAATGTTCTGTGGGAGCACAAACTTGGGAGTATTTCTCCCTTTGGAGCAGAGCAGAACATGCAGAGAGGAACTTGAAGTGACTGATGAAAACTTGACAGCATATTGACTATCTGATACCCATTGAAAATGGCTGCAGTGATGTATTGACAGCAGCACCAGCAAATAAATAATACATATTTTTAAAATTCCTGTAATTACATGTTTACCCAACAGGCCAGAACAGCTCTGTCCCAAGGAGCTGCTGCAGTCTGAGTAAATAATACATGTTTTAAAGTCCATAATTACATATTTAAGCGATAGACTATCGAGGAAATAATGCACATTTTAAAAAGTCCATAATTACATATTTACATGATAGTCTGTAAATTCTGTAATTACTTATTTACACAATAGACTATAGCAGCTGGTACAGTCTATTATGGTAGCTCTCATAGAATTATATTATGGATTTTTTTATAACTTAAAAAATAAGTATATTTAACCAGAAAATTGTATTGTTAGTCTTTAAAAAACCTCCACAAACCCCTAAAATAAGAAAATATACATAAAGGTAAAAATTTAGGATGATATAGAAATAGGGAAATTCTTATACCTTCAGTGATAAATGTCTTTTGTTAGCATGAGAAGCTATGGGTTTTTCATTAATTTCAGAATTTCTTTGCTTAGGTAGCAGAAATATAAATATGCAACACTACATGATTAGACTTCCCTTATTGTCACATAGACATTCAATTTGGATAAGCATTTGGGATTCTTAAATTCCTTAGTTCCTGTTCTGCTCCTATTAAAATCAATGATAAAACTCCCATCAGCCCTGGTTTCAGAAATCATTTATATTGAGGACAGCACTTAAACATGTACTTGAAATCAATGGCACTTAAGCATCTTTTAAAAATAAGCACATACTTAAGGACTCTCATGAATCCTGATGGACCGAAACATATGATTAAATGCTTTCCTGGATTGGGATACTGACTTCCAGGAAGGCAGAACTGGAACCTCCTGCACACGGGGCTTATTGATGGGCCACAGGCTTTTTGTTGCTCCTGATGGAGCTTCTCGCCGAGGAAGAGCCTTTTTAGAGTGTTTATCTCCAACACACGTGTGGGATTTGGTGCCATGGCCAACGTGCTGCTGCTCCTTTGTTCTTTGCAGGGATCCAGGAATTGAGAATTCATCCAGTGTTTCCCATAGCTCAGCTGCTGAATTTATTCCTCATGTTAAAGACTGGATCAATACACCTAAATGAGACTTCTGTCCATAATTACTACTAAATAGCAGGGCTAAATCAAGTCAGTCAGAATGTGACATTTAGCTCAGCCGGACCTTATGCATTTGGGAAGGAACCAGAGGATGAGGGAAACCTTTGATCCCCACTGTTGGTTTCATTAAAACCTCAGAGTTGAGGGAGTTTCAGCTGTCGGGAGCCCCATTTAACACTTGCCATAAACATGCCAAAATGTGCAGGTATGTTTTAACAGGGGTTTGAGGTCCAGCTGTTCAGTTGCTGGTCACATATTTTGACTGAAAGCATCAGGTGAAGGGCTGAAGGTTTTGCCTTTCCTTGGCAATGGACAGCACAGAATCAAATTTGGTAAGGAAATATCTCCCAAATCTTTGCTCACAAAGCTTAGCCATGATGAAGTAAGTATCTACTCAGAAATAAAGTCATGCAGAAACTGACTCACTCAGGGGAAGAAAAGACTGAATAAGATATATTTCTGCTATTTTTTGCTATGTATCTTCCCAGATGTTGTTACTGACACGCTGCACTCATTTGGCTCTTTGGCTGAGTGAGCTGGAGCTTCAGAAGCCAAAGAGAAAGGAAATACTAATCCTTTGTTACAATTACAAAGCTGATAAAAGAAACTATTAAATAGCAGGAGCCTAATTCTTCTCCTTTCCATGGGACTTTTTACCTGTGTGAAGGAGCTTCTTACCTGTGTGAAACAGATGAATTGCATTACCTGACTGGTCAGTCTTTGAAATCCACAAATGAAACCAAACCATGTGCAGGATTAGAGAACCAAGTATGAGGGTGAGAGTTTCAGGTTGTGTAGGAACCATATTTAAATGCTTTAAATTTAAAAGCATCTCCAGTTCTGTATTCTCCACAACATTTGAGGATTAAAATTGGAAGAGCTGTCTCTGCTGTTGGACAGCCCTGTGGCACTCAGTGGGAATGACCAATCCTCTTCATGGAAGTGCTATCCCTGTCAAACTGTCGAGGTCAGGTGCTGTGTCATTTTTCTGCTCTGTTTTCCATTAAAACACACACACATAAACGTCTGCTGGTTTTGTAACACTTCCAAGCTTTACACTCGAGTTAACATGCACTTGTCATCTTTTACATGTGCACCCTGTGCCTGGGAGTTACTCAGAGTTTTGAATGTTTTGTCCACCTGCAGCTTTTCACCAGGTGACTGTCGAGAGTCTTCACTTCCCACCCTTTTTGCTTTGCATCCTTGTATTCATCCACCCACATTACCTGTCAGGGGTTCTGTGACCTGTTACTGCTAAGTAAAGATTTTGTGTTCATGTAACTGTGGCAGTCCCCTGATGGTTCTGACCTCTGGTTGGATACATCCAGAAGTGCACAGTATAAATTTACACAAATAAACAAGATGTGTTGCACAATAAAAGCTTTATTATCCACTGCTTTTTGGGCACAAACCAGCTCATTTTATTGTGAAAAATCCCACTGGGGAGCCAGCACAGGGAATATTACATGAAGAAGGCAGGCAGATTCCAGCACATTATATTTGCCAATAAGCAGGACTTTGCACTTGTAATTTTGTTAATTGTCAGAAGTAATTTAAATTCATCAGTTATCAATGAGTAATTCTATCAGAAGTGTCTCTAGGAAAAGTTAAAATCCCAGTTGGATTGACACAACACTTTCTCCTTCAGAGATACATAAATTTAGTTCAGAGTAATTTGTCTCACATGGTATTTTGGAATGTTCTTGAAAAATTAGATTTGAGGTTAAAGTGAGACTATTTCTGTCTTCAAGTATGTGATGGGAGAGGATGTGTCCCTCTGAGGAGACAGATCCTGACTTTAGTCAGGAGTGCTCAGTGAAAGGGGCAGAGGCAACAGGCAGGAGCTGCACCAGGGAAATTGTGATTAGGTTTGAGGCAGAATTTATGGGGGCTGGTTGATGCTGGAACAGGCTGCCCACACAGACTGAAACCTCCAGTCTTAACAATTTTTTTCCCTGGATTGCTGACTGTCTTTTGTAGGTTGCTGTAGGACAGGTTGCAGCTGTGGTCCCTCACCAGCCTGCCCTTGTTCTGCAGAGCTTTCAGATGGAAACGTGATGTGCTATATAAAAATAAACTGTTAGTTACTGGTGTGTGGTGGTCCTCAGCTGAGATACAAGAGCAAGTGATTACATCACTTGGCAGCTATGATGACAAATATGTATTTGTCAGAAATAATTATTTACTTTATATGCACTTGTTAGTTTTCCCTTATTGCTTTTTTTTATTCTAATGGAACTTAAGGACAGAGCCAGATTTCTTCCCTGCAGTGTTAACTCCAGAAAGAGGTGGCATCATGGAATGTCACCTATTGCCTCTTAGACTGATGAATATTTCTGAGACTAAACATTGTGGGAACAAGGTCTGAGACAAAACATTCTTCTATCCCAGCTATTAAAATGAAGAGTAAAATTACACCTATTACTTGGGTTGCCAGCAACTAGATGACTCCTCAAAGGTAGAGAACATCTCCTTTTCTACCTTTTCCATATTTTGCTTGCTGTTCTTCCAGGTCTTTATCCCAGCAGTTCGTCTTTTCCATAACAGCCGATGTTTTGCATGTGATATTGCTGAGGAACAGAGCAGGGAACAAGTGACTAGCCTTTACATACTTGTTTTCTTGGTCGTTACAATTTGCTACCTTGCAGAATGTGTTAATATAATATTGAGATGCCTGGGCCTGTGGAGGAGGGACTCACAGCTGGGCACAAAGGCCTGTTCCACAGGTGGATAGACTGGACTGGGGGAAAATAAAGGACTTCCCCCGGCGCCCTGGGAGGACGGGAATGTAACCAGCACAGAACTGAGGAATTTCACCGGGTTTTCTAGACCAGAAGAAATGGCGCAGGCTGGTAAAGATAGTTCTTTTCCCTCTGTGCTGAGCACATTCTGAGCGCTGACGGTGAGGAGCTGCCCGGCCATCAAAGCAGGGAAGTCTGAGCGCGGCTCTCACGTGTGCGGGAGGTGTGGGCGGGGTTTGTTAATGGTCCAGGGCCGGCCCTGCCCGACCTGCGGTCAAACAGCACTCTGGGCAATTGCGCTCCAGTCAGCGCCGGCCTCTGCAGCCTCTGTTTGAAAGGAGGCTGCAAAAACTCCGAGCAGAGGGGGCTGAGGGGAGGGCGAACGTCCTGGGAGGCGAAATACCCAGAGAACTTCCCCGAGCAGCCGAGCAGAATAGCTGTGGCTGTGCCTCGGTGAGTCCCACCGACATTAAACACTCACTTAAAATTATATGTGTAAAAAAGACCTGGGGAAAAAAAAGTCAGGAAATTTTCAGCTACAACAAATTCTATTTACATGTAGCAAATGCCATTCTTTCTCTTGTTCTAGTTCTACTGCTTTTGTTCCAAGAGTGTGTGTTTTTTAAAATCCAGCTGAATAACTTTTGGAAGAGTAATGCCTAAATAGGTCTGGGTTTGGTCTTGATAGTTCTATGGTTCTATGCATCTGAAATAATAATATCAGCACAAATACAGATGCCTTTGGTGGTGTTATCAGTGTATCATAAGTACTAGTTATTCATGTTGTTAGGGAGACACATTTGAAATTCAAGAAGTCACACTTTCAGAAATTAGGTCTTCAGATAAACACAGTGATGATTTCTCCCCAAATTTTTATATCCTATCTTTGGAATGCTGGATGTTTGCACACACAAAGAAAAACACTTCAGCTGTTGTTCCATAGATCCGTGGTTAAGTGAAAAGTGAAATAAGAATTCTTATTCCCAGACATGCAGGGTGCATGTGAGTAATGGCTCACTAATGCCATTAAGGGCTGGTGAGTCTGGAATCTGATATATTTTTAATACACTGGGAAATTCTGAGCAAAGATAGGAAAATGAGTAACTTGGTATAAGACCTATTAATATTCCCAAGCCTGTGTTTTCACAAGGGGTCTTCACAGGATCACAGTGTACTTTTAATGAGCTCTGGTACATTTTCTACACACCAAACCAGTTTTGTACAACTGGAGCCATATATCAAAAACATGCTCATGCCCAGTGACCGGTTGGAGGCTGAAAATTTGGCGTATCCACATCCTCAGCTTTCACATAATTTCACAAATACATTTTTATTCAGTCAATGGTATTAACACTGTAGCTTTTGTGATAGTTCCTGTAATATTTCTGAATGCTATTATAATAACTTCTCTATCACCTGCACCTTTTAATGATTCATAAATTCCTTGATTTCTATGAACAGCAAACTATAATAGCACTGTAATCAGGACAGCATGCTAAGGTATAGCAGAAACCTCTGCTGCCTGACTACCTCCAGCTTTCCTTCATTGCCTGACTAAATTGTTCAAAATGAGGTTTCCACTACAATTTGAAACAAGGAACTCCTGAGTTCAACATGAACGCCACTGAAGGAGACCATGCTGAAAATTAAAAAGCAAAATAGACAATAACATGTACCAGATTTCAAATAGAGTAAATGCAGGAGCATTCACTGTATAACAGGCATATTATTAGCTGTACCATAATTTCTCTTTTTTCCTTTTTGCCCTCATTTAGTCCTTTTAACTAACAATTTCCTGTCCCCCACCTGCTCCTCACATAAACTGCACACACAGGTTCTACCACAATTATACTTTCCAGTATCTTTTTTGTGGGATTCTTTAATAAATTAATTTGAAAAGACAAAGGGATTCCCATGAATCAGGTTGTGTGATAAATAGTGGGTTTGGGCACTCCTGTTTGTTTTCCACCTACCAGGACTAAATCAGTCCCTAAGAACTGCAGTCAATGAAACACCACCAGCATGAGAGGGACCACAGATGTGATAATCTGAGGTTTCTGGGGGGTTTACTGTTGGGGGTTTTTTTCCCCTAAGCTTTTCCGTCACTATCTCACTCTGAGAATTAGGCACTGGATACAAAAACTTTTCCAGGAATTAGTGATGTAGTTTCACTTCATTCCATCTCAGCACTGATTAAAAGCTTGGACTGTCAGCTGGCCATACCATATCTTATGTGATCAGTCTGTCTGAAAGGTGTTCAGCATAAAACTCACCATTTTTCATATTAGTTTTGGTACTTCATCTCTTTCATCCCATCTGGCTGGACAGACATGGAGAAGAGTCTCCTCACTTCTAAAGGACAGGTATGAGACACCTGAATTTCCTCCAGAGGCTGGTGCTGCCCTGGGCAGGATGAGCTGTTTGTACAAACGGGGAGCTGTCAGTGTGCCCCTTCCACAGGCTGTGAGGTCACACAAAATCAACCTTCATGGATCAGAGCTGGTTCTGTATGGAGGGGTTTTCCTGTGCTCGGTGCCAGCCCAGCTGTGCCTCTGTTGGAGTCAAAGGGAATTCTCCCATTACCACCATTAAGCCAGCTGAGTGCTTTTGAACATCACACACTTCATATTTTCTTAATTTTTTTAATTTTGCATTTGTAAATTTTGCTTGTCTAAAGGAATTTATGGCAAACCTCTTGAAGCATTAACAACCAAACAGGTATGAACTGCATCTTCATTCTTCTACTCAAAGCAATAGTTCTGATATCCCTGACTGACTCCTGCCTGGGCCCAGGGCAACTGTGGCTGATCAGGAGGGAATGTGTAAAAACAACAGAAACACCAAAATGGAGATAAAGGAGAAAACACATCATCTCATTGGTGGGGGAGAATTCATAGATCAGGGCTTGGAGTTAGGTCATCTCATTTTTAGTTGAAAAGATTATTTGCTGGATGGACAGTAACTATACCTAGATTAAACACAGAAGTGTTTTCACTGCCCTCATTTTTGTTCTGAAGATGTTACATGGCAACCCACTCTGGAAAAGGGACTCACTCCTCCTGGTGAAATTATGAAATCATTTTCCCTTTTCTTTGGCTCAGGATATGTTTGCATTTTAACTGTCACTTTCCCATTTCTGTGACAAGTACTTGACCATTCTGCTGCTTGTAACTAATATGCTGATAATCATTTAATTTAACTTCCTTTTCAAACAGCTACTATGCTGGAAAGCTGGAAGTTAAAACAATGTGCCTGATTTTAAGGAGTATTCTCTTGCAAGTAGTTTGTGATTTCTATAAATCAACATGTATTATTTAAAATAAAAATCTAATAAAAATCTGATCTGAAAGTTCAAGTATATCCAAGAATTGTGGCTGAAGAGAGAAAGATGAGGCTTATACCAGTGGGGCCATGGGTTGTGCAGGGTGAGGGCTGGTGATATTCAGTGTTGTTGTGTTCTAAAATCAGGTGAACTTTGAGCAGAATGTGCAGATGATCTGCTGCTCTCTGGGGTGGGCAGGATTTTAAAAGTCTGGAGAAGGATTTTACAAACATGTGCCAAAGCTCAGGAAATTAACAGGCAAATGAGAGATACAGTTCTTGGAAATGCATATTAGAAAGCTTTTTTAATTTTTAAAATGTTGAAATCTATTTCCAGATTCTGTGTGAGCTTTAGCTTCTCGTGTAGATCTCTGTGTCAACGTGGACAGCTAATGAGAAATTTGAAATTAATGGAGTACATCAGCCTGAGAAACCTGAACTGAATACCTTTTTTTTTTGCTTGTTATTTGCTGTTAGTTTTGTTAACATAAAATTGTCTGCACTCAGTTAATTTGTCTGCACTTCTACTCTGCCATGATTTCAGGCTCTCTGAGTGCACTTCAGGCATTCTGAGTTTTACCCACTTATTTTCATTGGTGAGCCAACAAGTTTTTCTCTTTGTAACATATCCTGTTGTCTCACTGAGAGTTCCCTCAGTTCCTGACCTTTAGATTTGTCTTCTATGTGTTAATGTATCAGAAGCTTTTCTAAAGGGTGTGGAATAGATGCTTATACCTTCCATTGGGATTAATACCTTGTAATTCTTCTTTTAAAAATGCTGAGGGCAAATTTAGGCCTGATATCCCTTTGGTGAGCTGTGCCAGCAATTTCTCTTGCAGCTGCACAAGCCCTTAATTGTATTGTTTGCTGAAATAATAATGTTTCGAGAGTTGGCATGGATATGAAGTCAGGAGGTTGTATTTTTCTAGATAGTGGTTATCACTAACCTCTCTTCAGTCCAGCTCAGACTGAACAGGTTTTAAATATATCTGCTAATGATTCCTCTATCTTTTCTGACATATCTTTCTGAGCTCTGAATTAATTCTGTCTATTCCTGGAGTTATGTCAACCTTCAGACTTTCTAATTTCTTGATGAGCTGTTCTGGCGTGTTACTGATTTTCTTTGGTGTTTATTTTTCCTCCCCCAGGAAATTTATGTCTGATCCTGTCATCAGTCCCAACCTTGTTTTATGTACAATAAAATGGAGAGTTCATTTCTAAGCAGTCTCTGCTTCCTGTTAGTAAACTGCCATTTGCCATTTCATAGGTGTGCTTCTGTTTCTCTCAGTGACCTTATGCTCTTGACGTGCTTGAGAAGGAAAAAATCTTTATTTACAGTTTCCTCACCTTATGTGAACTTTCCCTTTCATTTTCCCCCTTTGCTTTCCTTATCAGAGTCTGAGGCTTTTAACTTCATGTTATAATCTTTCTAGTTGTCTTCCCTAACTGTATTTTTATACCTTAAATATGCCCTTTCCACAAATTAATTTTCTTGCATTTTCCTCCTGGTTCTCAGGATATATTTTAGCGCAGGCTGTTCCGATGCCAGACAGCACATCCCACCTTCGGGCATGTAATAATTGACTTTCTGTACCTTCCATTTCCTCCTCTGTCCTTTTACTCCAGTGCTGTTTTCCATTCGCTCTCACCCACTGTTTCAGTAATTCTTTTTGCTGAGTTCAGAGCTTTGATTTTTGTGTGTCTGTATTTTTGCTACATTGTCATCTTAATTAAAACTGTGCCTTGATTGTAACCACGGCTGAACTGATTCCAGTTCTGTCCTCCCCTGTTGCAATCCTGGCTGAAGCAGGATTCCTGCTCCTGTGCTTTTATGTGTTGTTTGAAGAGACAATCCCATCTAGAAAACACATTTAAAATCGTGCTGGAAGACGAAAGAAGAGCAAAAAAAGGCTGATGGATGGGCAGAGTTTTGCCCTGTGTTAATCCTGGGCTCAGCTCAGGGGTGCAGGCTGGTGTTCCTGCCCAGCTTGGGGTTGTTCCCTGCCTTGTCCTGGCAATGCCATGCACAGGGTGGGACCCTCCAGCGGATTTGGGATGGGGCTCTGGTCCTCAGGACCCCCCTAGGCTGCAGGGGAGGAGTGCCAGAGGCACAGCGCTGGCAAATACATCCCTTGGGCAGCCCCAGGAGCTGCTGCAGCTGCCAGAGCTGGGGACAGGGCTCTGGGCAGGAGTTCAGACACATCTCAAGTTGTGTTTTCACAATAGGTGCCCAGCCTTGCTGACAGAAAAAGTAATTTATTTTGCAGTCTCTTCACATACAATAACACAATCACATAAAGGAGATGCTGTCCTTCTGCACTTTGCTATACAGTGTTAATGACTGGCACTTAAATACTTTACAAATTGAATTGCACTTGTATGAGAAGCTGAATTGATAAAATAAATTACTATATCTTATAGGTTAAGGTTTTGGTTCTGCAATTGTAGCTGTTACAAATTACCTAACCCCCTTTTTATATTGCATTTCACATTGCTGTATTTTACAACTACTCTAATAAAAAATTCTATACAAAAATTGTTTGATATTAATAGTAATCATTAACAACTTGATAGATTCTTGTTAAGTATATTTGCAATACATTTAATCTTATTAAACTCAGCCCTGAGTTGTTTCTTCTGAATATTATGGGTCTTTATGAAGCCACCACTATAAAGAAGAGATTCCAACCATTTTCGGCCAAGAATTAGGTTTAGCTTAATGGATCAATTCTTTTCTTATTAAACTGAGTCTGACCAATGCCAAGTAATACATTCAGCATTGATCTTTGTCTCACCCTGCTGTAGCTTGTGTTCTCTTTATGTACATGAAAAATAAGGTGCCAAGAATGAAAACAATGCCTGTATAATACAAATATGGAATTCTTCAGACTTCCATTCTGCTTATCCTTTCACTTTGTTATTAATGTCTTGTTCAGTGTTTTCTTGAAACGTTATTTTTAACAGAACTTTCGTTTCCATAAAGAATATTTCTCCTTTTCTGTAATTAACAAAAAGCAAGGTGGGTAATAACTAAAAAGATCCACATACCATGACCCAGGGGAAAGCCCTGACAGGGATGTCTCATCCCATTTTAGGCCTACCTGTATCTGTTCAGGTTTTACATCTATGAGGTTTACACATTCAGTTTAATCTCTAAATGAAGGAAGCCTCATTAACAAGAATTTGAATTGGTGGCCCCTTGCTCTGTCTTTATAAAAGTCACTTGATTTAATCTGAACTCTGGAAACTGCATGAAATGGACAGGGATGGAGGCTGAGATGATCTCAGTGTTTCTGCCACAACTTATTATTGTGCACGATAAAGTTCAGAGGGAAACATTTTATGAAGCCTGAAATTTCAGATGGGAGTTGTATGAGAATTTTGCCTTTTTTTAATTGGTCCCCAAACTGCTCCCTGGCTCTGCTGAGACCTTGCTCAGGGTCAGTCTGTACTTCTAAACACACCTCAGGTTTTGTTTACACCAGGGACCTTTTCCAGGGTCCTAAGAGTGCCCAGGGGCCCGATTTTAAGTAAGAATACAGGCAAATTGGGTAAGTAATATCTTGTAAAAGTTAACTGTCTGATTTTTCTCTAACCAGAATTGCTGCTGCAGCTTCGTGAATGCAAACAATGGTGAAATAAAATGATAGAACTGTACTCACTTAATGCCAGATCAAACTTTGCAGGTTTCATCTTGTATTTTATGTTTTAAATGCTTTTCACATTTTGAAAATGAGATATTTTCAAAATAATCTAGGTATTCAAAAGAGCTTATTGCACAGGTCCTGTACAAAGGACTGATTATAGAAAGACATTAATGGGAGTTAAAAGGCACTTTCTGCATTTGTATTTACAATAATATTTGTTCTTTGAAGGAATGGTTCTGAATGCTTTCTGTGCAGCTGATCAGTGTACAGTAAACACTGTATTCATAGTTGCCTTTTTATATCACAGAATATCTCCTCAGACACGGAATCTAGAACCTTCTGTGATCAAATTACAGCCTCCCACCTTTGGAATTAAATATGTGCTGCTTTGTGAGCTCCTAGAAAGCAAAATAATCGCAGCACTTCCATAAATCCCGAATTCCATCCTGTAGAGGGCAATGGTACACATAAATGTGATGTAGTGTGCTACAGAAACATTGGCTACTGAGACCTGCAAATCCTTCCAGAGTCGACGCCATGACCAGGTCCTGCTTATGAACTTTTGTGCTTGCTCTTACACACTGTCCCGGAGGGCATTGCAAAGTTGTTGGGTGGGATTTTAATTTTTTCTTCCTCTTATGTCTAAGTATTTCTGGAGTTAATAAATTACAAAAAGTGTTTAAACATTAAGGAGCTATGACTGAGATATTGAAAGCAGATTGAAGAGTATGAGTGCCCAAAGTCCAGTGAAATTCAATGGGTTTGTTTAAAAATCCCAGTGTTTAAATATCCGAAAGAGTATCAGGCATGTCAGTAGAGGAGGCTGAAGTGGCAGTGGACGGGGTGGGATGGTTGCAATTAATGACTCTTTCATGGCTGAGAACAGCCACAGAACCCTCTGAATATTTATTTATGGCAGGCAGACATACAGCAGGTTACAGTGAGAGCCAGGGGTGAAGTCAGAGTTCTGTTCTTTTCCTTCGTGTCCAAGCTGTGCAGTGGCTCTGTGTGAGTAAACTCGTGTGTGTTGCTCTCACTGGTGATTCTCAGCTGTGCTCTGGGTTTGGGCTGGGCTCGGTACAGAGGCAGCGTTATCATCCAAGGCAGCTCAGCCCTGGATCAATACTGGTAAAGTATCCATAAAGGGGTTGTTGATTTGCTCGAGGAAGCTGCAGGGATGGATAGGAATGGGGTCAGCTTCCTTCTCTCTGGGTAGTAACTATTGCTTTCTCTTCCCAGGAGGGTGACGTGACACAGTTTACGTTCTGAGCACCACACCGGTGCCACTGCCAGTTGTGTATTCCCCTCAGCTGGAGCTGCTGGAGCTCAGCAGACACAGGGCTGTGGGGAGAGGGCGAGCTGAGGGTTTAGCCCAGCACTAGCACAGTCTGCTCCTCTAAACCACTCTCTTCCAGAGATCCAAACGACAGCTTTGCCTTTCATTGCAGGTAAACACTTGCAGGAATTCTGCAGTGAGTTCACTGTGTCAGCTGTTAGGAATGAGCTGCTGTTGGCATTGTTGGGTAACCAAACACTGGCTGTTCCGAGTTCTGGGGGACATTTGTTTTCCTCAGACTTTTCAGGTGTCTGCACAAGCAGCTTGGTCCCAGACAAGCTGCACACCCTGGGATTTCCCACTGATTTTGCATTTTTCAGCTCCTCTTTGCTGCAACTTTCTTCATTCCAATTGCAAGTGAGTCCCTGCCCAGTGTTCTTCCCAGCAATATTTATTTTGCCCAGGGACCTGTGGTGTCTCTCTGATCCAGACCTTGTCACAAGGGTCCATGTTAGTGTACTCCAAAGGCTGACTGTCACCCTTCATTGGGTTGCCTTGCAGGATATTCATAGAATATTTTGAAAAGATAAATATAAGGAAATAGGAGAAAGAGGACAATTCCATTAGATTCACTGAAATGAAGTTTCAGAACCTCATCTTGGGAATGTTCAGATTAATGAAAGCCAGGAGGGAAAGGGACAAGGATAAGTAAGTGAGTGAGGAGAGCTCAGCACCAGGTGCAGAAGATCCAACCCTGGCACCTCTCAGGGATTATGTCTGTGCTGTCTCCAGGACAGAATTTCAAAGGTCTCCTGTAAGCCAAGAGCAAACTGCAGCAACTGTGTTTTGCTGTCCCCTCTGCTCACTCCAGAGTGTGCACATATGTAGCTCAGAAACAGCAACAGATGAGAAACCATTGTTTTGAATAACTAAATCTTGAGGGTGTCTCTGTTGCTGTTCTCTTTAACCTCATTTGTTTACCTTAGAACATGTTCTTAAAGTTTGCTGTAAATGCCTGTCTGTAGAACAGCATTATTTTGTTCTGAACTGTGGAAACTTGTAGGAATTGGATGCAAAAATCTTGGACTGGGTGGGATTTGAATGGCTTTGCTTCTAAAACAGAGTTGCTGTTTGCCTTCAAACAAATGCCTGAAGTGATATTATGGTACAAAACCTACCAAGCTGTTGAAAGGAGATACATTTCAAGTTGCAGCCACAGTGCCTGGAGAGCAGGTAAAGCCCAGCAGATGCTTTTCCCATGCATTGTTAAAGCTCTTCTGTTTCCTGCACTGCACAACTTCAGTGTTTTCCATTCTGCCTTATGTAAGACACACACTGTTAAATACCATCTAGTCTGTCAGGCTCTTACTACATATGGCTTCGAACTGAAGATCCTGTTTAGATACAGATTTTTTATGCAAATGAATGAACTGCTAGAAATCAATAATATATTTGTGTGTAAACACAAAGCAGGCACTGCCTAGACTTTTAACCTGATAAATGGCAGGCCCATAACAACCTTCTTTTGGACTAAATGCTTCATTTCTTACCCAAGCATTTCACTTGCTGTGATGACAACATATTTCTGACTTTTTTTCCTGTTTGTATACAAGGACACCATACAGTATTCAGTCAACAAATGTCTAACCCACATGCCAGGACTGTTGGGCTGTTGGCTACAGGGAAATCTTAGTCATCACAGCAAAAGAAGCTTATTTTCTTACTAGTGTGCTCTTAACCCCACCAGAAATGTTCATGTCCCCATCACTCTGCAATCCAAGGGAGTTCCATCTGAATTTAGGCCAGCCAGAATTTATACTCCCACCACATTTTAAGGTTGGGTTTTTAAATCTGAATGTTTCAATGAAATTGCCACGTTACAGATTTTACAAGCAAATTTAAAATAGCCCTTTTCTTTCTCCTTAAATTTTATTATTAATTTTGAGAATTCTCATCCTCAGATTAATATTTTGCTATTGCTGTTTTCTGGTTTTTGTTCTCCTAGTGGCTCTATTGCTGTGTAACTTTAACAAAATACCAGTTTTGCCAAAATAAGCACAGACCAGGAAAATAAAAATATGGTTCTTCACACAGTTCCACTTGCAGGCAGCAAACCCTTGGCTTGGGTCAGGATTATTTCTGTGTATCCAGCCAGTAGCTTGCTCCATATCCACACTGTGTGGAGGAGCAAGGGCTTGTGTTTGGTGGAGCATCCAGCTCCCTGAGGAGAAGCCTGCCTGCTCTCCAGCCTGGAGGAGAAGGAGTTTCCAGAGGATTCAGGGCTCACACCCTCCTGAGAGGGCCCTCTGCTCCAAACTGCCCCTTTACAAAGTTATGTGAGCATCAAAAAGGAGCTGGAAATAAAGTTATGCCTCAGCTGATCATATCCAGCATCATCTGGTCTTGTAAGATTTAGATAAATGCACGCTTACTAAATGTTAAAAGACAATTAGCTATAGATTTTAATCAAAATTAGTCAATAATTGAGACAGTGAGAGTAAGGAACGCTGCAGCTTGTGTAGCTCTTGTCTCTGGTTGTGTTTTACACAGGCTGCCAAATGGCTTGGAGGCCATACCTTGACCTGTCCAAAGTCTGATTAATTTTTAAAATACCATAAGTCTGTCAGAGCCCATCCTGAGCTCTGATTGGTAGAGAAACAAGGAGACAGCTTCTTTTCCAACTCTGCTACCTGAGTACTTAAGGAAAAGAAGAAAGTGGATAATTGGCACCTGGAATTGATAATTTATGGGAGAGCCCTTCATTATCTCCACAGATACACTGGGATACTGCAAAAAGTCATGTCTGAAGTCAGAGTGAGGATCAAGGTATACATGTGAGAAACTCAGGGTGTTAAGAGAGAGATGGAAGTTCCTGGAAATGAAGGAAGGCACAAGACACTTCAAACCCAACGATTTCAGAGCTCTAGGCAGGTGTCAGTGTAACACAAAGCTTGAGTGAGGTGTGTCATGTGTGAATGTTCAGACTCACCCAAGGCACAGCCTTACCCACTTTCTCCATATATGTTAAGATATTTTTAAACAATTTTTCTTACAAATTTGGCAGACCAGAGGCCAGTTTCCCCCCGTGGCCTGGCTGAGAGGCCTCCAGCCCTTTCTGGAGCAACTAGAGCTCAGAGATGGAGAGGCAGCTCACTGTCTCTGGTCCGTTCAGCCCTCCCTTCTCTCCTGAGGAAGTCACTAAAAGTGCTGTCAGGTGTGTTGGTGGTGACAAACAATAATGGCAAACATACATGAGGAGTCAGGCCTGGAACTACCAAGATCAGTTTGTATGGACTAACAAATGGCCCTTAGACAGTAATGACCTGTGTGTGATCCCACAAAACCACTTGCATTTTCAAGTGCCAAGGATAATAAATAAGACTGTGAGAGGCTTTTGCAAGTCAGTGAGCTTGGGTTTCCTCATGTCAGTAAGGAGGAAAATGTGTGGCCTTCACACACAGACTCAAGAGCACATCTGGTCTCTCAGGTACCTGGACTTGGTAAACTCAGAACATCTGTTCTAAAACCAGTCAGATGCTGGTGCAGGGGATGAAAACTGGAAGGTGCCTCCCTCAGGAGGGAGCACCAAGGCACTCAGGGCCAGCTGTTCTAGGCAGGCTCAGCCAAGCAGTTTGACCTGCAGGTGGGTGTAAGCTGGAAATGGAGTGTCCTCTACTGCTCTTTTCAGAGGCAAAAGAGAGAACTCGCCCAAACCCCTCCCCATG
Source organism: Sakesphorus luctuosus (assembly GCA_013396695.1). Taxonomy (NCBI): domain Eukaryota; kingdom Metazoa; phylum Chordata; class Aves; order Passeriformes; family Thamnophilidae; genus Sakesphorus; species Sakesphorus luctuosus. Next base: position 1,571,315 of record VWZD01001544.1, on the reverse strand, counting down.
TGATTTCTGCTTAGTTTTCATGGATCAAACCAGTTTTGTTGCTGAGGGATGGAAATGTTTGTTTGCTAGAGTTTCCTTTTCTGATTTAGGATTTCTCTTAGCACCGGTTTGGCTGCTGCTGAAATCTCAGGAGCAGGAGCACACTGAGGTTGGGTGGCTGAGCCCTGATGGAGGCTTTTCTGGGCTGTGCTTGCTCCATGCTCTGGGCTTTTTGGGTGGCACTCAAGTCCTTACTTTGCTCAGAGCAGGCACTCTGCACTTAGGAGGGATATGGCAGCACAGCCTTCAAGAGATGCTGTTGCACAGCTGTGCCCCTGCTGTGGGACGGGACTGTCACCTGCACAGCTGTGCCCCTGCTGTGGGACGGGACTGACACCTGCACAGCTGTGCCCCTGCTGTGGGACGGGACTGTCACCTGCACAGCTGTGCCCCTGCTGTGGGACGGGACTGACACCTGCACAGCTGTGCCCCTGCTGTGGGACAGGACTGTCACCTGCACAACTGTGCCCCTGCTGTGAGATGGGACTGACACCTGCCCAGCTGTGCCCCTGCTGTGGGACGGGACTGTCACCTGCACAGCTGTGCCCCTGCTGTGGGACGGGACTGACACCTGCACAGCTGTGCCCCTGCTGTGGGACGGGACTGTCACCTGCACCCTCCTGTGCCCCTGCTGTGGGACAGGACTGTCACCTGCACCCTCCTGGGGAGGTCCAGTCACATGGCAATTTGTACCAATTCACCTAATTAATGCACATTTCCTTTGCTTTCTCGTCGACCTAAACCAAAATAAAAATAAATAAAATATAATAAATCTAATTTAAGCAATAGGCATGAAGATGGTTTAATATCGTACCTTCCTGTAAACAGATATTCCTTTGGATTTGGAGGAACTTTTGGAAACTCAGATAATTGAGCTCCTGAAAAACCAAGTGTGGAACTGGCCCCTGCATTGCCTTTCCACACATGATAAGTGCTGGACTTCCAAATGGAATATTATTCCAGGTCTCTTCTCAGCTTTTTATATTATGAGTTGTAACAGAGGAGATTTTTAATAAGCAACATAATAAAATGTGCCCTAATTTACCCTTCCTATTTACCCCTTTTAAAAACCAAAAGATGAATGGACAATTTGCTAATCCAAAAAAACTGCTTATAACATGAATATTTAAATAACTATATAATTGCAAATACATATTAAAATAAGTTCAACAATTTAAAAACAATTACGAATCACTTACAATAGTCATCTATTGTATACTTGAACGCAAATTCAGATTGTATATTTTTCAAATGGATGGAAAAACTATTCCAGCCACTTGGTGTCTGAGAAGCAAATGAGTGATTGCTTTTCTGGTATTAAACTGGAGGACTGCAAACATTAAAAAAATCACTAGACCTTGAATTATATCAAAATATAATTGGAATAAAATAATTCAGAAGATAATTCAGTCTTGCTACTAATGTCGTTTACACAGATAGCAATGCTAATATTTTTTCCTTTGTTGTAGACTTAATCAGTTTAACTCTGTGGGTGCCAACCTGACCCTCTGTACCACGGACAGTTTCTGTTTAAAGGTCAGCTTTGTGGCTGCTTTTTTTCCCTGGAAAACATACCGTATTCTTGTAAGTCTCTTCTGTGACATTCAGAAGAGTAATGCCCATCCTGCAACACTCAGAAAGAGATTTCCTGAGATTCTTAGGAATTTATAGGGCTAAATAAACACACAATAAGAATTTCCAAAGGCCCTAAAAATTGTAGTTGCTAAAATGCTTTTGAAAACCTGGTTTTTATGCATTGGAGTAATTCTGTATAATTCCTTTAGGGCATGGAGGTGTTTTGTTGAGAAAGTCTGAAGGAAAAAAGGATAACAGTTCCCCTGTACTGCTCCAATTTACTTTACCCTTTGAGCACTGTTTGTTTCTATAATCTGCTTTGTGTATCTGCAACAGCTTTGCCAGGGCCAAACCTGTGTAATGTCTGGCCTGATGACAGGAAATGGTCTGAGTTGGAGTGTGCGAAGCTGCCCTTTGAAATTCACCCCTTCAAGGAGCTCCAAGTTCAGCAACACAAAGTCAGCTTCCCAAAGTGAGGGGTTGGTTTGCAAACTGTGGTAACAGTTAAAGAGCTCTCAGTCGGCAGATTTCCACACCCAAAGCTCAAACAGGTGCATGGACGTTGTTCTAACACCGAAATATTTCCTCTCTGTGGCCCTCATGGAAGTGAGTGAGAAATCACCAAAGGCACATTGATGCTGTGGGAGGGCAGGGTTCAAACCCAGCACGGATCTGCTCTGGGCCAGCTGGGGACAGATCCATGTCCTGCTGTTCCTCAGGGGTAGAATAACATCATTGCTTAGGGAATCAAGTGGTGGACACGGCAAGGTTGGTTCTTTTGCTGATTGTCGCCCTCATCTGAGAGGCACAACTTTGTCACAGTGAAACTCAGAGTGTGAAGAACCAGAACAAACACTGTGGCTTCATCTTTTTCCTCACTTTTTGGAAAATTCCAAGCAGAGTCCAAAGGTGGAAAGGAATGCACAGCAAAGTGCAGTTCATAGGAGGGAACTCCCAGCGTTACAGCCACACCATCAGTAGCCGAACCAGGGCGGTTCATGGCCATGAGATGTACAACATTTCTCTATTAATTGTGTTTCATCCACAAACTGTTGTTTCCTTGAGTCTGTCCCATGTCAGCAAAAATTGTGAGAAAGAGAAAGGCTGTTCCAGCTGCAAGAATTCAGCAGCAAACTGATTTCTCTGTGTGAGGATTGGTGGTGACCTGATTGGTGTTTGTTGTCTGCTGCAATATTTAGGAGCTGCCATGGAGTTTGGAGGGGAAATGTCTCTCTTCTGCCCCTTTTCACTCCAAGCACGTGTAAAAATATTAAGGTTACAATAACTCAGTTTATCCATAAGAGATGATACAGTCACAAGCTGGAAAGAGGCTAAAAGGAAAGTCAGCTCCAAAATCCAAGGCCCTGCACTATCTGAAACCTTGCCCTCAATTTTAAACAGAACACGACTCATTTAAAATCAGGATTAAAAAGCAGTTTGCCCCCAGGCTTAAACAGAACATGTCTTGTTTAAAATTAGAGTGAAAAAGCAGTGACAGCCCAGCTGACTCCTGGAAGTAATATTTCTTGCCTTGTTTAGACATCATGTTTTACCCTTGGTACAGAGCATGCTTAAGTTGGCTAATTAATTTCAAAAGCAGTGTAGAATTGACTACTAGGTAATTTAATCTAAAAATAATTAAAACTATTGAAATTATTACATTGTTGTTTAATTAATATTAGTTAATATTGTAATTTTCAGTCTAAATTATGCTGATTAAAGATTTCTCTCATAAATACCAATAAAATTAATTACAAATTAATTAAATTTGCTAAAAGATTCTCATAATGGACTTCCAGCTATTCTTGATTTTTGCAATAAATAAACAGAAGCATTATTAAGTGGTATATCTTCCTGGGGGAGATATTTAAACATGATATGCAGATATTGCAAATGGAAGGATTTCCCATGAAAATAGACACGCTTAATAGCAAAGGCAGCTTTTCCCCTTCCAGTGAAAGGGGGGAAAAAAAAGAGCTTCAAAGCAACATTTTTATTTTACTCTTTGGCAAGACGAAGTGCTTTCTATTCTGTCCCATTGGAGATTCCAGGGAGGTTTGTTCCCACGTGGCACTGGTGCCCTCTGCCAGCGTTGGTGTCTTGCATCCTGGAGACTGCAGTGAATGAAGACACTTCCCTGCAGTCCGGCCCAGGAGAGGCCACGTTGTCACCTGGGTGGTGGGGAATGGTGTCCGCAGTTCCCAAAGTCAGCCCTAAACCACAGCCCCAGGTGCCTCCTGCACACTTCCAGAGAGGGTGACAATTATTGCAATGCCTGACCACTCCTTCAGTGACTGTTTTATTCTGATATCCAATCTGAACCTCCCCTGGTGCAATTTAGGCCATTTCCTCCTGTCCTTTCTACTAAGACTCGGCAGAGGGAACTGACCCCCTCCTCACAAGGGCCTCCTTTCAGGAGGGGATAGTTTGCATCTCAGAGGCTTTTAGGAAGGGTGTAAATAAACAGTGTTGTTTCAATGCTGTAGGTAGAGAAAAAGAAAAAGACCAATAGGAAAGACCCAGAAGCTATAACAAGTTGTAGGGAAGGATGAATGTCAAGTTGCATTGATAACTTTACTCAGGTGTCTCTCAGACATCGTAAGTTTCCAATCCTGACTTATGTGTGCATTAACTCCTGGCAAAGCAAGGAAAACCCCATGCTCTCCATCCAGTGGAAATTCTGATTTTGAGCACTGCTTCCATTTCAGATCCCATAAAAGCTCCCAACTACTGCAGTGTTTGGTCGAGTGAACACCTACAAATAAATTCAGTTACATCAAACCCTCTTCTTGTCATAAGAACCCAGTAGTTTGTTTTAGGAAATAGAAATGTTTTGCTTGTTTTTCTCCAGTCACTTCCACATTGAATTTCCTCTGGTTTTTGGTGTTACACCCCAAACTAGGTGATAACAGAGCTGATAACAGGGGAGACAAGATCCGTCATTTAGCCCTGATTTGCACCAGCTTTTCCCCCTTCGGAATTAGGCTCCATAATTGGAAACGACACTTCCCTGTGATCCACCTGCCCTCCTACAGCCCAGAAACTCCTTTAAAAGGAGCATTAGGGAAGGAGGGAAAGGGATTTAGTTGCTGACTTGTTTGGGGGAGATTTTGAAGGATGAACTTGAGCTGTGGTTCCCAGCAGGTGCTCTGGACGTCGATGTGTGTAATGTAAGGCTCTCTTGTTAACAAAATTGTTTTGGCATAGTCTAGAAAGACAGAATTTTCAGATGTTGCTAAAATGATAATTTGAATATTGAAAATCCCTTGAATACAGTCAATTGGATAGGAAGCATATTTGCTGCCTTTTTAATTATTATTTTTGGTAGGTCTGGTATGGTGGAAATTCCTGTTGTTGGATTCCAGAGCTGCTTGGCATGCAGAATTTCCAATGGAATTAGTGGTGAGGTGGTCACACTATGGAGTTGTTTATGTTTCATTAGAAGATGTTCCTTAACCTGATCTTACTATTTCAATGTTCTGTGGCACGCACTCAACTAATGAAACTTAAATGAAAGTGTTGTTCATTTAATTTTGGTTATATTCTCTGTTTTGTCTAAAATACATTTTTAATTGCTCTATTTCTGGGGAGCTAATGAGGGGAAAAACTTGTTTCTGAGAAATTGGATGGCAGCTGTAGTGGCAGATAAGGCTGATGTTCAGTTCCTAGAAAGAGGCAATCAATGCTGAATGTATCAGGTGAGTTCATTTCTCTTGCTCTGCTTTAATAGCTTATAAAGAAGATTGATTAAGTTCTTGTCTGATAGATCAATAAAGGAATGAAACTGAGCTTTCCCTCCTTCATCAGGGGTTTATCATGTGCTGAGGAATGTGGAAACTGCAGAGAAGTGATGCTTATTTGGAAAAAAATCCCCCAAACTGGGGCTCTAATGAGCCCCTTCCTATGGCATTGCTTCCACAGTGCAGGAAACATTAGCCCTGGGATTCATGTGGTGTGCCCATGGAGCTTGGCTCCTTTTGCCATGCCGCTCCTTTATGTGCTTCATATCTTCTGCTTTGGTGTAAGGTTTTATTGACTGAGGAAACAGTAGTTTTGGTGTTTGTACCTGTGATGATGCAAACTTGAAAGGGCTTGGCCCACTCTGTGCCATCCAGGCATGGCAGTGGGTGCTTCTCTGCTCCTTGGAAACTTCAGCAATCGTCTTAGCCTTCAAAGTATCAATTTTAAGAGAGTGTCAGGGCAGATTTCTGGTGCTTCAACCTATTTAGGCTGGGAATGGCAAGAAAGTACCCCAATATCTCAATTTCCAGCCAAAGCAAAGTGTTCATGTCAATGTTTGAACCAGTTTGATTTGAATTTCTTTAATGTAGCATTTTACTCCTTCTAGCAGTGCTTTTCAGTTCCAAAAGAAACAAAATGTGTGGAGTATCAAACAATGTGAGGATGAAGGGAAACAGGAGCTATGAGCTGTAGCATTTGTGACAGTAGAAATGTCAGAGATATGGGAAATTACAGAAGTAGCACAACACCAGTATTTTATTTGCATATGCGCACATTGCAGTGTCTTTTGTGGTGGCCCAATTTACCTTTGTTGTTGTTGGCTTTCCTGGTGGTGTCACACACCTGAGCAGAGGCTGCAGGTCCGGGGGAGCCTTTGCAGAGGAGACATTGCTCTTTAGCACAATGTAAATGTGAGAGACAGCTCAGCATTGATCTCATCTGAGGAACATGGGAGCCCAGATATGGGTGGTACCTGAGCAAAGAGCCAGCACGTGCTCTGGAGAGACCCCCAGGATGTTAATTAGCTGCACAAAGGGAGGACCTGCACTCTTCTCCTTTCTTTACACACACACAGGGGCTTGTTCAAGCACAGTTGCTTTAACATCTCCACACGTGGTAGAAAATCCAGAGATGAAACCTGGCAAAAGCCTTGTGGTAGCTTCTGAGTTCCTGGTGCTTTGTTACTGTTCCTGGAGTACACATTTGACTTTAATCTCATTGATTTGTTATTGATTTTTGTTAATAGTGAAGTTCCTTGATGCGGTGTGACAGGCTGCTTGTATCAGCAATTTCAATTATGTCTCTAAATAACTGATTGTATAGACTGTCAACTTCTGTCTTTTCAAATCACCTTTCACATCTCAAGTCCTGAGTGTTCATCAAGTAACACTGGCCTGGCTCTTCTCAGCCCCACATGCAAACATAGGAGGGAGATGTGGCAACGAGGATCTTTTTCCTTGTGCCCAAGATTGTCTGGCTTTTGGTTTTGGTGGGTTTTTTTACCTTTTTTTTTATATTTAAAACAGAGGGTTCTCTTTCATGATTATCTGACATTCTTTTTGTACATGGCTTGATTGCTGATTTTGGAAATTAAAACTGGGGGAGTTCCTAGGAGAACAATCCTTTTTTAATGTTGCAAAAGAAGTGGTGTCTGATGGAGAAGTCAGTCTTTGCAGAAATCCTGCATTACTGGGATGAGCTGCAACTCTCCTAAAGATCATTAAGAGAGCACGAATGAGGGTGGTCATATTCCATCAGCAGGTCTTCAGTCATGGATTTGAATTTGTATGTGACTGGAGTCTTAATATAATAATAAAATCAATTGGTGACATTCATTCTTTGGTAATCACGAGACAAACCCACTGTGCATTGCACAGTTCCAAAATGGAATCCGGTGACGCATTGCACAGAACTTTCATTATCACAGTTTGCTGTTGTTAGAAGCTGTTAAGTTTGCTTTTTTTGAGAGAGAAAATTAGGCTTTATATTTCACCCAAGTATTTGAACACAGTAAGGGTAACATCTGTTGCACAGAAATGCAATTTTCAAAGTTATTTGCATTTTCACCAATCAAGCTTGGTTTCAGGGAAAAAAATCACACTTAATTGTATGACTAAGTGCATTGGATGCCTACGGGGTTGCATAAAAGCATGAGGGAAAACTCTGTGTGGGGTGGCATATGGAGAGAGCTCCCCAGGGCTTGGAGCTGGGTGTGAACTGAGGGAGCTGTGACAAATGCACTGCACCTGAGTGCCTGCTCTGCACAGGAGCCTCAAGTGGAAAAGGAGTCCTGCCTGTCACAGCTCTCAGGACAGACACTTTTAGGTTCCTGGTCACAATAAACTAAGAGAAACCCTTCAGTCTGTGTTTGGAATTGGAGGAGACCTCGCTGGGAATGCGAGGTAGAGTCCCCTGCTGTTGGCAGGGGTTGTGTTTTCAGTGAGGAATAAAGACCTGCCTTCCTCCCCCTTCTTTGGTGGAAATTGTCCAGTTAATATTGGTAAAAGTGCATAGCTGTCTCATGCTCTGAAATTCCCAGTGGGGATGCTCAAATCCCCACTGCTGCTCTTTGAAGGTGTGCATGTGGAGTCAGTGTATCCAGTTAATCTCAGGGAACCACTTCCTGATACTGTTTTTCTCTTTTTTTTTTGTTTTGTTTTGGCTGGTGGTTTTTTCATACTGTGTTTACTCACACAATAATTTACCTGTCTTTGTTTCCATCACTGCTTGCCCAAGCCTTTGATTTTTCTGAGGAACCAGAGGCTCCTTGGGCTCCTCACCAGAGAGGGTGCTCAGTGTGCAGCAATTCTTGTCCTTTCTGCTGCCCACAAAGGAAATGTGTCACATTTTGCAGTTCCTCACCTTGCCGTGGTACCACAGAGTCTCTAAAGGGGCAGAAAGTGCCAAGGGAGGGCTGGAGTTTATTTTCCCTATAACTGCTGATATTCCAGACCATCTTTTGGGCACAGGAGCCCTTTTAAGACCTGTAACCCAAATGCCAATTTTAACAAGTTCCCAGTTCCCATTGCCAGACTGTCTGGTCTGTTATGGACACGTAGGTCTGGCTTTTTCTTTTCCCATTTTCCAAACATACTTTACATCAAAACTGTGTATCTGTCCTGGTGCAGAGCTAAGTTGGGGATGTGAGGACGTATTGCATACAAATTAGAAGAGACAAGTCTATTTGATACTTTTTGCATTAGAAAATAAATGCTTCTGCTAAAAATAATTAATAAACAGCCCCTGATTGTTGAAGTTTAGCCAGAACATTGGCTGAGGGTGTGACTGCAGGTATCCTTTTCCGATTGGCAGGTGTGAAACAATTATTTCCCAGTCTAGTATCTTGAAGACAGTGAGAGATCCCTAAATAATGTGACTTTTCAGAAGAACTCAATTCTGTGAAGAACATCAAAGCATTCTTAATTTGTCATTCCTTATTTTACTGTTAATTAGAAATTGGAAAATCAGGCTGAAGCTGATCCTCAAAACTCTCAAGAACTTGTGTTATTTCCAACTGCTTATTTTCTTGCAAAATTACTTCCTTTCTAAAAATCTTAGTTCTGATTAGGTTAACTATAAACTTTTTTCTTTTTTAGTTCATAAGATTGAGAATAGTTTATTTGTGGCAAAATCTAAATGGGGCTGAGTGCTGGCAAAGCATTTGCAGTTCCCTGGGAGTTTTGCCTACTTGGAATCATAGAATCAGGGAATGAGTTTGGTTGGAAGAAACCTTAAAGCTCATCTTTTTCCAACCCCTTGCCGTGGGGTTCCACTAGACCAGGCTGCTCCAAGCCCTGTCCAGCCTGGACTTGATCATTTCCAGGGATAGAGTGTTGTTGTTGGCCTGCTAAATAGTCGTGTGCTCATCTTGCATTTCAGTCCAAGAGGAGCCTCTCACATGCTGAGAGGTCGCTTGACTGGAGGTTGTGGTTTTCCTGCTCAACTAATTGAAATTAGTAATTGTTCTGCTCTTGTATGTGATGGTAAAGTTCATGTTGCTGACACCTGGGGAATGGATCGGTGTTTCAACTTCTAGCTTTCCTAAAGCTGTCTGTACCTTGGCAAATCCTGAGGGACCTGTTCCCTGACAACTCAACCCCTGCGAGCTCCAGAGGTGGTTGTGTCTGCAGAGCTGGGCACCTGCTCCAGGAAACCTTTTCTGGCACGGGCCTGCAGGTTCTGTGCCATGGCAGGGGAACTGTGCCCTGTGCAAACCCGTGGTTGTTACTCAGTGTAATGATGGTTTGGACTCGGTTATTTGTGGGGAGCCCGGGTTGCTCTGTGGGATGTCACTGAGTGATGAGGCACACCTCTGGTGCTGGGCAAACAGCCCCAAAAGGATAATATCGATGGCCAGGTAAAGCTCTGCGAGTCAGAGACCCTCCGCAGCGCCGGGTGTTGCTTTGTCTCGTTATTGAGAGGAGGAGCCTGTAAGAACTGCTAAACCTGAGCAGGAAGGCACAGGCTGGCTTGGAGAGACAAGCACTGTGAATTCCCAGCTAACTGCTTGCATCAGCTCCTTTTGGGCAGCGCTGGGCTCAGGTGCCCTGTTAAAAGCATCCGTGGGTTAGGCTGAGCTATACAACATCGGACTTTGGCCTCACTCTCGGGTTTTAGCGACAGGACACCGCTGCCAGCTCGGAAATGCTGCAAGGAAGTTCAGCAAGGCAGAGCATTAAGGGGTGTTTGTACTCGGCATGAGCCTGCCTGAAATGTATGCACATGTTTAACTCCCTGCACCGGCAGTAATCCCGTTGACTTCCACGGGGGCTCATTTCTGCAAGATTCAGCTTATATGCAAGTCTTGACACTCCTGGCGCATCAGACGCCTGCTTTTAACAGCTCCTTTGCAAGCTAATAGCGCTGGACTTTGAACCTCACAGTTTTAATTCCCTGCGTTTAGCTTGTGCAACCCTGCGGATGCTGGAAGTGAGGGCCAGAGACTCGCTGGAGTGAAGACAAAAATGCTGAGAATAAGGCAAGGAACATGCCCTCTTTTCCTGGAAAAAAGTGGGCTTACTTCTTTCCAGTAACTGCTACAAGAGAAAATTGATCTCAAATCTAAGACTTGGGTCCACTTCTGCCACCTTTTACTAAACTTTCTGGCTTTAATCAGGACAGGAGTGGGCTTATGCAGAATTTTAGGAATCCATACTGATAAATAATCTCCTTATTTTTAACTTGCTTCCTCACTTTAAAGTACATCATGTCTTTCTATCCCTAACTTATACTAAGTTTGATTCTGCACTTCTTTCCATAAGCAAAATGCCTTGGGTCACTATTTTGAGCTTTGCTTGCAGGGCCTGAGCTGTGATACACAGGATGCTTCAGATAAGTGATAATAGTGGCTTGTTACCTGGTGCATGGTCGAGCAGTGTCTTTCTAAATATTGAAATGCAGCCCTTGCTAGTCCAGTACTGCACTTACTGTGTGGGATATCTCACAACTCCTGAACCTGTGTCTGAGGCTACTTCATGCATTAAACACAGCGAGGCAGCCAAAGGTGTGCATTACATTAAGATAACATTCTCTCAGGGTCACTGGAGGCATCTGGCTGTGCCTTGTATCTCAGCCTGCTTTCCAGACACTTATCTCACCGAAACACGGAATGTTTGCTCTGTTACCTACTCCTAAGTGGCATTTAAAATGGGCCTTCCCTGTTAGCTGGGGAGGATGCTGGGCTGTACCTGCAGCTGCTGAAGGCACAGCCCCTTCCCGCTGGGGAGCAGGGACATCAGGACATCGCTGTGTCCCACTGCGTGCTTGGCACCAGCAGCACCGAATCACTGCAGAGATGCTCTGCTTGCTCCCTCTCCCCCTGTCGCTGATGTGTCATTGCCCTGATCAAAGCCTGGGGATTTGGGCTGACTCAGGATGTTAATTTTGGGAGAAGCTCATGTCCTGTTAGAGTTGTTTTCCTGCTGTGATCAACCTCAGTTAATAGAAGGGGAATGAATCAAGATTACAGGTGCCTGGAAAAAAATGTTCTTTGAGGTCCCTCTAATCCACTTCCCAACTCGCTTTTAGGCTCACTGGGATGAGACTCTGGTGAGCATCACCTTTCTGTCTTTTTAACCCACTGAAGATGGTTGAAATACAGAAAGGTATAGATATTTTGGAGGCAGAGGTGTAGCATACAGGCCAGCTGGCTTTGAAAAATGTGACTGGGGTTTGGAAAATGTAAAGGACAAGTAATCACAAGGAGAACCTGCCTTGTTTGAGTCAGTTCTCTTCTAGATTGCCAAAACCTGATTTCCTTTTCCTAATAAGATATTAGTGGTGGTGGCCTGTGGTCAGTCACAGACTGTCACCTTGCAGGTAAACAGCTTGCAAAGAGTCTCAGTTTGTGAGGAAACACAGAGAAGGGGTAAGAATTCTGAAGTGCCCTTGTCCCTCTTCAGGGATGGTCCCTGGGTGTGGGACACTGGCACAAGTGTCACTGATAGTGCCTGGCTGTGCCACTTCCCTGGCAGGTTATGGTTCTGAATATCTCGACGGGAGGGAAACACAGATGGGTGAGAATGTTTATCTGGCAAGCAAGAAAGATTTGAGAGAGAACTGTCTGTCTGGGACACTGAGATGTGGCACTGTGTGCCCTGCTCGTGCAGAGTGCTGGGGACTGAAACCTGGTGAGACACATGGGGCAAGAGGGTGTAAGTCTGAGCCTTTCCTTCTCGAAAGACAAGATTCAAAGGAGCTTTGTAAATTCCTGGTAATCTATCACTGAAAGGGGTGATTTCACTTGAGAATTCTCTGTTTAGCAAAATGGGTTGTTTTTTTGGAAGGCTTTAAAATAGGCTACATTAGAGTTTAGAGCCTTTTAAGATCCTCTCATCCCTGGTTTTGAGATGCATACAGTTTTTATTCCTGAAGCTTGCACATTTTAGCAATACTAGCTTTTAATTCATTATACAGCAGTATGGAGCTGTTGAGAGAAACATAGCAGCTTGATTCATTTCAAATCCTAGGACAAATAGGCTTTAAAAAGCAAATGCATTCATTCTGACACTAATTATGTGTCTTTCCCACATGTCGTAGTATCTTGTGTCACAAATTGCTCTCATTTGCTGCTCAGTGCGGAGTGCCTGAGAGGCGATGGGTGTAAAACCACGTGCTTTAACCAGGTGTAGACAGGGCAGAAACCCGGGCAGAGTCTGGGGGACAGACAAAAGGAGACTTGGCACCAAAGGGGGAGGGGGAATTTGTTTCAACAGGTACTAGTTCTTGCTAGATTTCAGGTGCATCTGCAACTGTGCAGGTGGAAAATGTGCAGTAATGTGCCCAGCAGACAGAAATGAGCCCCAGGGTCTTACCTCATGTGTTTGAGTTGTTGGGGCTGTAAACCCCTTCCAACACACATCTCTTCATGGAAGATGCTGATGACCTGATCTTTTAGGAATAGGTATTTTTTTATTCCGAAAGAAAGAGTAGAAGCTACACTGAGTGAAAATCTGCTTTTCCACATATGGGAATGCAAAGGGGTTTATGTATTTAAGTGAATTAGAAAAGCCTCGTGTTACCGAGCCAGTGCTTGTTGCCGGATAATGGACAAGGCTGGTATTGCTCTTGTGTAACTAATCCTGTAACAGTGTCACAGGTTATTTGGTGCCAACTGGTGTTTCTGTCTCCTCGGAGAAAAGCAGAGCACCCTTTGCGGCTCAGAGTAACCTCCCAGAAATTAGGAGCTGGCAAAAACCAACAGCAGCAAAAAGAATGCACTGAAATCAATGATGGTTTGTTTTAATTTTAAATAAACGGTGTCCTGTGTGAGGCAGAGGCATCCTCATTGCGTCCAAGAGTTTTCAGCAGCAAATGCCTTTCCACCTGTGCTGCAGGACTCCAGCCTGGCATGCTTTCCACGTAATGCAGTTTGACAGTTCATTTGAAATAAATGTGCCGATAACCCTTAAAAGTGGTAATAAAATACTCTTTGCTCTACTGTACAGATGATTAATACCACTAAAGTAATTAAATTCCATTAGGCTGGGGTTCACATACCCAAGGAATTGGTGCCAGGATTTAGCAGATCTCTAGCGAGGACAAAAGACGAATGCCTTTTAAAGCCCTGTTTCACAAGTAAAATCCCAGGAAAGTCTATATTAACTTAGGACATCTGCTTGTTGTGATTGTTTGAGCTATTGATGCATTGGATCATTAGCAGGGGAGTGTGAACTCGTGTTTTCCTGTTGACGAGGATCTCTCCCCAGGAGCTGCGAGGGGAGGCAGAGCGGGCAGGGCAGCCGAGCTGGGGCCGGGGCTGCGCTTTGGCTCCCAGTTATTGCCAACTCCACGCGCTCCCATAGCAGGAAACAGCGTTTTGCCCCCAGCCATTTTTCCCAAGATCAGAGCCAAAGTAACTCTGTCTCCTGCTGGTTCGTAGCTGTAGATGCGTCAAGAGCGGCGTTACTGCGGTGGCTGAGCCGTTTGCCCCCGCTCAGACGGCTGCACTGATGACCCGCGGGGGAGGCAGAGCCGACGGCGTGACCAGGTGCTACAACATAAGCATTTCATTAAATATTGAAGCGACGGCTCTCACAGTGGCAGAAAGGAAATTTGGGCTATGGCCAAATATGTGGCTATTTTTTTCTTTCAACCTCTTCTAATCACATAATTTTTTTTTTTTGCATGACCTTTCTCCTGCTAATTAGCTGCTGGCTTGAAAAGCATTGTGGGTAATATATCTAAGGTAATTCCAATTCCACTTTACACGCTGGTAATCATTCTTAATGTATGAATGATTTATTTACTGCATATTTTTGAGAGCTTAAAATACACAAACCACAAAAAACCTTCCTATTTTTATTATTGCCATGCTTCAAATCTACTCCAAAAATGAAAATAACTTGGATTTCTGTTTGAAAATTATAGCGAAAAAAAAGATTTGTACTCCAACCTGTATCACTTCAAGTAAGAGTGTAGGAAGTGAGCGCTGTCACAGGTGCAGAAGAGGTCCGAGGTACACCTGGTTAGTGCTGGTGGGTATTGCACAGCATGTTACTCGTGGTGGGCAGTTAGTGCTGGGTAATGCACAGTCCCTGCCGGTCCTGGTGCCCGTAGAGTGCAGAGTCACACACCACCTCTGACTAAAATCCAAGGGAATATTGAACTCTAATTAAACACAGCCACCCTTTGAATGTGGCAGCACATTCTGAAAACGTAAATTATAAAAAATAAATCAGCAATTATCAAGAAAGCGGTTCGTGTTCCTGAGGGCTTGTGTGCACCTCCTGCTCGGTTTTGGTTTAGTTTCTTTTTAAAAAATAAAAGGCATGGGGAACACTGCAGGAAAATTAGCTTTGAGTGGTTTGTTTTGTTTGTGCAATCATTTAAATAACTTTATAATGCTTTAATCATCTTTTCTTATAATGTTTTAATCTAATTTTATGGCGTGATGCAAGGCACAAGTGGCTAGTGCAGCTGTCTGTACTATATATATGCTATAGCATATTTGCTAAGCAAGCTGGCAGTTCTCTTTATGCTGCCTTTGCCATTATTAATTACTGTTTATGAAATTATACATGAAAGTGCAATGGTTTGATTCTTAAAATAGTTCTCTTCTTTGCCATGTACAAATACATCTGGTACAGGTTGTTTGTGTGATCTTGGATGTCAAAGCTTTTTTTTTAGTGCTTAAAAATTGTTTACAAAGATGCAGGTGCACAAACAAAAATATTTCAGGGGGAAAAAAATCATATTTCTCTACTAAGACCTGTGTTCTACATATGCACTGACAGAGACTTGAGTAAACAGGCTCTGTGCAAAGTCACAACTGGCTGTTGTTTAATTCCAACACTTTCTGCGGTGAGGGGTTTTTTGTCTGTAAGAGTCTTTAAATTCTTTTTAAGAGTCATATCCCATTTTCTTTTTCCTTTACAACCTTTTTTCTTCTCTTCAGTCTTCTAAAGATTTTTGCTTTTTTTAAGAAAAGGAAACTACTACTTAAAAAAAACAGAGAAAGGAGAGACTGCAATGGCAATATGTATAACAAGAAGGGAAATGCTCTCTCAAGATTATTTTATACCATTAGTTCTTCTTTCATTACACTTTTAGGTTGCTCTTGTGCTGGAATCATGAGAAGAAAAGGCAGCAACTGTTTAAAGCAGGAATTACTGTTACAGAACAACCCAGTTAATTCTTAAGTATTTATTTTTATGTACTTATGTTTTTATATAATTTGACTCTGTTGTTCTTAATTTTTTCGGTGATTCATAGCAAGAGTTCAGTTAGAAAACATCATTGATGCCCCTGTACCATTTGTTGCAGTCCATCCTGGATTCAGCAGGATTGGGGTTTCCTGACAATTGTAACTTGGCAGCCCCTGAGCTGTGATTCAGTGTCACAGCCCTGCAATTCCCTGGTAAACAGCTCTGGGACTGACATGGGGAGGGCTGGCTGGGATTCCTTCCCAAACTTTTGGGGTGCCTGTGATTTGGTCCAGCTTTTCTCCTGGAAACCATTTAGGGAATGCAAAGCTTCAATATTCTCAATTACTGCTCAGCACACAGGTATAAACGTTGATATTCCTATTTTTTAACTCTGCAGGAAATGGAAAATAAAGAGTTGGCTGTTATGCAAACTGGGTGCTCTAATTTGGGTTATTTTGTGAAGAAGTCAGCAGGTCAGCAGAGGAGCTTGAGATGTTGTGTGAATATCAGAGAAATGCTTTGGGCTGTTCTGCTGAAACCTGTGGCACCTTCCCCACTGAAATAAATCACCTTGTCTGGCACAGCTTGGGGGTTCTGCTTTGCTTCTTACCCAGGGCTTTCCTCTTGAGCCTTGCAAACCTGAGCATTATCCTCAGATCAAGAGGAGGATTTGAGCTGCTCTTTTCTATTAATCTGTATAAAATTTACTAGCCATAAATGTGTCTGTCCTAATGGTGGAGCTTTGTTATCTCTTTGTTTTGTGGATCTTAAGTTTTTACAAGCCATTACCAAGGTATTTGCACAGTAATGGATCAATCACCACCCTGTCCACCTGCTCAGAATTATCTATCCTTTTAATATATTATTAATGTCTTTGATTTGCAGAGGGGGAGATTGCAGAGGCTATTTGTAGCTGTCTGTGTTGTACACTGAGGGGGGGAAAAAAGGAAAAATAAATGGCTTTATAGACAGACTGTCCCCATGAACAAATATTTTTCATATTACTGGATTTAGGAAGCAAAAAAAAAAATTAAATTGAGGACTTAAAGGATCAGAACTATTTGTTAAAAAAAAAATCAGAGGGCACTGAAGACTGAAAATACTATGAAATGCTGCAGCCTCCTCTTGGTTTAAGAGCTCACCTTGTGCTCATGAGCCTCTCCAGCCTGTGCTGTGCCTGCCCTGTAATAAACCCCAGCCCTGATGAGTTATGGGCACACAGAAACCGAGGGGCTGCTTTTGTCTCAGGGTGCACGTTTGCTGCTTTGCCATTCCTTTACATTTTCATTCTTCATGCTGATGAGTCAGTACAGATTTATATTACCATGTTATTATGGATAGTATAGACTGAGTCTCCTTGAAAGTAATGGCATGTGATTGCTTACCCCATTACTTTCAATGGGACTAAGTCTATGTCATCCTTAGGGACTCCATCCCATTGAAAGTAATAGTCTGAGACTGCCCACATTGTTACTGTGCTTTAAATTGGATTGAATTTATACTGATCTGGAGGGGCCTGCCACAAAAAGTCTCATTTTTAACACATAAAGTTGATAAAAGTTTTTTGCTGCTGGTTGGAAAGTTTAACGGAGTGTTTGAAGCTGTGTTTATAATATTAAAATGATTGTTTTATGTTGCTCACAGTCCTTAGTGTTTGACCTTAACATGGTCAGAGGGACCCCACCAGTAACATATTTAATGCAGGATTTTTTCCTTCTGCTGTTCTTTAATTACTACTTGTGTATTTTCATTCTTGAGCTTTCAGAAAGGTTTCTGTTGTGTTTTAGTGACTTCCGTGTTGCATTCAGTTGGACTTTGTCAGTGCCCTCTTACTTCCTTATATCTCTAAAATACTGTCATTACAATGTGTTTAAATTATGGCATATTATTTTGAGGGAAATCACTTGTTGCCACTTCTACTAATAAAAATATATTCTACTTTCTTTACATGGAAAGTGTCCTTTCCTGAAGCAGCAGACCTTTATCCTATTGGTATAAATATCTTTTTAGGAAAAAAATCAGTTAATGCAAAAATATTCCTGCCCTCCCTCTGATGTCAGCTTGTCTGTTAAATTTATTTAGAACAAGAGCTTTACTTCTACCCTCACTAACATTAGGTGCTAATGTTCCCTTGGAAAATCAAAGTGCATTTTTTACACTTTTACATAGCCATGAAATGCAACCAGATAAAATGAAACCCATTCCAGAAAGATTAATGTTACAATGATAATGCACTGGATGAAATGGAGAGACTAAACCTCTGGGTTTTTTTCTTAAAGCCTCCATCAGACCTGAGGAAAGGAAGTGGTGCCTGCTGAAATGAGGGAATGCAGCACAGGAATGCAGGAGGGTGTGTGTCCTTCCCCAGCCGTGCCGTGGCACAGCAGCGGTGGCACCACACCCTGGCACTGCAGCCTGGCCATGGCACTGAATGAGGCTGCAGAATCAATGCAGGCTGCACCCTGCAGAATCTGGAATGCATCCTGCAATAGCCAGTGAGAAATGCACTTTTCTTAGGTAATCACCACGGCATAATTTATTTCCAAAGAGATCACAGCGCTACAGCTGTTACAAGTGATTTAGCCATTGAGTCATCAGCAGCGTTTTACACACACTCATATTTATTAAAACCCTTCAGGAGCATTAGAACCCATTTCAGCCCCACGGAATGAATGGCAAACGTGCCTCTAAAGGGGCAGTGCAGGCTTTGGTTTATGTTTATTGGAGGCTGCAGTATGGCCAAGTGTCACTGCCAGTCACAGCTCGCTGTAACTCAGGTGAATAAAACATGCAGAGAGCCCTCTCCCCACAGCATAATATACCTCCCTTCATCAGCAGCATTATTGTCGTAGCCCCACATGTCACTTAAGGTAATGAGCTGAGCACCTACATGTGTGCATGGGTAATATGCAGGTGTATATTTTTAATATGTGCTCATATGTTTGTATCCCTCTCTTTATTGAAGGCTTATACTCTATCAAGGCTCTTGTAATATTTTTTCCCCCATATGACTACAGCAACACCTGGATTTTTAAACCAAAGTGAGGTTTGTTGCCTTATGTGGGTGAGCTGTTCCCTGCTGTGGATTCTCTGTGGCAGGAGCATAACTTGCAGCTCACTGGATCAAGAGGAGGGTGTCAGTAAAACATTTTTCCAGAAGGGCTGTTGCTGTAGTTTCCCTCTGGATGGCAGAGATGGAAGGATTAGCTAATCTTATTTACCAAAGGAGTTGATACAGCCAAGGAGTGAACATACTGTTTTTCCAAACTCTATCAGCTACTTAAATAAAACATTCTTTCTCCTTACAAACCTTCCTTCCCTTATATCTTTATGCACATTGCATTTTAAAGATATATTTTATATATGTCTCTGTACTAAAGGCTGGATTCTGCCCATCTGGCTGTGAGGAATTCTGTGGTTATTTACAGAAGTTGAGGCAGAGAGGGATCTAAAGGAGGGCTTTGGGAGAGGAGGTTGTGGCCCTGTAGTGTGGGAGTGGCTGTAGCTCTCAAAGCTGTCGCTGCCAGGGGTGCATTGGAATGTGAGTGGATGGATGTGGGACAGGCAGAGCTGGGAAGTTCCAGCAAAGAAAGGGCAAAATGCTTTAGTTTCTTGTGATGGTGCCAGGGAAGCTGCTGGAGTGACTTGGAGAAAGTCTGAATGAGTCTGTAATGCTGGATAAGAGACATGCTCTCGAGTGCCATGCTTGAGGTGCTTTGGGAGTTTCCAACCACACAGGAGTCAGGCAGGATTGGCCAGAGATGCTGGAATTGCAGAAATGGCAAATGTGTTCAGTGAATTCAGGTTTGGGACACCCCATTTGAATGGTCCCCAAAAACTGCCATTTTCCTCAAAGTGCTGACCCCTCCTCCAAAATCAGAACAGGATTAGCATTTTTGGTGGTGCCTCAAAAACTTGAGGTGTGCCAAATGAGTAGCCACTTTAACAGGTTTAGCCCAATGGTCCATGTGTTAATACTGGGAACAATGGAAGTTTGGGTTTCAATCTAGAAGGAAATAGAGCTATTTATTTCACAGCCTAGCACTCCAGTGTATGAGTGTGCACATCCTTATGCACAGATGTATCATTTTAGAGTCATGAAACATTTATTCCCCACCCTACTAAATGCACTGTAACTTTCCCTGCTCCCATAAACTCTTCTCCCAGGGACAGATGCTCCTTCCCTGGCAGTCACGCTCTGTAACACGGCCCTTCCTTCCCCTGGGCAGAGGTTTCAGGTGTAGTCTGGTTGGAAGGGAATGTTCCCAAGGTGCAGGAAACTTTATGTGAAAACCTTTGTCTGCAATCAGAATATTTCACGTGCAAGCCCACTGCTGTGTCTTTAAAGCAATTAGTAATATTGCCACAGCAGCAGGGGTGTATTTGCCTCACTGACACAGCTGTGGTGTCTCATCATGGCCATTCTTTGGCACAGGCTGGTTCCTTCCTCTGCTGGGTTCTCCCTTATTTAACTCTTCCTTAGAGGAAAGGCCAGTCCAGTGGGTGATGGTGTGGAACTGGGAGAACTGTGTTTCTGAGGAACACTTCACTGCTCCTGCTGTGAACAGCTGGGGGTTAAGTCCATTTACTGGCACATCACCCGAGTTTGTAGCTGATGAAGGGCCCAAGCAGAACACAGCATGGAGCAATGTGAAAGAATCCTCCTGTCTCTGCACATGCTGTGGGCAGGTGGCTCTGGCACTGTCACACAGTCCTTACCAAGTGCAGCAGCCCCAGTGCAGCCAGCAGGGCTCAAGGAGACTCCTGACCTGTGAGGTGCTTGTTTGTCTGCAGTTCCTCATGGCAACTCTGGATCCCAGGAGGTGGACTGGGAGAGG
Organism: Sakesphorus luctuosus; assembly: GCA_013396695.1. Taxonomy (NCBI): domain Eukaryota; kingdom Metazoa; phylum Chordata; class Aves; order Passeriformes; family Thamnophilidae; genus Sakesphorus; species Sakesphorus luctuosus. Next base: position 1,550,977 of record VWZD01001544.1, on the reverse strand, counting down.
GAGACTGGTATTAAAGGGTTCCTGCTGAATGGTGCTGATCTTAGGACACAAGGAATTGTCCTTCAGGCCAAATGTGTGCTGTTCACAGGTATTACTGTGGGAGGGTTCCCACCTGTGGCTCTGGGAGCTGCTGCCTCTCCCTGAGTTTCTACACCCAGTTTTTTGGGAAGGACTGATGGTAGCCACGTTGTGTTCCCTGAACATGCCAGGGCACTTCCTCCTGTGTCCCAGGCTGGGTCTGTGGTGTCCAGGACACTCCAAATTCTCTGTTCTGGCTGCTTTGTAGGCACTGGACTTTCAGCCTTTGTCTCCTTTGCAGGAACAGCTCAAAGAGCCAAGAGTGAGGAGGGTTAATTAACAGTAAAGCCTTTCCTGAGTTGCATCCAGCACCACATCCTAAAATGATGTTGTGATCACAAGCCATAGAAACTGTATAGCAACACTGTAGCAAACCAGCAACCACCCACAGCCTTTACTTTCAGAGGTTTTACTGCTATAAGGACCATATGACATGAATCAGAAAGGCACAACCACATCTAAATGACTTGGTTTGGTGGTGCATGTGGCAAACAGGGAATTTGGAGTTATTTCAGTTGTGATTCTTCTTCGTTGCTTTTGTATGTGTACATGTTTATATTTTGAAAACCTTGATTTTAAATTAAAGCAGGTTTTATCTTTAACTTCTTGCTAGGTAGAAATCAGACTTATTTCTGTATTTGGGAGGTGTATTCAGCTTAACTCTGGAACTGTGAGCAGTATGTGAGCCCTTTATGTCACAGTTTAGGGCAGTGAGCACCAGCTGCATGGAGTTAATGGCAGAGCTGGTACAAAATGACATGTAGCACATAATGCATTTAACATGGATTTAATAGCGTTAACATGAAAGCCACCTTTTCTGTATTACACTGAGATACATCATACAGTTTTTTATCAGTGTCATACCTAGAGGAGGACCTGCTTGTTTTGACAAGGAGCACTGACAGGAAAGGCTCTGCCTTAAATAACTGCACTCCATATGTGTTATAATAATTTTACAACATGTTTTGAACCAGTTTGAAAGTTGTAGCTCTTGGAGAATTTTTTAAGGCTTTGTGACTAATGTGGGGGGGAAAAAATCTGTTAAAGTTGGGCTTTTGCTTGCCTTTTTGTTTTTTTTTCTCTTGGCATGGTAAAATATGATTGGCTACTGACATATTTTTAATGGACCTGGGAAGTGTATCATTTAGCCTGTGATGGGGTGAGAGATAACGGCTCTGACAAAGATTAGCTGACAAGTCCTGTCTGCTTTACCCAGTCCTGAAAGCTGTCAGAAATAAAGGTCTCTTCCCTTTAATTCCAGTGGTAGGAGGGTATTTAGGAATACCCAATGCTGTTATTTGGGAGGAATATCCATTTTTAGCAATGCTTTAGGTGTATGCTTAACATTTCGATAGTAACTTCAGTGTCTGTACATGCATGAGACAAACTGAAGCACTTTAAATACTCTCTGAGGTGGGAAGATATTTGTAAGGAAACATCTAAAAACCAGAAAACAAATGTTTTATGTTTTTACAACACCTCCTCTCTGTAAGAAGTTGCAAGAGATCGTTTATATTTCTCTAGAATGACTATGTAGTCACTCGAACTATTTAATTTTGTTTCTCTTCCCCCCCATACTTTTTTTTAATTTCTCCTTATCTCCTTTTTTTTTTAATTTCTCCCCTTACCCTGGAGGTGTTTGAACTTACTGTGAGCTGATGGGTTTTGTATTGCCCCAAATGTGGCAAGATTTGTGACTTCTCTAACAATTTGTGACACCCCAACCCTTCTGCCAAAAAAGCTGCATTTCCTCTTCTTCACAGGCATCACTGTTGCTGCTTTAAAATTTTATTATTCATGATGGCATTTGCGTTGTTGGAAACCCAGGCATTAAAAAATCATGAGGTTGAGCTGCAAATCACCTGATTTTTATTTTTTTTCTTAATGAATACATTTGTTGAAATTGAGGGATTATTTTTGGTTTGTGTTTTTTTGGTTTGGTTGAGGGGTTTTTTTGTTTGTTTTCTTTGGTTGTTTTTTTTTTACCTTATGGAATACATACTTGGGACATACTTTCAGTTTTTCTTATAACCAGGAGGGCTAAAAATTTCCCTGTTTTAATTTTTAAAGGAAAATTAGAATTTGTTGATGACAAACAAATTCCAACAAGAAAGTATAGGTGGATGTGGTATTTTGCTGGAGTTGAGCAGGTGCTGGTGAAGAGCTGAGCCCCAGCCCAAAGTGCTCAGTCTGCCTACGCCAGAGTCGTATCCCAGGGAAAACTGGGAGTTCTGGGATGTGCACAGCTGGTTCCCAGGAGTCTCCACTAAGGTGTGTGTTAGCACAGGTCCTGTTTGGAAGGGTCAGGAGTTCTTTGCTGCAGTCTCAGCCTGGCACATCCTGGCAGGCCTTGAGAGTCAGGGCTGGGACATGGAATTGGAATTGTTCTTCCAAGGAGATTGGGATGCTGCAGCCACACAGCTTTGTCCTTGTGGAGAAGTTTTCTCTGACATGAAGTGGGATCATCAGAATTAAAAACTGGCCCTTGCCAGAGATGGAGGGGTTCGGTTTGGCTTCTGCTCAGACAGATCTCTAACTATGTTTTAATTAGCTCAGTGCATGTTTTCATTTATCATCCAGTGCCGGGTACAGCCAGTGTGAGGGAGCTGAGGAACGTGGGGTGAGATTGCACTTGGGTTAAAACAATGAAAAGCTAATTAGATGAAATAACCATAATGTATTAATATTTATGTGTTATATTAGGTAGGCTATGGAAGTTGGGTTAATCTAAAATGGTGCTTAATAGAATTGCAAGTGCTGTCTGACTCCTTCATCTGCCGTGTGGGGAACTGATGAGGGATTTTGCTGGAAATCCAGGAAATCTGCATTAAAGTGTAATGTTTCCTGCTGAGAGGGATCTAGTGAAGCAGGGGTGGAAACAGCCAATAATTCAGTGCCACTCCCTGTTATTTACACAGGAATGCCATTCCCTGCCTCTTCAGTTCACCAGGAAAAGCTTTTGTCAGGGATGGAGAGGAGCAGGCATTTTTCTTGTCAATAAATACAGAGAATACTGGGGAGGTTTTAGGGGAGTTTTGAGGAGTGCAGATTCCGTATCACTGGAAGCAGTGGGAGCTTGAGTTTTGGCAGCAGTGGGAGCAGGATTAGTGGGGTGCTAACAAGGCATCATGTCCTCATAGGTGCTGGTTTGGTTTTTTCCTTCATTTTTCTCTTCTGTTAGTAAAGGCTGAAATGATAAATATTCCCAAACATGTGTAATCCTGCAGTTGTTCCATTCATCTTCAGAAAAAATCCCCGAGGTCACCTCCAGATTTTCTTTACACTCTGTGACCATCTTGTTCATGGGAATTTACATTAAAAAAGAATAAAAATATATATTTGCTTTTCCTTGTTTTGATGCTGCAATTCTGACCCTTGAAACGGGGCCATTTCTGTAACTGAGCGATAGGAGCCTGACTCGAGGATTTTTCACTTGCTGGTAAGAATGAAGCTTTTGAGGATGTTTAGATATAAATGGGTTCATTGCTATTCATGTTTTCAGATCCTTGAACATTTTAAAAAGATGTTCTGCAATATTCCTTTGAAGGCACAGCACTCCCAATAAAAATGTTGGAGCTATAAATGGAGATAATGTTCCCCCATTCTTGTCTGGCGAGAACGCTGTGGAAATGCAAGTGTGGCTCAGACCTCTGTGCTGCCTCCAGCTCGGGAGCCTTTCCCTCTCTGGGACACAGGAGAGGGAATTGGGAAGGGTATTTTAATTTTTGGCAGGCACATCATGACACCAAGTGAGGATAAAGAAGGTTTAGATCTGGACTATGCCATTCCAAGCAGCAAACCAGGATGGCTTTGTGAGTCGAGGGCATTTGGAATTCTCCCTGCCAATGCATATTCCAAGCATGTATTGCATTTCACTGAGATTGGTAAAAAGTAAATATTTTATATTTTATTCTAGAAAAAAATTTCTCCTCAAAATTATTTTGGCATTTTTTCTATTGAAAAAAGGATGGAAGCATTGCTTTTTGTTTGGCTGGTAATACCACAAATAACAGTATTTGAAAACGTTTCTTTGAATAGGCTGTAGGATAATTTTCCCACTCTGTTTCTCAGAATACAATTAAAATGTTACTACAAATCGAAGTAATAAAAGCCACAAATAAAAAAAGTTTCAAAGTTACAGGACCTACTTTTCATTTAAAAATGCAGATCACTTGTTTAGTTCAAAATACGTGTACTGGGTGCATGTTCCTTCAAACTCTGGAGCACTAAATCATTACGGACTTACATACAATTTATGGCTTTTGGGGCAGAGCAGACTCTGCACAGCCCTATGGCCAAAATGGGTTTTCAAATTACTTTAAAATTCTTTGATAGGGTGATCAGAGCAGTGGGTACATTGGAGTGAGCACAGGGGAGTGCAAACAGTGTGTTTGTCAGCAAAAACACGTGTGTGTGTGTGTGTGTGTAGGCACAGGGTCAGTGTTGCCATCATACCCAGGTGTCACCCGCGGTGGCCACAGCACCCACACCCTGCAGACATCCCTGTGCTCCCCCTCGGGCACAAACAGGGCCTGTGGTGTCTTTGTTGTGCTCAGGAGTTCATTTAGGACAGTTGATGTGCAGGGTTTGGGTGTTTTTGCTCCTGTCCTTCACACTTTGGGTGATGCACAACCACATTGGCACAGAAATCCAGGGAAGTGTTTGGGGTGTCTCTGGCAGTGGGAGTTCTGTCAGCTAATAAAGACTGTGCCTTTTGGCCCTGACTCTGGTAAAAATAAATCACAGGTTTTGTCTAATGTAAAATTAAAATGAATAAACATCATAAAGCTGAAACCCATCCTGGTGGCTGTTTGAAAATTCCAGAGATGTGGCACTGGGGAGCGACCATCATTCCAGTGCGGAATGTGCTGAGCTATTTTCAATGGAAAATGAAGAGCAGAAATAGGAGACTGAAATAACAATAGGCTGATTGCTTTCATTTTTTGGTGTGTAGTTTAACACTGCATTAAAGAGAACAACTGAGTTCCTGCATTTTTCCTATTTTCCTGTCATGGATATATTAGCATTACATGATGCATACTAATTATAAAGTTGGCTGTAACAAGAGTTCCTCTTGTGAATCCATTTAAGAACTGATTGTTTACTATCTTTTTCTGTAAGTATAAAATTTTAATTATGCCACTGACAGGAACTGTGCGTGATACAGTGCTCTACATTTATCACTGGGAGAGGGCCAGTTGCAGAGCTGTTTGACTTTGGAGAAATCCTGATGCGCTTGCAATGTTGAGCAGCAGGTGCCACATTATTATGTACAGAAAAGCAATTAGGAAGCATATTGGATGAATGGGGAGTGCATTAATATTAGCAAGTACATTTGTCAGTGGTTTTGATGCGAGTCTTTTTCTTTTCTTTATGCAACATTAAGATTGTGGCTCTCATAAATTCTCCCCTTAAATTGCCATCTGTTCCCTTGTCATGCAGTAGTGAGGTAGAGAAAAGTTTTCTTGACAAAATGAAAAGAATTTCTTTTATTTAAAGTAGAAGCAAAGGAGTCTACACAAAGTGGGAGAATTGTAGGTTATGCAGTTGAGCTTTGTATGTGTTAAGTAATTACTGTTGAATGTAACATTAACTATTGCACGGTTATGATTTTTTTTCCCCCCTTCTCCCTTCTAGGTTTCAGTTTTTCACTGATTTCATGTATTTTTGAAATATGGTATGAGACAGTTTTAACTAAATGGTGCAAAAATGCTGACAGCCCGAGCTGGGTGTGTCTGCTCCAGGGTTTTGGTGGGGGTCAACACATGGTTTTAGGGCATTGGCCCCACACCCACCAGAGGATGATCCAGCACTGCCATCTCCAAACCCAGGGAGACAAAGCCCTGGGCAGCTGTGCTGACTGAACCAGGGCTCTCCAGGTCTGCAGCTGTTGGCTGCCCTATCAAGCACTATTTATTTAAGAACAGGCTTTACTTTATGGCAATTTCAAATCCTGTCTCTATTGTTCTGGCCAGATTTGTCCTGAGGGAAGGCTGGCATGTGTCTGTGAGAAACAGGAAGGTTGGAAAACACCAAAAAAAGGCTGAAAGCAATTTTTTAAAATGCCTTACAAAATGTGATTTTGTGGAGGCTTGGGGGAAAAGATACTATATCCATGTCCCTTTTCTCCCTAAAATAAAGAAAGAGGGAATACTGCTCTCATATGTATGTTGTTCCTTTCCCCCTCTGCTGTAAATATGACACCTTTGAACACTGCAGGCTGATGTAGAACTGGAATCTAGTGCCCTGTCCATGCCAGGCAGGACAAAGACAGATCTGCTGAGAACCGTTAGTCTCATGTTGTAGTTCAGTCTGGTGTGTGTTTGCACTGATGGAGAGGGAGCAGTTCAGCCTGTTTGTGCTCCCTGCTCAGTCTCCATGTCAGCCAGCACTGATGGGGAATAAATCCCCCAATGGTCTGTTCGTTAAGAAGTGCAGTTTTGGTGCTGGCAGGCAGTGGAGTAAACCAGGCCTACTTCTGAGCCACAGCAGAACTTTAACATCTTTTTCCTTCTTCTTTGCTCATCTCCCTGTTGAGTAAACTCTTCAAAGCCCAAGACAATCTGTTTTAGAAATGCTGTGAAGTGAAGATGGAGCAGCAGGAGCTACAAGTGGCAGCAGCAGCAGTTCTGAGGATACTTTAGAGGACTGGATCGTGGCTGGGCACAGGATTAGCTCCACTGGCTGAGGCTCGAGTAGGGGGTGCCTGTGGCACTGAGCTCAACATCTTTGGCTGTTCCATTACTATTTCTGCTCTCTGCTTGGCTCTTTATGAAGAAACAGGTGATTCCTCCGTGTTTCAGACCTGTTTGGTTTCCATTCCCCTCACCCTGTGGTGAAACCCCTGTCCTGGGATGGCAGACCAGCCCTGTGCTGTTCTCTCTGAAACAAGTTTTTATCAGCTTCTGCCATTTTTTCAGGTGTTCTTATAATTTTATCTTTGGTCACAATTAGTCTCCCTCCCAGGTTGTTTTTCTAACATGTCCTCAATCACTACCTAATCTTTACACACCATAAGGCTGTTTGCTTCCCTTCTGTTCCAAATTTTTTTTCCCAACAGCATCTTTCTCTCACGCTCTGGTGCATTGTTTCTGTCAATACACAGAAGCAGTTCTTATTCTTTGTGTGCATTCCTGTTGCTCTAAATATCACTAAGATCTGGGGGTTTTTTTGCTGTGTTCTGCAGTTGTTTCCCCCCTCCCATTTCTCAGAACATACACCAGGTTCCTGATCTCCCTGTGCGGGTTCCTGTGCCTTCCTTGTGCCCAGCACCCTGCGAGCCCTTCCATTCAGACACAGCTCATCATACACGAACAGATTGCATCTGCTCAAAAAAGAGCCCCAATCCACACAGTATTCATTTAAGCAGCAGTGATAGGAGTGAATTCATTTGAGATTCATATGGATGCCACAGACTGTGAGTTACAGTGTAAGCATCAGTTAATGGACACTCGCAGGAAAGTGTTTCCTATCAAATAATACATCACCAAGCTACATGAAGTGGCTTATGTATTTTTTTTTTCCTTCCATGATTTCATCATGGCTAAGGAAGGTATGATTGCCTGGCCTTGTATTTCTTTAGCAAGCAGCATTGCCTAATGTTTTATTGATGTATTTTAAATAATTTATCTTTAAATCTTTGTTTAATGGATGTATTTTTATTCAGAATTTGATACCAGCGAAGGTAGGTCTGACAGTTTGTGTTTGCACTCTGACAATATTTCTCTTGTGAACTTTTTTTAGCTCTCTTAGATAAACAGTAATTTTACACTTTTTCATCTCTATTTTTAATTACCCAGTCAATCATTTCAAGTGGCTTGTATTGATATTTAACAAATGTATTAGGCAGAAGGAGCAACACTTTGTTTTGCTTCGGCTGCATTTCAATTTCCACTGAATGTGATAAATACAAAAATAAGCAATAGTTGCTCAGGGCACCATCACTGAGATCCAAGGCATCTCCAAGAAAAGGTATTCATGTCAATACTGAGGTATTCCATAGGTAGGATTTCCACAATCAGCCATTTCCCAAAGGCAGTTCACACTGAAATGGGCCAGTGCTGGAAAGTCCTGACAATGGTTAAAACTGGAAAGGAGTAGATTAAAATATGTTCCAAGTTTTTTGGGTGCTACTGACTTTGCCTGGATGGTATGTGGAAAGCATTTATTTTTCCTCTGGCTGATATCCCATTTGCTTTCCCCAAGGCACCTCTGTTGTCTTGAGACAGGTTTTTTTCCCTTGGTGCAGAAACAGGGCAGGAGATGAGGGGACTGTGGGATCCTTGTCCCTGGCACTGGGATGCAGAGGGGCTCCCACATCCCCAGGAGCTGGAAACAGGCTCAGGTGTGGCAGGAAGGGAAGAATGTTTGAGGTCTGGAATTAAGTTAAGCCCAGTAAAGCCATATTGGGAAATGGATATACACAAATAGGTAATATGAGAGGGAAATACACTGAGTATGTTCTAGAGGAAAACTCTCCTCAGTGATATAGATCTGTGTTCTCAGAATGTGTTTTCTGCCCTGGAAAATACACTGAGAATTAAGAATACATTCTGTGTTTATTTGCACGGTGAGATCTGTGTGCTTTGCCAGTGTTTCTGCTGGAGTTTGGTGCCTTCAACCTTCTGAACGTTCCAGGCAATGTTTAAAACTCTGGAAGGAGTGTAAGGCTGAGCTGATGTTTTGGGTGTAGCTTGCTGTAAAAATATGAACATACACGTTATCCTCTCTGAATTTAAAAAATTGAGACAAATTTCGACTGTGCTGTCCAGCCTGTATTTTTTACCATGTTTTATTCAGTATAAAAATAGTGTAGACATTCACCACATCAGCTATTGTACAACTTGGCTCTGTTTGAACTAAAGCTGCACCATCTTAAGACAACACTTTGATGTGTGTGTTTCTTTAAGTCTTAAAGGCACACACTGCACCATCAAAGCCCCACGTGAACTTTGGGGTATTTACCTTGCTTAATGAGAAATGTTTTCCACGTTTTTTTCCCCCGTGACATTTTTGTACCACACAATGTTTCCGTGTCTTCTTTTTCTATTTAAAATTTAAAGAGCTACATTTGGGAGAGGAACAATGTAGGTAAAAGAGACCCCTGGAGTGTGTCTGATGTGATAGTTCTCTTCTGTGGCACCATTTTTCCTCCTGCTGTGGGAGAGCTAAATGATAGTGCCTTATACCTTACTGAATAAAGCCGAACACAGTTTCCAGCTGTGAACATGTGATCAGGTTTTGTGTTTGATTTTTGCACACAAGTGTACTCCTGCAAGCACAGCCACACACTCCTATGCAAACACTCCGTTCGGGAATTATTGTTGACTCAGTCATTAATCTCCCCTCAATTAATCACATTAAGTATTAAGGTGCCTTTCTGTGCGGAGAGGGACGACAGCCCTTTCTGTTCCACCCTCGTGCAGAATTGCTACACGACCAATTTACTTTCTGGCTAAAGATGTGTTGAGATATGTTGTTATATGAAAACTGAGTAGAACACTATCGTCTGATCCTGAAACCTCGGAGGATTACTCAGTAATCCCATTGATATTGTTGGGAATAAAGGTTGTAAGACCCAGCTCCTAATTGTTACACATGTACCAAGAGTCTCGTAACATTTATTCTGGTCTTTCATGAGTGTTTCATTTTTTTTTAGTGCTGTTTATCTTTTCAACACTGCTCATAAAACATAACAGTATTCATTCTCTGGACGGAGCATGGCTTGTGTTTCAGTGCTGTTATGGTGGCTATGACTACATTTATTACTTAACCAAAAGATTAAACAAATTAAAATCTTGCCTTTTATTTTTACTCCCAAAATGAGATCCATTGTTGTACAGGCTGAAGACCTGCACTTGTATTCTTCAAGAGTGTGGCATGTCATGTTGTTTGTTAAACACCCAGAACTCATAATATCCGTCTCTCTGGCTCACTGAGCAGCAGAAAAAAATGGGTCCTGAAGGAATACATTTGGAGACAAAGAAGAAAAGTTATTTTATTTTTAGTGATCAGATGGCATAATTGTTGGTTGGCGTTAAGTGGCTCTGAATATGAGGGGAGGGAGGATTAATTTCTGAGTAAATGAGCAACATCTGAAATCACCAGAGGGGCCTGATCCTTTAAGCACCAGCAATGGTGCAGTTATGCCATGGATTTTTTTTCCTTTTTTTTTTTCATTTTTATTTTAAGAAAAGCAAAAGCCAGCCGCTGTCATGAAAGGCTCGCGCTCCTCAGAGCGAGCAGCTTGTTCCCTGCAGGCACTGGGTGGCAGGGAGAGCCACCACTTGTGCTTTCAAGGGGCTGTGCTGGGCTTTGTGGTGCACTCCCAGACAGACACCCGAGTTCAAGCAGTGCTGGGAATGTGCCGGATCCCTGGCAGGACCAGCTGAGATCACTCCCAGGAGAGGCCAAACGATGGTTCCTGAGCTCAGCTTGGGTTTGTGGTGCCATCCAGGGTGGGGGTTACGTTTTATTGTGTCACTTTGCCTTTGTTACGTGCTGAGCACGGGTGGGTGTGAACTTTGCAGCAATTAGAGATGGCCACGGGAGTTGTGTCTGCAGTGTTTGCTTTTGCCAGGAAACCCACACTGGGGAAGCTCGTGATGGAAGTAGCAAGTGTAGAATGATCAGCAGATCCACAAAGGGCTCTGTAAAATATTAGCAAGCTGTGGACACTCATCAGATGAGGTTGTGATGCTGTAACAGGGTCCAGGTGAACCCTCCATCCTTTCTGCAGCCTCAGGTGTCTGCAGGGCCAGGGTTTGGTCTCAGCAAACTCGAGCCAGACAACCCAAAATGTGGCACAAGCCCTGTTAGTCACTGACCAGCGATGTCCATCCCCAGTAATTAAAAGGGTTGCAGTGCTGCTGAAGGAATGTGTTGGACACCTCAGGCACAAGAGGAAAGAGGAGAAGAAAACCAAGGAGCAGCTCTGGCAGGAGCAGAGTCAGGACTCTGGGCAGCAGGTCTGCTTGGCAAGAGGGCAGGAAGAAAATGGCAGTGGCTTTGGCAGCTGCTGAGTGTCTGCATGATCTGTACCAGGGCAGAGCCAGGGACAGCCATCCCTGGGGCAGGAAGCACAGCAGCATTAGTGCTGGACAGTGCTCCCAGCCACCAGTGCCTTTCCCTTGGATCCTCCTGCTCACCTGTGCACATCAGGACACAGAGGGGCAGCACCACAACAGAACTGCTGTTTTACCTCCCTTAACTGAGTGCCAAGTGCTGTGCCATGACCTGACAGCCTTGTGAGAGACTGGTTGAGAGCACAGCGGGCAAACAGGCTTTTCATTTTCCCCCCCTTTATAGTTTTTTTCCTACCTCCTTCCTAGGGATTTGCATGTGTGCTTGCATCTGTATTGGCTACCTTCATTCTTCTAGCCTGAGCTCAGACACTTGGGAGGTTTTGGAAGGCTTCCAGCAGGAAAATTAGAACTTCTGGATCTGGATCCAGTCCCTGTTAACATCAACATGAAGCCTCTTCCTTGCTTTATAGGAACTGAATCATGCTCTTGACCTGTGTGTAGCTGTCAGCACTGTCTGTGTCTGGCAGATGCAGCCTTTTTAGCAGCAGAAGAAAGATGATTTCCACCAAGACTGGCTCTGAACAAAGCAGAAGCAGTGGAGCCCCAGAAAACTCATAAAAATATGTGGGAGTGTAGTGGAAGGAACAAGACAGATGTTGTAGGAGAAGCACAAATTGCTGCATAGTCAAAATCAAGTGGGTATTTCTCTTGACATAGCAGTTGACTGCGATTTTATTTCCTCCTGTGTACTTAGGATAGATTTCAATCCAGATTCCCCAGCTCCTGGGTTAAGCTTTGCACCCAGTTTTTGACACGTGGCACCTCATTTTGGGGTTTCCTAAACATCTCCAGTTAGGCTGGATAGAGCTGCTGTCACTTGTGAAGCTGCTCCTGTCCCAGGGCAGGAGTCTCAAGGCATGAAGTGCTCACCTGAGCCCTTGGAGTGCAGTCACTGGCTTGGATCATGTCCCTGGTTTTGCAGTTGGTTGTGTCATACACGGATGGTGAGGTGGTCCTTGCCCTTCAGACAAACTGTTTTGTGTGTCACTGTTTCAAAGGTGTTGTGTTTGCCCAGCAAGCAAGAGCAGCATCACTCTGTCCATTGTGATGGAATCATTTAGATTGGGAAAGACCCTGGAAGATTCCAGAGTCCGGCTGTTAACCCAGCACTGCCAAGGCCACCCCTCGGTCCCCTCATCCAGATCCTCTGGCAGTCTCTGGACTGCAGCAGCTTAACCTGTGCTATCTTGGCTTCCTGTGGAAATAGGTACTAATTAATAGTAATTACCTCTTGGTAATTCTAAGTCTTCATTTAAAGCAAGTACAGTGCAAAATAGGTTTCTCAAGAAAATCACCTTAAGAAAAATAAAATTGTGTCTGTTGAGAACCCAGAGTGTTAATTTACAGCACAGAACAACAACTGTCTGTCCTGCACATGTGGGAAAAGGCCTCAGTTTGTGTGTGGTCACTGATGGTGGTGCCTGACAGCTCAGCTGAGCCCCTGCCTTCTGGAGGGAGGGCTTTAAAGCTGCCTCCACGTGGAAGCAGGGCTGCAGGCACTGAAACATTCCAGTTGTCTTCCATCTTCATAAATAACATGTAATTAGCAACTTTTCTTTTCCTAGAACATTGAGGAAAAACCTGCAGGTGGGAGCTTGCAATTGGTGAAATCTATTCAATAGATTTCTATGCTGGGTCTTGCCCTAATGTAATTGACTCAGTGTGAAAGCATTGCCTGAAATATTTAGGAGGGCTGGGACAGGTAAAACAAACAAGGGCCAAGTTGTTAAAGGTTTTTAGGGAAGTGAAGTGCAAGACTTGTGTTATCTTGGTATCGAATAACATTTCCCAGGCTGGAGCCCTAATAGGTCCTGATGCCTTTGGATCATTTTGTGGGTTGCCAAAACAGGCTTTGAACATGCCAAGACACTTCTTAATGATTTAATGTCTCAGTTTATTTTTTATCCAGAAATCTGTGTCTCTGACAGCCGACTGACAGCAACAAGTGAAATGGGGAGGGAAACCAGCCTTGAGTCCCAACGAGCTGGCAAACCCTGCTTGTCTGGAATCCATTCCATGCCATTCCCAAGAGCTGAGATATGCAGGCTTCTTGTGCTGAACACAGCCAGGAGTTTCTGTCACCAAGTAACCACAGGGCTGGATTTTTTAAGGTAGTTTTGGTATTACTTGGTGACTGGAGCAAGAATTGGGGAATTTGTTAGTGTTAAGTTAATATCAGCATTTTCAGTACAGAATTCTTCGCACAACAGGAATCAGGGACCAAAATCTGTGGATGTGAGGCACGATTGAAATCAATTGATCCTGAAGTCAGTGGAATGATGGCAGCAGCTGGGAATTTGCATTGAGATCTTCAAACTGCAGGACTGTGGGATCAGCTCTGGAAAAGAGCGGGAGTAAATGAAAATTGTTACCACCTGTTCTCTCTGAAATAATTTGTACAAGTCATTCTGTCTTTCAGCAGGTCTGTCTGCCTGCATTGTACGTAATTTCCACCTGAGGAAAGGTCAAGGCTTGATGTGAAAAGACACTGAACCCTTCTTTTACTGGCTAGTGTGTGAACAAGAGAAACGTGGTCCTGAGCAGTGTGCATTTTACATCAAAGTCCATCTTCTCACACAGCAGAGGATGTGACCTTGCAGGGTTTTAGGAGGGGTGTTCCAGGGCCAGGGAGCTGTAAGTACAGGCGGTGATCCTGCTGACCTGTGCTCACAGTAAAATGGGGCAAAAGTTCATGTAACAGATTTGAATAGTTGGAGGGGAAGAATCAGATGCCTCAAAATGTTCTTTAGCCCACTGTTATCTTTCTGTTCAAGTAAAGAGGATGGGGAAGGTTGTGCAGAGTGGAACTTGACCTTATTTTCCCTTGAGTTATCTCCCTTAGCAGGATTTCCTTGGGATCTTTTCCACAAGTAGGTGTGCACTATTTGTCTAATTATAAAACCAGGAGTGTGATTATGGTCTCTCACTTATATGGCTGGATGAAAATTCAGAGAAATGATGAATACAAGAAGTAAGAAGGGTGACAACAAACAGGGAGGGGTTCAACAGGCAGTTGATGGTACCTTCTGAAATTCTGGGCAGTTTGCAGCCTCTCTGGCGGGGTTTGCAAGACAACTGAGCAGAGATTGTGTCAAGGTTTGGTGTCTTTCAAGAGGAGGATGACAAAGTGGGCTGGGAAGGTGTGGCAGCTGGCCAGGAGAAATGCAGTGAACGTGGGCCTAAATTGGGAGACTGAGTGGTTTCTAGAAAGACATGAAAAGCACCAGCTGGTGACTAGAAAAGGTAGGTAGGAGAAGTGTAGAAAGGGGCTTCTGTGTATGGGGATTCTAAAAAGAGTATGAAAGAGCCTAAAATAGCAGGAAAGGGCTGTGCTGTGGCATCGAGATGCAAGGGGAAGATGACACCTAAAAAGCAGGTGACCGGAGGGAGTGTTAACTCACAGAAAAGGAAAACAACGCTGAGGTGCCCAAGCCCAGTGAAACGACTCCCCTCAAAGTGTGCTGTCGGTCCTGGCTGTCTGGCAGGGGTCTGCTGTGCAGGCAGGGGCAGACCTGGGGGTGTGGGTGATGCTGCAGGGCAGGGCAGGCTGTCAGAGCCCCAAAACACGGTGCCGTGTTATCCTTTCCGGGGAGAGTTCACACACTTCTTACCTACAGTGAAAGAGTTTTTCTGAGGAAGAGGAAGAGGAAGCTGCTCTGCTTTCAGCTCGCTGAGATCCTCGGAGCGTGAACTGAGTGAGCTGCTCCTGAATGTGCAAATGGGTTGAAACAATAGCTCAGCCACGCACAGGCATTGTCCCCTCTAATCAGAACAGCCTGTTAACTAGGAAACCTAATTAAGCAGTTCAACAGTTAATAACAACCCATCAGTTAGCAGGAACGTCAAGGCAATGTGTTTGTCCTGCTGTCCCAGACTACCTTCCCCCCAGCCTGCTCTGGTACGGAGCAAGTGCTATTTACTGCTGGGATCTACGATTTCTGGTCAAAAATCAACACAAGAACTTTCTGGTGTACTGAATATTGGAACTGTTTTACTAGTGGAGATAAAAATCAGTTTGGTTTAAACATGAGTGTTGTCAGTTTTAGGATGTTAATGTTTGAACATACCAAGTTCAGTGCCACTTAATTTTATTAGGATTGTTCTGGAGTTGAAAGTGTTGTTGCAGTGTCCCAACCTGGGATCTCTTGGTTTTCTCCTCCAGTGCAAAGCAGGTGCCCTGTGATATGGACTCTGCATTTGCCGTTCCTTGAGGCAGGCCCTATAATTCTGTCCTGTTTCAGTTTTGCTTCTTGAGCTCATCCTTCCTGCATGTCTCCTTGGGATCCACCTCAACAGTGGGCAGGCCTGTTGGCTCTCATCCTTGTTTGGCAGTCTCTTCATTTCTCTTTTGTCCCTCCTTTTTGTGCTGTGATGGCTGTTCCGGGATCTGTTCCTTTACATGACAGACTGTCTAATTTTATTTGCCTTCCAAGCCTGAATTTGCCACCATCTTTATTTCTTCACCAGAGGTATTATTACCACTCTGAAATGAATATAAAAGAGCTTTGGCTGCTTGAGCATTAGCCAGTTTTGTGTCTGTCTTACTGGAGGAAGAAGTGCCTTTTGTATTCTGGGTTCTTGTTTAGTGTTGTGTCTGGTGTCATTTAACCCAAACGCAGTTTGGTGCTGTTGCTGTGTCTGCATGAAGGATGCGAAAGGCCAGCCATGAACCTCATTTTCCTTTGGAATCACTTTACAAGTACTGAAGAAATTGGCTTCTTGGACCTGCCAAAACACGGTGCTGTGCTCTGGGGCTGGATGGGAGAGACAGAAATGCCAGCAGGGCTGTCACCTGTGCTCTTTATTCCCCAGCCAAAGACTTTGTTCTACAGCTTTAAGTACTGTTTGTTTGTGCATATTTCAGAAAACTTTGCAAGAACTGGAATGCGACTCTGTACATGCATTTTCTTAGTCAACAAGAGGTAGATGTAATAAGAGGAGAGTCCACTGAAGCATGGCTGTGAAAATGGCACTCTCATCCTAATGATCTAGGAAGTGAAATTCCAGGGACTGGCTCCAGGCAAGGTGAAATGCACTGTGTGATGGGCTGTTCTGCTGTCTTTAGGAAAGGCAGCTCCGAAGGGCTTGGGGATATCAACCGGTGCATTTGCTCTTCAACTTCCATAGACAAAGAGATGGGCAACATATAAAGCATGAATCTAACACAGGCAGGATTCAGTGGGGTAAATGGTGTTCTTATGGTTAGTAACACATTAGAGGTGGATGTATTTTAATGGTGATCAGTTTTGGTTTGTTTTGCTTTTTTAACTTAGAAAGCTAGGAACTAAAAGATGCATTTCTTTCCTTTCATCGCAAATACTGAGTCACAGTCCTCTTAAACCACTGAAAACAGTTCTGTGGTACATGAAATTTGTTTTGCTGGTTACCCATTCCCGAGCCCTGGTATCTGTGCCTGGCACAGGGAAAAGGCTGCACACCATGCCAGGCCTTCCCTGGCACAGGGGCCATCGCGTTGTACCATAAATGGGTGGTGTCCTGTTTCAGGGAGCACAACGGGCTGCTGTGACCAGCCCATGGAGTTGTGTCACGTGAACGGCCCAAAGGGAATTCTTGTCTTCCAACAGCCTCCCAGGCACTTGGTATTGGTGGAATGCACTTGTCCTTCTTTGCCTGAGAGGCAGTGAGTGATCTCAGTGACTGAGGGTTCAGTTCTTGGGTTTGGTGCTGAGCAGGTGCTTTTGTGTTCTGTGGTGTCAGCCTGAGCGAGCTGAGAACTCCTGTTGTAGTTAACTGACCCCCATTCACCCTCCTTGTGCTGGAGCAGACCTGATGAGACCAGAGCCAGAGGTGCATGGCTTCAGAATTCCAGAGAAATTATGTATAATTTAATGCAGGCAACTGTAGCTGATAACTGTAAAGGACAACTCTTGCTGTTCCCAGAGAGCCCAGACATCTTGGGGCAGGAACTCTGTGCCTCTGCTGACTCCTGATGGATGATGCTCTTGCACATCAGGCAATGCTGTTTGTCAGCAAGTTGTGTCCCCACGTATTGTGCTGCTGCAGCTGAGATAATGAAGTGTGATGTTCAAGATTTCCTCCTCAAAACAACAACAACAGAACGCCCTCAGAGTGGGTCACTGTTATCAGCTGAAATTTATTGCAGTTGAAAGGAGCTGGGCAGATGTGAGAGTGCTCGTGCTACCCATGAGCCAGGGAGTTCCTCTGGTTATTATTTCCTGGCTGCTTGGCACGTTCTTGTGAGGCACAACAAACCCCCATTATGAAGGATTATACGATGAGGCAACAAGCATGTGAAAGATAGCAACCAAATGGTGACTCCCAATTACATGAAAAATTACTATAATCACCCCTGCTGCAACACCCGTCTGTTGGCAAAGTGGTTGATCCCCTTGAAAAGCTTCAGAAGACCCACTGCATTAAATAAAAATCTCAGTTCTGTGTGTAATCATAAAAATTAACACTGTCACTTTAAAAAAATCAAATTGGTGTTCTAAAGGGAAACCTACTAAGCTGTGTAAAGTAGCTATTATGAAAATGTTTAGCCTTTTGAATGTATTTCAGACAGCATTTGTGTTGCCAGATTTGTCAGCCAAAAACTCACTAAGCAGATTTGTCAGTAGCTGAGGCCATAATCTGTAAAACAGACATTGGCACAGAGATTAAAGATCAAGAGAATTATATAGTTTTTGTTACCATATGCCAAGATTCCTCTTCTTTAAAAAAAAAAAGTTTATTTTGTGCAGGCTGTATCTTAAGGGCTGCTGCTCTTTCTGTTTTGTTGTCTCCAACGGTGGAATTTCCTGTCAGAAAAGGGGAACTGTTTTATTCCCACACTTGAGGCTCTGTGTAGCTGTCACCCCTATGCATTGCTGAGCTTTGCATCGTGTTGCACCACATCAAAGTTGTGTATTGTAGTTCTCCTTTGCTTCATGAGTGCAAAACTTGTGTTTCTCTGGGCCTGCTGCCCCCTCCG
The DNA here is from genome assembly GCA_013396695.1 of Sakesphorus luctuosus. Lineage (NCBI taxonomy): Eukaryota > Metazoa > Chordata > Aves > Passeriformes > Thamnophilidae > Sakesphorus > Sakesphorus luctuosus. The sequence continues at coordinate 1,532,860 of VWZD01001544.1, read as the reverse complement.
GCACAGGAGACTCCTTCCCAAGGTGGACTCCAACAGGAGAGTCTCTGCAGGCAGGCCAGGAATAAGTAATTCCTGATGCCCTCCATGGATAGGTCACTGCTTTTGGGGTTGGAGACCATGTGCTAGAACAGGGTGGAACAAATCCATGGCCCTCTTGGTACGTGGACCTTCATTGCTTTTGGAGTTTTGTACCTGCAATAACAGTCTGGCAGTGGGGCCTTCGGGGTCTCCTTGCTATAAAACAACAGGCCTTGCTCACTGTGGTCACTGGTGAGGTGATGGTGCAGTCACAACGCTCAGCAACACTCGGACTCAGCTTTGCCTTGCTGTGCTCTGTGTGTGCCGGTATTTCTGTGCCTGACCGTTTTCCAGGCTGCAGTCCTGGGGCCAACAGGAACACCCTGGGCTGTGCCTCACCTGGAGCTGTGGGGTGGGTGTGAAACAGGAGGCAGCTGCCTTGGGAGGTGCTCAAGCAGGCCCATCTCTGTCCCTGGTGCTGCACGTGGGATGCACATGGAAGAATTCCGCTGGGATTGGGAGCAGAGAACAAGGACAGGTGTTGTATCCCCACTGCTCTGGGATCTCTGCTTCCTTCCCAAGCTTACTGTGGGTTTGGAGGTGGTGGCAAGGCAGTGTGTGTGGTGGTGCCTTTCCCTGGTGCTGTGAGTGACTCTGTGGTGTGTCCCACCTGCATGGCAGGTGTTTGCAATGTAAGCACAGCCCTGTGTGCCTTTCAAAGGGCAGACACACACCGAGCCCGGCTCCTTTGAATCCCCACAGGCAGGACTAGGCAGAGAGCAGCACAAGGATTCAAATACTCACACAGGGCACTTCAAAGTTACTGCAATGACTTGTTCTGGAGTGTGAAGTGCCGAGTTCTCTTTTAAAAGCCTTTAATCAGAGCAGTGTTCATCACACAGATGTTGGCAGCAGTGCTAGAGTTCTCTAATTGTAATTTAAGTTGTCCCTGCCTAAGGGCTTGCAATTAAATTATTAGACTGTTGCAGCAAGTCTGAGGATCCTGGTTGCACCTTGTGAGGGGGTACTTTCTGCTGTGATGAGAAACAGTGGCTTCTCCTGGGAAGCAAATGTACCATTATACACTTATTAGGTCCTTGATTAGATCCACTACTGATTAGCAAACAGACTTCGCAGGAGAAAGTATTACAGGAACTTCTGTTGGCTTCTCCAAACCATTGTGCAGTGAAGGTGAAAACAAACCAAGTCTAAGAGTAGCCACTAACTTGGTTCCATTAAAAACTTTCTCTTTTCAAACCAACCACGTTATTAACCCTTTACTTACAATGGGGAAAAATGTTGGGAATTCCAAATGCTGTGTAGAAATTTATGGATTGTGTGTTCAGCACCCAGGGCATGCAAACATGTGTTAAACACACATGCACAACTCCCCCCACATTTCGGTGTGCTGATTCTAAAAACACACGTAGATATTTGTTGTGGGAGACCTGTGTTTTCATTTCACTAAACATCTCATTGGATTTGTGTTCTTGAGAATTTCATTTCTGGTTATGGTCGTGGAGAGTCCTGAGGCGCTTTATCTCTCTCTTGTCACCAGGCTCAGAAATATCTAATGATGAAACACAGAACAATATTTTATCTAAATGTGGGCAATTATTGAATTGGTTTGTGTGTTATTACTTTGCATTGGTGTGTCATTTTTAAAGGCAGGGCCTGCCTGTGTAATTATTTTGAATTTACCTTTGGGTTTTTAAAACTTTTGAAAGCAAAGCCAGCCAAGAATTGTTTTACTGGAGTGTAAGATGAAGATGATGAAGTTTGTGATAAAGCTTCTGAGAAGTGGAATTTTTTCCTTTTTATTTTAATATTATTATTTGAACTCAATTCATTTCCTGTTCATCTTGATTGCACTAACCAGTCCCAGGATGCTCCATACTTGGCCTTTGCTCTCTGCAGAAGGTACAAGGCATGTGAGCAGAGAGTTTGTTGGGAATTGCCCTGTGATTCCATGGCACTCAGCTCAGACTCTGCTCCAAATCCATCCCTTCAGCTCAGCTCCCTTGAAATCAGTGGAGTTAAACCAAGGTTTGCTGCTGCCCTCGGACATTGCAGGGCAGAGGAACTTCCTCAGGAAACGCATCCTTACAGGCTGTGTGGATGTGGAACACTCGGCACCCAGAGCTTTGCCAAGACCAGGGGCCAGCTGGGGGCCTGCCAGCAGCACAAGGAGGATCCTTTAAGGAACTCAGAAGGAGCAGATTGCAGTAACTCACTTATATGGCACAGGGAAAAGTCCTGCAGAGACTTCAACAGTTATTAGTAACTTCTGACAGTGCCTCAGTATGTTCAGCACATGTGCTGCTCCAGGATCAGACAGTGACATTCCTGGCAATCCTCAGCAGTGCCCTGCCCACAGTTTAGTGTCCAGAGAAATATAAACTGGATTGGCTGAAATTCAGGCCCTCTCTCTTCTATTATTGCCAGGATTATTCTTAACACTGGGCTCATTAATATTTGCAACTGTTCAAACTTTCTGTAAGGGGATTATCCAACTCAGGGGCTAATCCAGCCATCTTTAATTACCTGGATAGCACTTTGCACGTGTAAATGGCTAAACACACACTAATTATCCTTGTTGCTAACACACATTTATTGTTCTTTAGTTTTAAGAGAGGTGGACAAAGTTGGGCTTCATTTTTTTTACCACTGAGTCACCAAAGGTGGAGGGGGCTGGGATAATGCCTTGGGTTTGGACCCACAATTTAAAGGCACGTTGAAGTATCTAAACCAGCTCTGGCTTAGCCATTGCTTCTTTAAGGATCTCCAGTTTGCTCGCAGGAAAATTAAATATATTATCTGCCAATGTCCTTTACAAACATATAATTTAAGTCCATTAGAAAATGGTTTGCAATTGTTGTGTGAGCGGTTTTCACGTTGTTACCCAAATTAAATTGGATGATTCCAATATTCGAACCATAGATATTTTAAGTTGTAAAGCAAATTAATTTTATGGAGGTAATAACAGTCTTGTAATCATGGCATTAAATGAATACTTTAAGGACAGTTGAGTAGTTTTTTGCTACTCAGTCCAGTGGAGGATTTATCAAAGCAGACACAACTACCTCCTGCAATGGTTATTTTTTCTCCCAAGTCCCTGTTTGCCACCACACTCAGAACTCTCCCTAAGCATTCCCCCCTGGAGCCTGGCAGGGTGAGCAGTCCCTTTGGGAGGTCAGAGGTTGCTGCTGGCACAGGATTGGCCCCTGAGCTCAGGAGTGCCAGAGGTGCAGCCCCAGCCTGTTTATCTCCAGGATCTCCCTGGGGCACCTGCAGCAGCTCCTCTGAGGAATCAATCCCTGTGGTTGTACCTGCTGGGGCCTTGTGAAATCAGCCCTGAGCTCCTCCAAATTAACATGCTGTGAGAATGGTGGGAGGGGAACGTGGATATCACACCAGCATTGCAGAGCTTTCCCCTTCCCATCACAGGGGTTTGGGTAAGGAATATATCTCATGTTGGGAAAGAAGCACAGTGTAGAATAGCATTGACTTCAGATGCCTTTTTCCATGTTTTTCTGTGATATAAATTTAAAAAAAATAGTTCATGCATTTAAATTGTACTTAGGGAGGAAAACCACTTTCTCACCTTGGCCATGGACTTTAAAGAAAATAATTCGTAATATTTTCTTTTTCCATACATATTGGTAGAAATTGTGTTATTCCTTCTCTTGTTTGGATACTGAGGATAGTCTGAAATAGCCTGTTAAAATAGTTTATTTGCTGACTAAAGTAAAGGAAGGAAATTAGGACAAATATTTGGGGGTTTGTGCTTTGTTTTTTCCCTTTCATTTCAATACTTTAGAACTTTTTCTTTTTCACAGTAACTTTTAAGGAACAGTCTTAGGTTTGGTCCATTCTATATTTGTATTCTTTTAACTATGCAAATAATCTTTTTGAGATGTATCCCTCTGTTCTCCATCATCTCCAGGATAATTAATGAGTAGATTTTCTTACTTGAAGCATGTTTTCCCTGATTGAAATAGAGCAATTTTATCAATGCTTATCTATCTTTTTCCTTTTTAATCCTGACATAGCTTAAGGTATTAATAAGCTCTTATCTAAAGTCTAGAGGAATCATATTTTAAAATTAATTTTGCAATGTCTGATGGCGCAGGAGGAAAGCAGGTCAGTGAGTGGAACTGGCTGGCTGAGGGGAATCCTGGGTCTGAGGTGGGTTGTAGGAAGCTCTTGTAGCTTTGGGAGACAAAGCCAAACACTCAGTGGGAGGAAAAAAAAACCTCTTGTAGAATGACCTTGCAAAAATCAGAATGAAGTTGCAGTGTCAGCCTTTCAGTGGGCACTAACCCTGCCAGTTGTGCTCTGTCCATCCTGAGTTCTGGTTCTCCAGATTATTGGGGAATTCCTGGTCAATGTGTTATTTAATTGTGTGTTGTTCAGTTTGGCTGAATATAACAGGAACTTCAGTTTGGATTATTGCTGAAGAGAGTTGGGCCTTTTAACTTACAGCCAAGTGAAATGGGCCCAGCTGAGTTCTGTTTGCTCAGACCATGTCCTTTCTGGGTCCCATTCTGACCTCTCTATGGATTCTTGTCCAGATTTTCATCTAAAAGGACATTTTTTCCACAATCTTGCACAAGTTGCCTGCTCTATAATAAAGAAGATATTTTTCCACCACCTTCTTTTTCCAAAAAAAAAAAAAAACCACCCACAAAACCCCAAACCCCCCAAAGCCAAACCAATAAACATTTTACTCTAGTAAGATTTTCAACACCTTTGAGTGATTGTTTGAAGTGCCTTGGATTCTTGCATGGACCTCCTGTTGGACTCTGAATTCCCAATGATACTGAGAAGAGGTGATAAATTCATCTATTCTGATAACTCCAAATCCTTGAATTCACCACTGCCTTAATCCAGGGGGGCTGGTGCACTGGGGGAGGTTTAGACGAGACAACAGGGAAAGTTTCTTTCCCCACAAGGCTGTCAATCCTGGACAGGCTGCCCAGGTCAGTGCTGGAGTCCCCATCCCTGGGGGGATGTGAAAGATGTGTGGATGTGGAGCTGATCTTGGAAGTCTTTTCCAACCCTCTGTGATTCAATTATTCATTAACAGCCTATTTCCTGCTGAGGTGCTGTAGATCCAGATTTAAGATAGTGGTGTATGGAGAAAAGTGTCTCCTGAGGGGACGCTGAATGCCTGGAAATGCATCCAAGCTTTTCCCAAGGCCACTCCTTAGAAACTTGCCAGGGCAGTTCTTTGGTGGAGAAGCCCAAGGCATGAGGCACAGCAGCAGATCCTGCCCCTTGGTGGTGGAGGGATAACAATTCCCCAGGGTGTAAAATGGGAACTGAGCCACGGTTCTGAGTATCAGAATGGGGCCAGTTCTGTTCCCATCCTCTCTCTCCATTGTGCATTTGGTCGTTTCATTCTTGGCTTCGTGTTTTAATTTGGTTTCACTCTTTTCACACCTCGACATTTTCTGCAGGTTCCCCTGACCTTTAAACATACAAGTCTCATTTTTCTGTAATCTTGTGAGTTTGGGTTTAAATACCTAACAGTTTTTCCAAATATTAATTCTTTTTGATGAACTCTATTTTTCTTCATGTAATAATGTTGCACATCGGTGGGTTAATTTTCCTTTCTAACAGTTCAGTTAAAGAGAGTATGAACTCCAACAACTGTCTTGACACTCTCGTGGTATTTTCCTAACATTCTCCATGATTATAAAATGCTAAATTTTGTCTGCTGAACTTTAGAAACCACTTCAAAACACTGGCAGAATTTTTTTCCATTTATTAATTTTTTAAAATCAGTGGACTCTGTACAATGTGAATGTGGCATTAGCCTGAATAATGATTTATTCTCCAGTTCCATCTGCATATCTGATTTAATTATGCTCCGAAGGAGGAAAGGCAAAGGAGATATTATCTTAACATGTTAAAACCCAACTTGCACAAGAAACATTTTCCCCTCACTGCCCTTTAAATAGCTGTTCCTTGTCCCCAGTGCACAGTGGGGGGAATGGCATTTGCCATCCCATGGCAAAAGGAATCCTGTGCATGGAAAAACTGCTCCATGTGTGAATTAGCTCGGAGTTGTATTGTGTTTCTTACACTAATATAATATTGTTCTAGTGCTTGCCCCTGATTAAAGACATACATAAATAAATAATTTATAATTTAATTAATAAGGTATAATATGCAAAGCACAGTAATTTCAAACAGCTTGTAATGTCTCTAATGTACTTTCAATTTTTTATTTTACATAAGGGCTATATTCATTATGTGGTTATGATAAACATACTAATGAATTTTATTACGGGAACAAATTTAAACATGTAAATGAGATCAAATAGTATTAAAATGCAAACGATGGGGAAACTTATTACAAACTAACCTTGCCAGCATCCATGGGGGGGTTACAAAAAGGACTCCAGGAAGTTGCTCTCTGGATAGAAAGTCAGAGCAGTCATTTTCCACAAAGCCACTGAACACAAGGATTTGTGAACTCTCCCTTTCCAGTGCTGTATAAACTCCATCAAACAAAAGTTAACTGCAATCCTGTTTTTACACGTAACTTTGGTGACAATTAAAATCCTTTTTCCTGTTCCAGTGAACAGTAATCTGCGCATAATTACATTCAAATGAGATATTAGCATTTTTTGTGCTTACTCTTTGTTAATTGCAGAGTTCACTCACCATGGTGATGCTTTTGATAGAATCAAGCAACCTTATTGACCTGATGCTGCAAGGCATGTTTGAAAATTCTGTATTCTTCTCTTTTTTTCCTTTTTTTTTTTTTATTTTGGCATTTTGAGGAGTCCTGCTGCTTTTATTACATTCCTGACACTTTTGTTAATAAATCATTGCAAAGTTAATGAAAATTGCATTCAGGCATATCCAAAATAATTGTGTCCTTTGTCATGCTAATAAATGGAAAGATGTTGATCCAATGGGTGAGTGCCTGCCCATTATGGGGAAGTTTGTGATACTGTGCCTGTTGCACTTGGACTTTCTGCCTTGGCAAATCCGGGTCAAAATAGGGCTGGGCAAACCAGAAGTCAGTATGTTTTGTTTCCAGAGTTGTGCCCCTGCCCCCGGGCGGGGCTGGGCAGTGGGAAGGGCTGGAGTGTGTCCGAGGGGATGCCCAGCTGGGTGAGCTGCAGGAATCAGCACCACAACTGCTTGGGATGGAAACCATCCAACAGAGCTCTCTTCTTGCCTTCTGAACTTCTTCATGCTTATTAAACCCAGATGATAAAAGATAGGGGGAAAAAACAAACCCAAGCCATTAAATATCACTTTAATATAGAGCTGTGAAGGGGAATAATCCAACAGCTGTGCAGGGCTTTTTAGGAGGGAGGTGATGATTTCCAGTGTACTTCCCGTTCCACAGAGAAAGTTGGAGTAGTAAAATCCACGTGAGATTCCATCCTGCCTTTACTTTCACTGTGGTGTTTAGCAGTGACATCAAGGGCATGCTATGAAGCCACACTGATAGAAATGGGTTTGGAATTTTGGTGCAGGATGCCTCTTCTGTCTTGTGATCTAACTCAAAAAATAGGATGGAGAGAAAATGTTCGTTAGAGAAGTGTTTGCCCGCAAAAGTCGTATTTCATCCTGCAATGTTAGAGTAAAATAAATGTTAATACTATAAAAATACAGGTAACTTCAGTCAAGAGTACTTAATTTATGCACTGGCCCGTCAGGCAGGTTCTAGGGGGTAATAATTCTGCTACTCAAAGTGAGTAGTTTCTATCCCTGTCCCGGTGGGTGTAACATGCAGAGTGCTGGGGGGCTTAGGGGATGTTGAAAAGATGCAGCTTTGTGTTGTCTGAATGTGTATTTTTCCCCCTCTCATTTAAATAAGTGTATATTGCCCTGAGATAGGCAAGTATGGTTTTTTGATTGTTTGTTTTTAGTTAACAGCAATTTAAAGCTCAGTGAGTCATAATAAGGACATTCAGCATCTTAAAACAGTAGCTGCAAAAATGCAGGACTTAAAATTTTCTACTCTTCCCTTTAGTTTGCTTCTAAAGCCCAACCAAGTCCTTTGCACCCCCTTCCGACTCGTGGGGTTTGCACGGGTAATGAGGGTGAGGAACAGCAGGGAAAAGAGGATGTGTTTGGGAGACGCCTTTCCAATGAGCTCGGCAAAGAGGGTACGGAGGGAGGGGAGGAGGAATGTGGAGCAGCACTGCAGAATTAGTGCCGAGTTAAAAATCTGTGACTGCTGAAAGTTGAAGAGAAACTTTCCCCGAGAGCCGGAATCGACCCTGAGCGATTTCTCCTCTGGGGAGTGTTGGCAGGGAGGATGTGGAGGTGGAATTGAGTGGAGTGCGAGTCTGGGCCGGGTTTGTAAGTGTGTTACAAAGCTCTGTGTTTGTAGCAGCGTTTTCCTGCACTTGCAGCACATTTTGAAATCTCAGAAACATGAAATTATAGGCAATCAAAACAGTAAGGAGGGGCGGCACAGTTCCAAAGCGGGACGAAGGAGTATCTCGTGGCGTCTTTTTGGTTTGGAACATTTTCTCTGCGTGACAGAAATGGATGGGCTCTTTCCCTTCTCAATAGCCTCTGAAAAGATGTATGTTTACTAAAATAGATAGCGAGTACCGTGTGCTGTCAGGGTATTGACCTGGGCAGATCAGCTGCCAAATTTAGATGGAGGGGTTTAGTGAAGGGCAATTTATGGAGTTCAGCTTTCCCACCTGGACTCCTTGCAACTCACTGGAGCGAGGACTGGCTTGTTCAAAGGGAAGAAATCCATCCCCTGCTGCAGTATCTGCATCCAGGCTCACCCAGGAGCATCCTGTCGTATTGCTGTCCTGTTTCGTACCCTGGGTGTGGGACGCTGCTTTAGTACTGCAGGACACCCCCCTGCCCTCCTGACAGCAATTCCATGGGATCCTGCCCGAGCTCCGGGGGTCACACACACTGCCAGCCTTGCCCATGGGGCAGGATTGCCTGGCAGAGGGTCCCGTGGTGAGCAGAGCAGCAAATCCTGCCCTTGCTGCCTTAAAGCAGCACTCACACCCGAGCGGGCAGGGCTGCCCCGTGGGTGGGCACCAACACCCGAGCAGACAGTGCAGTCCTGTGGCCCCTGTGAGCGTTCCCAACTCCGTGCAGTGACAGCAAATCCTCGCTGATACAAACAGGGCACTGCCATTCTCCTAGAGCTGCAGCCTGAGTTTTCCCAACTTCCTTCTTGTTCCCTCTGCTGCTCTTTCAGTTCCTGGCGATTTCCATGATAAAGCTGAGTGGCTGTTTCACTCCCTGATCCTAAAGGTCTTTTCCAGTTAAGAGCTTCTGGGGTGACTGCCCTGGGAGCTGTGCTGTTCACTGTGGGGGTTCCTGTGGGGCATTTCTTCATTGCCAGTTTTGTCTGGTTGGCTGTTCCTGTGAGGTGCTTCCCCCTCCCTTCCATCCCTGCCCACCAAGGTGCTTCAAATGGACGTGGTGGCCTTCAGGAGCTGAAGAGGCTGGTTGGTCCATCAGCTTATTTAATTACCTGGGGCTGGAATGTGTTTCTGTGGGTTGGGTAACTCTACATCCACTGCCATATCTTATAAAGGACTTTTTATGTAAAAAAAAATCCCAACCCTTGCCAGTTTTCTCATACAGAACTTGCTACACCTTTTATCCTACAGGCTGAATTCCTGTGTTGAGCTGTAACAAGCAGTGCAGAAACCTTTCTTTTTTTAATGGGAACAGAAGTGGAGAGGGTGAAGAGAACTTTGCTTGATGCTTTTTAAATAGTGCAATGTGAAAAAACAGTTCAGTTTGGTATTTGAAGCATAATATGGGTGTTATTCCTGTTGAATGCTGTTGCTGGGTGTTCCTGGAAGGACAAAAATTAGATATTTCAGGTGATAAAATAAGTATCTCTTAGAGTGCTTTATGTTTGATGTGAATGTACAGGAGGTTTGCTGATGTGGAGAGTCAAGAAACTCTGCTCACATTTTTTAGTCAAGAATTTGGTGTTAAAGATGGAAACATGAACAAGTGTAGCCCAGGAAAGGTCTGTCCTCAGAACTGCTGCCAATGAGCCTTTGGGGGCCAATAATGAGTTCCTGGGACCTGGTACTGAAATCCCAGATTCTCTAATGCAGATTCCAACAGGTCCAGGTATCAGTTTGCTTGGAATTTGACAGCCCAAGGGTTGGCTCAGCCCCCCTTGGCCTAGTGAGTCTGGCTGGGCCTGGAGTGATCCCCAGGGATCATCATCCCTGTCAGGTGGCATCACACACACACCCACACACCCTCTGCTGGGAGCTCCCACACCTGGCTGGGCTCACAGTGACCCTCACGGATCATCCCTGTCAGGTGGCATCACACACACCCTGCTGGGAGCTCCCACACCTTGTTGGGCTCACAGTGACCCTCACGGATCATCCCTGCCAGGTGGCATCACACACACCCTCTGCTGGGAGCCCCCACACCTGACTGGGCTCACAGTGACCCTCACGGATCATCCCTGTCAGGTGGCATCACACACACCCTGCTGGGAGCTCCCACACCTGGCTGGGCTGGGCCAGGGGCACCTGGGGAACCAGGAGCTGCTGAGCCAAGGATGAAGCATCTTTGTTCCCTCTCAGTGAACAGAAGCAAACAAGAGCCTGGCATATGCTGGGGAGTCTGAGCCCCCAGAATGTTTTCATTGTCTGAGAGAACAGTGCCAAGAAACCCCAAGTGGTTGCCACCTTGTGTGGGTGAGTCACGTGCTCTCAGTTCTGACTGTGAGCAAAGGCAAAAATAAAATCTTGGCAGTGGTGGAAAGCAGGAGACAATTCATCACAACTTACAAGAACTGCAGCATCCAAAGCATGTTTCTTTTGTTACTCCTGCCTTAATTCTTCATATCCACAGTTCCCCCAAACAGACTGGTTTGAAGAGGTTCTCTCCACTCTTTATTTTAAGTACAGGGCCTCTCTTTGCCCCTCATTTAACAATGTCTTATAATTCTCTGCAAATCTTTTGCCAAAAAAAAAAAGCAGCTATGTAGCTCTTGGAGGATATCCAAGACTATCATAAAAATAACCAAAATAAATATCAGTGATCTTAAAACTGAATTGAGAGCGTGGATGTGTAACCCCAGCAGACCTTGGGTGCTCTGCATTTAGGAGAGTGAAGCAGCTGGGCTGTGATGTCCCCTCACAGATGAGGATTTCTTCTTTCTTGCAGTCTGTGAGTACAAGACAGTGTCTATTTAACATCCTGTGCTGGAACACCTCCATAGCCCAAATTCCCTTTGATTTTACTGGAAGTTCTGTGAATGGATATGCTCTAAAGAACTAACATTTCAGGCTTTCTAGGAGAGTGTTTTAGGTTTGTGTGAGAAATTATCAAATTTAAATGACAATTGATTTGGTCAGATTAAAAAAAATAATATTCTACATAAAATTAACTATAATTTTGTATGGCTACAGAAAGATCTTGCCCCAGGCTACAAAACTTCTCTTCCAGAAGTCTGAGATGTGTGCAGGTTGCCACCACTACAGACCCATCTTTCCTAATGAAGTCCTGGCCTTATTCCAATGTGCACCCCCAGCAGTCTAATACTCTCTAAACTGTACTTGTGTGTTTTCTTGAGATGTCCTGGTGCAGTATCTTTTGGTTTTGTGAAACTGTGGATCCCAGCTCATAGGACTGAGCTCTAATTCTTTATAAAGATTATGGCACCTTGTTATCCCCTTCTTATCAGAGGAATTATGAAGGAAAGAAAGAAACAGAATGCAGAGTGGTGGCATTGATTAGAGGCAATACTGGAGAATCAGGACTGGTCCTTTGCTTTGTTGACTTGTTGGAGCTGTACATTTATATGGTTCCCAACTGCTCGAGGGCAGGGCTGCTTGCATGTCAGGGAGAAATCCTTCCCTGTGAGGGTGGGCAGGCCCTGGCACAGGTTCCCAGAGAAGCTGTGGCTGTCCCAGCCCTGGGAGTGTCCAAGGCCAGGCTGGACAGGGCTTGGAGCAACCTGGGCTGATGGAAGGTGTCCCTGCCCATGGCAGGGGTGAGACTGGATGATATCTAAGGTCCCTTCCAACCCAGACTATTCCATGATTTTGTTTTCCCTCAGTGCCCTCCCACCCTCAGAGACTCCTTTGGGCACAGGCAGATGTTTGGAGTTTGCCCTTCCAGCCCCGAAGGACAGAGCTGCTGCAGCCCCAAGCACAGCCCTGCTGAGTGCCTGTGGTGGCTGAGATGGTTCCCTGGATCTCAGGGTAGTGCAGAGGGGATGCATTCTGCTCCCAGCTGGGCACCACGTGCCAGCAGAGCCACATCTCAGGGCACTGCTGGTTTTTTGTTCTGAATCAGCCATGGCACCAGTTCTGCCACTGCAGGGCACAGTGCAGGCCTGCAAACCAGCAGCAACACTAAGCTGTAATTTGTAGGTAATTTCCTGCTGTTACATGGGAACTTTAAACCTGCTGGAGCAAGTTGTGTAACTGCACAGTTGTTTCAGAGAGGTGCTCAGATGTTCAGGTGTCCCCCTTTATGGGTCACCCACAGCAGCCCAGATGCTCTCCTGCATGTCCTGGAATTCCAGCAGTGGTGTGGGATTTTATCCTGATGGTCAGGCACTCTGTGCCATGTGCTACAGAGCTTTAAAATGTGCTTGGGAAGTTACATGGGAGAGAAAAAAACAGTGATTTCAGTGTAGGCATCTTCCCTGCTTTTCTTTCTGCTTTTATTTGTCTCTAATCAGCATATTAATATCTGTAATTAAGACATGAAAGATCATAACTGTATTCCAAAGGTTAGTTACATAAATTTTAACATTTCTGTATATCCTCTTGGTATTCCTGCACTTGATGCAGTTCTGTTATGCACTCTGACATCCTTGTCATGTCACGTTTGCTCAACTCTTTTGCTGCTAGTCAAAACTAAGAGTCTTTTGTTGGTTGTCTTTTTTTCCCCTCTCAGTTTTCTCTCTGCAGGGTCAGCTCAGCTTAAGGAAAATGAAGCTGTCTGCTCTTGGCTTATACATCATCCCAACACTAAACATGCCAAGTTCAGAACCTGTGTCTCGTTATCTGACTCCTGTTGATAGCAGCAAAAAGACAGCTTGATTTTCATTAGCAGGGCTGACCTTCCAGGGCTGGGAGCAGGGGAGGGAAATGCAGTTGGACTGGAAGGAAACATGCCATGGAAGTCAGAGAGGGATTATATATTCATCCCCAAGGTGTCATTTTTAACAAACTGCCGTCTTTCACTTGAGGAAATCCTGAATAAATCCCTGGAGAGGTTGCTGGAGCTGTCCAGCTGGCAAGGGCCTGCACTCCTCACTCTGAAATATGCATTATCCTGGCCTGGTGTTTTGTTGTTTTTTTTTCTTCCCCCTCTTGGTAACTGTTTCTCCTGCACTTGCTGGAAATAGAGATGAAAATATATAGTCTTTGGAATATGAAAATTCAGACTGCTTAGATCTATTGCTTATGTAGCTCAATCTAAGAGAGCATTTCATAAGCTTGTGTAGACTTGCCTTTTAAAAATTATTTAATCTATATCCATAGGTTGAAGTAAGAATTCCTTCTTTTTGCTCATTCCAAGGCCAAGCATTAGGCTGGGAGAAGTATTTCCCTCAGTCCCAGCTGCACTGGGTTCTTTTTTCATTTTTCTGTCACTTAGGTATATTTATTTCTTCCCCCCCTGCCAGTGTGTTAAAGACTGGGGAGAAATTCTGGAGAGCCTTGATCCAGGCAGAGTTCCCATTCAGAGCTGGGGTTTGGGGAATGTTTCCCAGGTCAGGATTCTCCCCCACCCTTGTGCTTTGTGAAGCCCACTGGGAGCTGCTCCATCCCTCCCCTTTTGGGCACTGCTGGAGTTCCTTCCCGAGAGCGTTTGGGGAAGGGATGAACAGTTTTATAAGAACAAAATCTGGCCCTAAATCTTGAGCACTGTAACCCTGTTTGGGAAGTTACACCAACTGTTCCATGAAGCAGCCAGCAATGTGCTGTCAGTGCTCAATTTTACTTTTAGAGCACAAGTCCAAAATAGAGATAGAATTCAAAGAATTATTCCAGGGAGCAGAACTTCTGCCAGAGCTTCCTGATGCCACCAAGGAGTGTGATATCTGTGTGTTGTGCCACCAGCAGGTGCAGCAGCTTTGCTTTGCCTTTGCCCCCTTGATTTGCCTGCCCATCTAATTGTTCTGCTCTGCCTTTGCCCCCTTGTTTTGCCTGCCCATCTGATTGTCCTGATTTCTTCCCTGAGCTGAGGAATGGAGCTTCCTCTGCTCACAGCTCTGGAACTGGATCTGTTTGAATTTGCTCCAGTCAAAACAAGCCAATTTGGGCATTTTCTGACCCCTAAGAAGGCAGAGCTCTCCAAAGAGCCCAGCCAGGTGCCAGGTCTGCCCTCCCACCACCCTGCCAGGCTGTGGCAGTGCAGGGATCCTGCCCATTCCCCCAGTGCTGCTGGGTTTGGGAGCCAGGCAGGGGTGGTAGGGCTGTCCCTGCTGCCCCAGTGGCCTGTCCTTGGCAGCCCTTGGGCTCCCAGTTACAGATTCCCAGTCCAGGGGTGTGTGAGGTGGGGCTGAGCTCCCTGGAAGGCTGCTCAGCACACACTGCACTGCAGGGACACTGCCAGCTGTCACCTGCTTGGGCTGTGCTTGCATTGCAGTGCCAGAGAGTTGACAAAGTCCAGATTGTGGCTGTAGAACTGCCAGGCAAACTAATCCCGTGCAGTCCGTGGGGCTTGGGAGCTCGGAGATGAGGCTTGACATCTCTGCTTTGTTCTGGTTTATTAAAGGCAACTCCTTACATTTACTTGAAGGCAAAGAGAGATCTTAATTGTAACGTAGAGGCATTTACATGGCAAGATACTGTTAGTTATTGAAGTGATAAGAATTTCAGTGCAATTACTGGTAGTGCCAGAAGTGCAGGGCTGGTGCTGCACTTTAACTTTCTCAGATATTAGAAACATTGTTCTTGAGCATTTTCTTGTCCAGATTTTGAAACCTCAGACTCCTTGACTGTCTCCATTCCCTGAAGTAGCCTAATACTATAGAGCTGCACCAATAAATATTAACAAAAACAGTCTAGGAGCCAAAGGGGTCTCTTTTCTCTGAGTGGTTTAGTATTGATGTTTGAGTGGTGGGGGAAAATATAAGTACTTACTGCTGTAAAAAATTATAAACACCTAATTCTCTAAGTGTAAGAGAGTGTCAGCCTTCTGAGGATGTTGGGAATGTTCTTATTTCCTTCTTTCTTCTTTCCAGCAATGTAGAAACCCTGCAGAAATGCTCCTTCTCTACCATTCTTGCAATGGGAAATATTTTATTTTTGCCTTGTTTATTTTGCTCAATAGTAATTTTTGGCTGGTATTAACCAGCTCATGGAACAAAATAGCTGCTGTATTTGGAAATTGTCATCTTGCTGAAACACTTTCCCATCTTTTTTTTTTTTTGGTGAGAAGAATATTCTCCATCAAAGCCATGAAGGAATCACTAATTATTTCAGGATTATTAAGTTTGTTGTAGTAAAGATGGACTTTCTCTCCAATCTTACCACTCGAGCACTACACCACATGAGCCTCTGTGCAGATGTGCAACGAGGCCATTTATATAAAAATACCTGATAAATCAACTGCAAAAGGTCCTCAAAGATAAAAATATGGTTTTGAGGAGGGTTTTGGTTGGTTTGGTTTGTCCAGTGGTCCTTGATCTCCTAAGTCTTTGCTGTGTACATGTTGTCAGCCTGTAGGAGTGTCAGTGACTGTTTGTCCACATTGCCCTGTATGACCTTGACTGTCACACCAGTTCAAAAGTGAAAAATAAAAACTTCAGAGTCCTGTATTTGTAATTTAACAAGGGCTGCAGGTTATTAGTGTTAAATCCGGTTTCTGTGTCACTGAAGGCAGTGGAATCTGGCCCCAACCTGAAGGTGTGATTCTTGTTTGACATAGAAACACACTAAGCAACTCCAGCTCACTGAAACCAGTCTGATTTGGGGAACAGGAGTTGAAGCAAACCAGTTGCAGAAGATAAGTGTCTTCCACAGGTGACAACACAAGGTAGACTTTTCCTCTCTGAGGAGCCAACTCCTATTTTTAATTTTGTTTTCTCTGTAGTGGAGCCACTTAGGGCACATGATTAATGTACCTCAGAATTAGTGCTGATAAATAATGCAAGTCACTCTGGTTAATTTTTCTTGCTGAGCAGCTCCTAATCAAAGCTGAGCAGGGCAGAGAGGAGTCAAAGCTGTGGGCTCAGTGCACGATGGGGTTGGAATGGTGAGGCCGTGGCAGTGCCTGTGCTCCAGGGAACACCTGGGGTTTGGGGTGCAGCTCCTTCAGCAGAGCACTCAGAGCATGGGAGGGGCTGAGTGGGGGCAGGAGAACATCAGAGAGCAGGTGATGGCCTTGCTGGGTTGCCTTTCCAGCAGAAATAGATACACACAGTCCCCCTTCCCTTGTGTGCCCATGGTCCTGCTGCTGGTCCATGCCAGGGCTCCCCGTGGCATCAGGGCAGACATCTCACTGTCACATTGGCCTCTCTTGGAAAGATCAGTAAATTATTTTGCCAAAAATACTTATTGTTATTTGGAAGCACTATGGAAGGTGGATAGAAAGTGGTGGTACATCCCCAGAGTTCTGCTGGCCTTGATTTGCACACCTGAGTGGGATTGCAGGACTGTCTTCAGGGCCAGGGCTGAAGGGAAGGGGAAAGGGGCATAAGAGGAAATGAGGAGTTCTATTTTAATCCTCTGCAGGAGCAAGAATATTTCATTTTTATTTTTTCTTTAATGCCTATTAAACTCACAACTGTGAATACTTGGATTAAAAATGCTCTGCAGTGACTATTTGAGGCAATGTCCTCAGGGTGCCTTTATAACTCCACAACTGCCTGTGCTCTCCAGAGGCACTGGGACACCTGAGAATGGAAGCCAAGGTGTCTGGACAGTTGTTTGATAAATGTCATTAAAAGCACTGAATCCCTGAACTGGAGGCCTCATTACTTGATGATATTTCTGTATTAAGGATGGGACTGTGGTAAAATGTTCTTTTAAGACACACAGTAGATAAGAATTAATTGATTTTAAAACACACATTTCATCTCCAGCCTGGTTTGTGCACACCTGGTGATGCTGATGGGAGAAAGGAAAGTGGGAGCTTTGTCTGGTAGGCACAGCTCTTCCCAGAAGCTGATTGTCCCTGGGACTTGCAGGGAAACTGGTGTCCCCCTGTGGTAACACACCCCCCCATTGCTCAGCAGCCTGGGAGCTGCAGCCTCCTGAGGAGACATTCCTTATTTCCATGTCCTGCTGCAGAAAGGGGAAACATGGAGCCAGGAGTGATGGTTTGCTGAAAAAATTTCATCCATCTAGGGAGAGAGTTAACTCCCTGCCTCCTCCTGGTTTTGTCTTCATCCCTGTTATTAATCAGGGGGGAAAGAAGGCAAGCTATAGTTCTGTGTCCTCCTTGTAAATCATCTACTTAGTTTAGTTTTTCTTAATTTTTTTAATCAATGAACACTCTACTTTTTGAAAAAGAAAAATCAATTTCCTTAAGACTTTCTTAATACAGATGCAGGTGTATGAATAGATATAGTATCAAATACATATTTGTATGTGTTCTGTACCAGGAAATGCAGCCCTTTGCCATTTGTGTTATTTCACTGCGTTTCTGGGCAGGAGTGTTTTCCTTGGGAAGCCCCAGTGGTGTTTTTCCTGGGAAGCATCAGTGGTGCTTTTCCTGGGAAGCCCCAGTGCTTTTCCTGGGAAGCCCCAATGCATTGGACTCACTGTTGGCTCAGACAAGAGTGGCCATGGCTGAACTGTTCAAAAACAAACCTCAGTTTGGGTTCCTGTATTAACACTGAGTTACCTGTAACTCAGGGGGGTGGGGTGTGTGTTCAACACCTTGGAAATCAGGTCACCGTTTGAGGGTTTAAATATGAATAAGGTGCCTCAGGTGGGAGATTTTGGCTCCAGCGAATTGCCTCGGGTCACAGAGCAAATCAGTGACAGAGTCAGCATTAGCAGCCGGGTTTGTGCAGCCAGGCAGAGCTCCCTGGGCTGTGCCAACCCTAAATGTGTCTGTGTGTGCCTCATGGACAGCATTAATTCAGTCTGTGGGGCCTCAGCACTTCCCTTCTCCGTGCTGGGCCGGGGCTGAAGGCAACGCTGCATTTGCATTGAAACCTCTGCAGTGCTGACAGTCAAATACAGACCCATTTCTGCCACTTCTTCCTGTGCTTTGCTCCTTTTGGGAATAGGTCAGCTTTATAGGAAACTGAGGTATTCTTGCTCAAGTTTTGACCTGGAGTAAGGGATGTCCAAGAACCCAACCCACAGGGATGACCTGGCACAGGAGGGGGAACTGAGCTGCTGCAGGTCCTCCCACTGCCAAGTTCATCTGTATTTGGTGATGATGAACCAGAAGTTTCATGTATTTCCTTGAGGAAAATGCCCCCTGGGATAGTGAGTGTCTAGCAACAATGGTTTAGGCCCAAATTCATTTATCATGACTGCTGCAAACAATAATGCAATGTCCTGATATGGTCTGATGTTTTTCCTTTGTTTGGAAAAAAATTCTTATTTTTCAAGTACTCTGTGCAGTATAAATCTTGCATTTTCAAAAGTAGTGATTGTAGCTGATTATTCTCTGCATTGTAGCTTTAAAGAAGAAAAAGTTTATATAAATGTTAAGTACTACATGTATTTAGGACTTTGCTTTTAGCTTGACAGCACATTATTCCTTTAGAATTTTGGACTAGAAAGGGCTTGGATTTTGTTTTTGGACTTTTTCTAAACACTTCAGTTCTAGTGAAGGAAGAAAGTTCAGTACTTTTCTGTCTTGGGAAAGAACAGTTGTGTAAGTTGTGCCAGATCTGGATCATTCCAAGACTGTCCAGGAATGACATCTTCACTTCTTAAATGTGATATGATCTGGAGGGGGGGGAAAGTTTGAGCAAGTCTGTAACTTTTTAGAGTTTCTGTTGATTTCCTTTCCTTTAACACAGCACAAATTGAAGACATCAGCCTGAGCTGCCAAAGGGACAGGAGTCCTGTCTTTTGCTCGCTCCAGAAATGATATATTTACCAATAGTCCCCACTTTCTCACACTGTCTCAATGGTTGGATTCAGTGCAGAAAGTGGTGGGAAAAGATTGGCTCTTCCCGTTCCTTCTCCCTTCCCAGCCTGTTTTCCAGCTACTGCCAACTCTCGTGTTGTAAGATTTTGTGCAGTTTTTATTTTTGCAATGTGGACATCTGTCCAGTGGGAACAGAAGTGAGAATTTCAGAGTTTAATGGAAACCTGATAACTCAGTTATGAAAATGCTAATTAAGGCATATTTAAATGAGGCCTTTACAAATGATAGTTTTTATGACTAAAATCCCTTCCCACTTATCATCTGCTCGAATGACTGATGGAAAAAATTAACTGTTAAATTTGAAAACAAAGCGACTGCAGGACTGAGGGATTGTACACTGCCACTGTGATTTCTTTGCATTTACATGGGATGTGTTTCATGCTTGAGAAAAAAATGGTATTAAGTAAAACGATGTGTTTTAAGGTTCTGTCCTATTTCTAAGTTCTCTAGGACATGTTTTCTCCCAGGCATTTAGAACTTTCAAACTCAAACTTACATCACTTTCTTCATATGGAGTATTTACGGCACTAGGAGTTATATCCTTGGATGGTGTGGATCCACGGGGCCAGAAGTGTGGGAGAAAACCATTGCAGGGAGAAAAAAAAAAAGTCTCTTAGGCAGAAGCTGTTGGATCTTTGTAGATGAATAAACACAAGAACTCTCCCTCTCTCGGCGTGGCCAAGAGCGTTTGCTCTCGGTGCAGGGATGGTTTGCTGGATCAGGCACCATTCCATGGCCCCTTCTGCCTGGCAGGGAGGTGTCAGCTCCCAGCTGAGCCTGCAGAGTGGGAAAGGCACAGGGCTCAGTCCTCACACTGGTTCTTGCAGAGAGATTTGAGCTGCACTCCCTGATTCCTCCTGCACACACTGAGCCCACCAACTGTGTGTCAGTCTGGAAAGAGTCACCAGTGTTTGCAGTTGTACCAGGAGAGAGCTCTGGGTCTCCTCTGTCACCAGACACTGATGGGCACAGCAAACAGCCTGGGGTTCATGGATGTGGGTTTTAACAACTCACACTTTTTAAGCTCAAAATGTTTTTAAATGTTTCCCTCAGTTCTGAGCAGCTCCCCAAACCAAATGGGGCACACACCATGCACAGAATACACATTGCAGGTTCCAGAGCAGTTCTCTGATCTTTCATATGAAAATATCTGCTCTGGCTAATCCCTCTGTACAGGACACACTGAAATGGGGGGAGAGTCCCAGGGTGTGGAAATCATTTTGCTTCCCATCAAACTTGCTCTATTTGCAGGATTTTTTTTCCTTAAACTGTTGCTGAGCCCGAGGAACCTCAATGTGTTGCAGCATTATCTGCGTGTGATGACATTTTGATACAAATCTTACAGCATTCTGATACAGAGTCATTATATTGAGTTGTAGTGTAGCTTTATTTGATGTCGTGAGTCCATAGAAAAGACAAAAGTGTAAGGAGAGCCCAAGCTGAAACTGCATAAACTCATGCTGGAAAGAACTAGCAAGTTTTAAAGAGAATTCCTACAAACACTTAGCAGTGAATGAATTATTTTAAGTCACTGGAATTAATTAAAAGCTTTCTAAAATGACTGCTCAGCCTCAGCTGAGGGTTAGAGGTGCAAAGGAGTGAGGTCTGTGGCTCATGACACACAGATGGTTAAGATGTGCTTAAAACTTTCTGCATGTTCAGCAATGTGCAGTTTGTGGTGAGGGAGACACACCCAGGGCCAAACCCAGTCTGTAAAGTCCATTTTCACACCTTTTCGGAGGGTTTCCCTTCATCTCGAGGCAGAGGTGTGTGTTGTGTGAATGCACGTGCAAAGGGGAGACAGCCCTGGGGTTTGTTTGCCTGACACTCCAGCTCCAAACGCGGGTCGTTGGTGCTAATTAACGGGATTAGGTATTTAAGTCATTGTTGTCACTGGTTTGGAAAACCAACACTTGATATTTTAATCTCTCTTTAATGTCCGGAGTGGGATTTGCGTGTTGCCCTAAGCCTGTGTAGGGCGAGACGAGATGAGGGAAGGCATCGGCAAACCGGCCAAAAGTGGCCGCTCCACGTGTTGCTGTGGGAGGGTCTGGGATGGCACGTGGGGAGCATTCGCCAGGAGCAGGCAAGGAAAATNAGGCATCGGCAAACCGGCCAAAAGCGGCCGTTCGCCAGGAACAGGCAAGGAAAACGGGCTGTACCAGCCCTCAGTGTTGCACAGAACCGCTGATACCTTCAGACCAGAGCTGTGTGCAGCAGTTTTGTTGTTGCTGTCTTTACAGCAATGAATTTGTTCTATTCTGACCCCAAGTGCATCAGTTTTTCGGTTTAGCTCGTGGAGCAGAGCCTGGCAAGAATCTCTGTCAAGTCCCTGTCCCTGCTCTAACTTGCACCAAGACAAAAGACTAATGCTCAAAAAGGCTGAAGTTGAAAGTGTAACCACAGAGATCCGGAGCAAAGAGCTCAGGGGGTTGAAAAATTGTGGCTGGTGATCAAGAGGGTTTTGATTAAAAAGCACTTTATGTAACATCTTCCATGCACTGATAAATGTTCAGCTGTAAAAGCTCTCTGGGAATGAATTCTCTCTAATAATGTTTATTTATTTTTACCTCAATTTAAGAGCAAACCTCAATTATGCATCTGCCAAAGGAAGAGGGAGAGCATTTAGTCCACTTGGGGGCTTTAGGATTTGATGAAGGGCTTTAAAGGGAACTTGAAGCCCAAGTTGCTCTTGACATTTTGCTTTTCTCTGAACTCAGTACATCTGTATTTTTTGAAAGGCTTGATGATGGGAGATGCTTTTTTCCATCTTCCTGTATCTGACAGAGTTCTTAGGGGGTTTGAGGAACCTTTATGTGCAGCTGGCAGATGTGGTGGCACCTCAGGACTTCACTCATCCTTTAGGCCTATCATAGGCCTGGTCTATACATAGCAGACATCTGCCATCTTTCTGGGGTAGCAACTTGTTGAAGAGCAGGCTGAGTTTGAGGAAGATTAACTTGTCTAGAAATCATAAGAGATGAGAATGAGTCAAACAGTTGCTTGTTCAGTGGCTTTTTTTTTGGTTTAGTTTTAGTTGTTTGTTTTTTGAGGGGTTGCTTTTTTTCCAGAGAGAATCTGTCACTATTCCTTTCTTTCTTTTTTTCCTCCTCTTTTCCCCTTGTTTGCTCTCAGTGACAGAGCCGGGGGCCAGCAGCCAATGCTGCAAAGCCGTTCTGGAGCTCTCTAGGCGTGGCAGCTGCTACTGCACTTCTGGGTCCCTCCAGCTCGCACTGACCCTGATGAAACTGTCCCAGCAAATCTCAGGGAACAGCTCCTTCCTTTCCTCTCCTGCTGCCGGGTGTTCCTTGTCTTCCACTTGAATGATGTGAGGGGTCTGTTCCAGCACAGAATGGTCTGCACTCGAGCAGGGGCAGCACTGGGGATTTGATTTAGGGAATACAAGTCCTTGCCATCAATCCCTGGCTCAGCAGCCTCAGTCAGGCCTTGCACAGTGCACAGGCACTGAGGGCAGCTCGCAGCAGCCCAGCCTGATCAATCCAGACTAAATCAGCCTGCACATTCCAGGCTGCTGTGGAGTAAAACACTCAGCCAGTCAACTTTAGATCAGCAAATTGATTGTTCTCGTGTGGTCACGATCTGTGTGAGTTTCAGTTCCCTTAAAACGCTGCCTGGTGTTTTGTGGTCACCATGCACAGACTCCAGGGAGGAAAAAGGTGCCCTCAGCTACTTAGTAATTCCTTGTGTCTCTGCATAAACCTTGTCTCCTTAGTAAACTTGCTTTCCTCTCCTGCTTTTGTATAAGGAACCAGGAGTAATTGTGTCAACACTGTTTAAAGAGAAATGTTCCACTAACCTTTTGGATACTGAGAAATCTCATGTAAAGCAACATCTTGACAGGGTATAACTTCACATTTATTCAAAATAAAATGATCATTTATTAAGAAAACAATGTCTGCTGGTGGTAACCCCATTCTGATTTTCTAAATTAGCCCTTCTCCACAACAGGCTCATTATCTGGGAAATGACTGCTGCAAGTACAGTATTGAAGGAAAATAGGCACAAGTAGCAGGAAGAATATTGTTATTATAGCAGCTCCCAGTAGTGCTGCTACCATTAAGGTTCTGTCAGAATTTTCATGGGAAGGCTCCTCGTTTCCAATATATTTTATTTTTACATGACTATAAAAATCAGAGCTCTACAGGAAACTTGCAGATGAGGTCTGAGGCCAGCAGTGTGTGTTTGCTTTGAGCAGCTCCTGAAAAGTAACTTGATACCACCGAAGTTGCTGTTCTCTGATTCCTGACTGTGTAAGCCATGGATTTTGAACTGCTGCTTCTTCTAGTACACTAAAGCCACACCTGTTATGATTTCCCTCTAGGTTTGATCCCTGCCTGTCCCTCTCCCAGGCTGGGGCTCTGTCAGTTACGCAGGCAGTAAGTAAAGCTGTGCCCTGCTGGTACCAGCTGGAGTTTGCCCCACTGGGCACCAGGATTGTCCTCTGCTGAGGAGGGTCAGTGGTGATCAACATGATTCTGAATGACTGAAGCTTTCAAGCTCATAAAGCAAACAAAATACAGGGCAGAAAGTCCCACTGCTTATTTATTTATTCAGTTCAACTTTTAGTTACAGAGTTCCTTCCAGTGCTACCCAAAGTGTTTACTCTGTGGGGTGAGAGGAATGAGATGTCTGCTGTGACCCTGGGAACTGGCACAGAGCTCTCCAGAGCTGCAGTGTGGGGACAGCAGGGCATGCACCTGTGGGCTGCTCGTACAGGCAGAGGTGGCATTGGTGGATGGGAAGTGTTTCCTGCGTGTTGGCTTCTCTTTTGCAATACCCACTTGTTGAATGTCAGTTTTGCGAGGAGAAAAAAAGTGCTGGTAATTGTTATTCTAATCAATGTTTTTGCAAAAGGAACCAAGGATTGAGTGGATCTAAAAACTGATCCACCTCCCCCAGTGCACCTGGTAGTGAAATCTGAATTTGTGAGGGGTCTCTTCCTGACTCTCTTGCTTTACTTAGGTGAAAAATCTCTGCTTCCAACTACTCCCTGTGTAGGTGAAGGCATTTCTAGTTGAGTATTTCCTGACTGAAGTTGTCAGAGGGGCTGAGCAGGAGCTGCAGCACTGCCTGGCACTGGGAGCAGTGGGGAAAACCACAGGCATGAGCTCCATGAAAGGCTTGAGCTCCTGGGAAGAAAAGCTTGTACCAGAGCCCTCCTGCTCTGGAGAGGAGAGAGGAGCCAGCACTTCCCTCCTGGGTAGGCTGAGCAGCAGAGATGTGTCCTGGTGGCCAGTGTGGCTACCTGGTGTGGGGAGGAGGATCAGTCTCCCTGTAGGAGGGATTCCTTCCCCAGTGGGGCTGGGAGGGAGTCAGGAATGGGATGGTGGTGGCCACCTTGGGCTTGGCTGTGTTAGATACAGCAGGCAAAGCCTTTTGGAAGTGCAGCTTGGCCTGGTGTCTCTAACACAGCCAAGCCCATATGCTTTCTCATGGACACCAGGAATTTGGGAGCTGTCTTAATTCCAAGCAGAGGCTCCCAATGTACAGGCCTTCAGCTGTCCAGAGGGTTTTGTTTAGTCTTGTTATGCAAGGACACAAAGTGATACAAGTACCAGCAAAATGCAAGTTTGGGCTTTGTCTAATTATGACCTCCTTAAGTTAATTTTTATGCATCAAAGCTATTTGACATTTGTCAAAACAAATCCGAGTCCCTGGGAGAGATTTCCTGACAAAGCCGCCACTGATGTGACAGCTTGCTCTCCAGGGAGGCAGGAGTGTGGCTGGCATTAAAGCCTTCATGCTTCCAAAGTTCTCCCTTCCTGCAGTCCCAAGGCAGAGGGGCTGGGCCCGGGTAGGAGCGGCAGCTGGGGCTGTGCCAGGAACCAAAACTGCTGCTCGTGGTGGTGTTACAGCCTCAGGAATGACTCCTGGAACTGGCTGAGGGGACACCAAGAGATCCCACTGCGCCTCTGCAAGGGACAGGGCAGGGCAGAGGGTGGAGGTACTCCATGTCCTGCCTGGATGTGGGTACAGGAAATATAATATGGATGTGCAGCATCCACAAGGAAGCTGATCCTTGGAGGAGATCACTAACACTGGGGCAGGGACAGTGGGGACTCTCTGTTGCCTCTGTAAGTGATTCATTGCGCTTCCTGTATCTCAGAGATGAGAAATTAGCAGGCTGATATTTCACTTCCATCTTTAAAACAACCTGTTATTTGGTAAAATGAAATAATTCCTCATATGGAGCAGCCTTCTCTCGGCCTTTGTCAGGTATTTTTCAGCCCAGAGTACTTCCAAATACTCCATATTATTTCACCTACGTGTGCAGAATGCTTCCAACCTGAGGTATCACTGGCTGGTTTGTAGTAGCCATTAACATATGCTTTTCCCATGGTTTGTGTACTTATTCCAAGCATGTGCCTTTTACAATGCAGAACACAAGAGACTTGTTTTGTAAGATTAATGAAGGTCACCAAAATTCTCAAAAGTATTCTGATAATTAAGGCTTTGTTTATCAAAAACAAGTTATATTAAGAGCAAAAAGATTCATGGTAATTATTCATAATCTTAACAATTCAAGTGTAGCCACCTCATTTGTGCATTTAATTCTTCTTGTTAATGTTTTGCATAAATCTGCATAATTACTTGAGTTGCCTGTTGTAATTTTGACAGCTACTCAGTTCATGTGCACTAAAGTATATCAAAAGCTTGATGTGCTGAATATTTATAATTTTACGTATGTTCTTGGGATAATATTTTTTCAACAATATTTTTAGTTTTTGTAAAATTGACATGGAATACTGGGAAAGATTGCCAAACACACATCTCCATACCGGCACACGATGGAACCAGAGCAGCACTTAAAGGTGCAGCACTCACATTTTGCACTATTTTATGGAAAATCCACGTGAACTGTGCACATGGGAGGAGGCTCAGATAATTTTCCAGTGGGGGTGTTACACTCCGTTAATGAGAACACTGGACATGCCCTGTTTTTTAGGAAAAAAATAAGTTTGTCAGTGTGTTCTCCACACTTGCTGCCTGGATTTCATTCGTGCTCACATCCCAAGGAATGAGAGCGAGGAATGAGGCCGGTGTTGGCATGGGCAGCATGGGCATGGGCAGCACCAGCCCCGAGGGCTCCCTGCTGCAATCCTGAAAGCAAAGAGCGCAAGCAACACCGCCCTGACCTTTGGCCCCGGAGCGCTCCCGCCCGTGGCATTGGGCGCGTGGTGATGGAGGGAGGGTCGCGATTGTCAGACACACAGAAAGGAGAACAGCACGGAGAGGTTCCCCTCGTCACCTCCGGCGTGGGGAGGGAGCAGAGGGATCGCAGAGGGCATTCTGGGTGGCACTGACCTGTTCTGCTCCGGGAATAAACACAGCCCTTCTGGGCACGGCAGACACGGGGCCGTTCCCAAATCCCGCCGTGCTGCCGAGTTCCAGAAGCGGCTGCGAACTCCTTTACCGCAGAAGTTTGCGGCGCGTCTGATGCCTGTCTGGCACAGCTCGGTGAGAATCCTCAGGCGCTGCAATCACACACATTCTTCAGGCTTTTTACAAATGTTGACAAAATGCTGTTTTGGAAAACGAGTTCAGATCCCTTAAAAGTACTGTCTCAAGACAGCTTTTTGCAAGACTGCCACTGTTAGTTTTGAAAGTCTGTGTTTTGCACACTGAAGTTTTCAAGCTTTGCACTTAAGAATAATCTTCCAGTTTAAACGCTGGTGTGGAATCATGTGCTCACTATCTGGGCATGTTTTGACCTTACTAAAATAATACTGTGCCTTGTAAAAATACTTGTACATGTTTATTAGCTCTTCCATGCAAAAATTCGTGTTTCTTTATGAAACCATCTTTCTTTAGGACAGACTGAGGGGAATCCTACTTAGACATCAGAGCATTGTTTCCTAGGAAAGAGATTTGCAATGAATGAAGTGCTCTTGTCCAACAAGAGAAGAAAATGAGTGTATTCAAGTTGTATCCAAAAGCAAAACTCCTTGGCTGCCGGTGTTGCAGCTCTGCAGATTCCTCTGCTGTCACCCAGAGTGTTGCTGTGCAGGAATTCTGAGCACTTCAGGGTAATCCTTCACTCAGGGATCCACTTCAGGGGGCAACACCACGGGGGGAGGGAGGAAGATTTAAACTGTTGTGCTCCAAATATATTGGGGCTTGATTTAAGAGTAAAAGGAGGAAAAGTGCAGTTGTCACGCCCTGCTATCTTTCACTTTAATGAGCACTCAAATGTAAGTGAAAAATTAGAAGGTTGTTATATTTAGAAATAGCTGGAGCCACACACTCGATGTGTGTTGCACACAGTGGGGAATGAGCATAAAAAATGAGGGGGAAAAACCCATCTACTTTGCAGCTATATTCATTAATTAAAAGAAGATTGTTAAACTAAATTTGGAAAGGAAGGGAAAAAAGAAAAAAAAAACTTCTTTAATTGTGTTTACCCAAAAGCCTTTTCTTCCTAATTTAAATAGCATAAACATCTGGACTAAAGCAATATTAGAATCATGGCAGTAGTCAAGCAAATCTTGTGGAAAATAATGAAATTAGATCCCTGGTGTTGTGACAGAGTAAGGGCAGGATACATCAGTTCGATGTTAATAAAATTTCCATGAATGACTGAATACAATTAAGAAATTGTCAGTTGCGGCAATGAACTTTTGTAGCTCAGAGATGTTTGCATCATTTGATTATGCTGGCAATTTAAAATTGTTTGTTAGTGTCTGTGTTGGGATATTAATTATGACCTTTATTACAGCCCACAATTAAACCAGTCATATAGCAACGAGCAGCCTGTGCTGTGGCTCTGAAGGATCTCAACTGCTCAGAGCAGGGTCTTGGTGTGCTCAGACCATTCACTGATCATTCAAACTGGAAACATTTGAGATGATCCAGTCCTTTAAAAACCAATTCAGCTGGGTTGAGTAATCCCCTTAATAAAGAAATTTTGGTTTAATAGCATTTTAACGGTTTTAATTGCTAACAACATCTGTAAAACTGTTTTAAAGAAGGCAGAGAGGAAGCATTTTAAACTGTGGCTCCAAGACAAGCTTTCTCCCGCTTCAGGAAGAGAAACCAATTATTCATTGGTTAATTAGCTGTAAACAACTTTTTAAAGACACATCCATTATATATGTAATTATTGGGAAAAAAGCATTAATATTATTTGTGCTGATGCATAATTATTAGTGCGTGCTAAAAGGATTAGCAGCGTTTAGCTGACCACTATTGTTGGGAGATACCAGTGGAGAGAGAGTAACATCAGGCAGGGCTGAATCCAGCCTGTGCCTGCACCCCTTCAGCAGCAGCAGCAGCAGCAAAATCACACCCAAACAAAGCCTTGCAAAGTGAAACCTCACACTGTTTCATCTTTAGTATTTCTCTGAGACGTGAGGAAAATGTATCCCCACCAAAGGACTTCTGGCCCCAGAGGAATACGCAGCTCCTGTGATTTTGTTTCATTTTTTTTTAAACTCCCATGGCACATTTGTCATTTTTTTAAGGGCTGTGTAGTCCCTTTATTAT
This sequence comes from Sakesphorus luctuosus, assembly GCA_013396695.1. Classification (NCBI taxonomy): domain Eukaryota; kingdom Metazoa; phylum Chordata; class Aves; order Passeriformes; family Thamnophilidae; genus Sakesphorus; species Sakesphorus luctuosus. Next base: position 1,504,264 of record VWZD01001544.1, on the reverse strand, counting down.
TGCACAGCTGAGTGGCAACTTTACAATGCCCTCAGTGCATCCGTTTACTAACTGTTACACCTAATTTACTAAGAAGATGTAAAGTCCTGGTGAAATCTATTTGGGCTTCTGTAATGTGTTGACTGGAGCACTGTTTGTACTCATTAGCATATGAATGAAAGGGTCATATTTTAAACACTTAAATATTTTAATATAGGTCAAGGGAAACGTGTGTTGGTTTACTTTTGTGTTTATCAAAAAACGGTTTGACTGTTTATACTAAAATTACACAGAAAGAGGCAATTTAGGGCCACATAAACAACAACTCGGGCATCTGAGCGACCTCATTCTGACACGGCCACAGTTGTGCTGTGCTGAAATCCTTGCACTGATTGTATCTCACAAAATGTTTTGTGTTAAACACAGAGCTCCGTGCCAGGTGCCCGTATTTTGGGGGAGATCCTTTCGGAGCGGCCGCACGGAGGGAGGGAGAGCAGGAGCCCCGCAGCTCCCCGGCGTTTAACCCTGACCTGGGGGAGCCACCCGAGCAGGGCCATTTGTTCCGTCTTCGTGAATTTGGCTGCTGTTCAGGATGCTCATTGCCCCTCGGGTTTGTGCTACAGGCACCTGGGCAGGGGCTCGGAGCTTCCCCAGCCCTCGGCTCTCTTTTATGGAACTGGAGGAACAGTGTGTGGCAGCTCCAAAGGAATACCATGGGTGGGTTTAGCATTTCACTTCCTTGGGCGTTTGTAATTCTCTGGACTTTATCAAAGACCAATTTTGCACTTGGATTTGTCTCATTTCTTTACAGCATTCATTGTGTGGAATTTTTGTTCCTGTTGTTTTAGTTGACAAAAATGACTACGTTTGAAGGGATTTGTGTACTTAAGCACAGAGATGATTATTTAGAAGGTTTGGTTGCTGCAAATTGGAAGCCTCGGAGCTCAATTGACTAATTTATTTTGCGATCTGTGACTAAACTGAGTAAAAATGCAAATAGCAGAAGCCCTTTCCATTTTATCACTGGATCAGTTTGCTGATGGGAGGATCAGAGTCACTAAACAGTTCAACACTTGAGATTTCCAAGTAGTCAGAGCTAAAAGCATCTGCAGCGGGGACTGCAGGAAGAGTCACATCAACAGAGGTTTCAATGGAATTCACTATTTATTTGTTTGGGACTTGGAATGCAGAAGCAAGACTTTATTGTCCATTGTAAGGACTTTTTTTCCCCTTTCCATCACACGTGGCAATGAGCCATCCTCGCAAGTTCATGTGCTGGGAGGAAACAACTGAGAGAGATGGAAAGAGACGCTGAAAACTTAAGTGGGTGTTGTCATTGCCTTCCGATTGCACCTCTTTTCAGACAGCACTGACAGAAACGATGATCTCCCAAGTCACTTCTGTTTTTAACTGATGTTCCCCCATGGTTTTAGGAGGTCTTGTGTAAAAGTATTTTTATTTAAGAGTATTACAGCTGTTTATTTGCTACTTATTTGCAAGTCAGTCTTAGCAGTGATGTCAGCCCTGCCTTGGAGCCGGTGCTGGGGCAGAGCCTCCAACCTGAGCTCTTGCCTCCCAAGCAAACAGTGTTGGGTCTATTAATCCCGGTTTTTGCAGATCCAGCAGAGGGAGCAGAAGTCCACTGATGGGGTTGCTTTGGACGAAACATTTGGGGTGGCAGATGGGTTGGCAAAAATTGCTTGTGGAGGTGGGGAACTGCATGAGTCATTCCCCCCATATTCCCAGCAAACTGCTCAATTAAAACGCTCAAGTGTCAGTAATTTTTCACATCCTGGACTCTCATTTTTTTCTTTAAATTCTCCATGAGTTGGTACATTATTATAACAATTGATGAGAACTATTTCCAGCACTTACACAAGTGTAGTGATCCCAATTAGCCGGCAGATAATTGTTTTAGTAGGGAATAACACCCAATCGTGTCTTTGCACATCAACTCCCCTGCCATGTTGCTGCATTTGTGAATACACAGCAGAAGAATTGCCCCATTTAAATAATAATAATTAAAAGTACATTGGCTGCAGTGTTATTTCAAAGGGCACTCCATGGATACTGGTCTGTCCTGAGTGTTGTTACCTCTGTTTAACACCAGTAACCAAACTGGTGCTGTGGGGTTTGGGGCTAAAGGTACATGAGGGAGAATCTCCTGCTGATTTCTGAAACCAGTGAGACCAAACACCTCCCCAGCAGTGGTGGGTATCTCATCAAAGAGACTTTCCTGCTACTTTTAGAACTCTTTTGGCAAGTTTAGTCTAGTTTGATAAAGTTAAACCAAGTTTTATCTGTAGTCCTGGTTTTGTCTGGGGCAGAGTTAGTTTTCTTCCCTGTAGCAGGTGCAGTGCTGTGGTTTGGGCTTAGGATGGGATAGTGTTGATAGCACAGGATGTTTTAATTGTTGCTGAGCAGTTCCTGCCCTGAGTCACGGACTGAGGGAGCATGGCCAGGACAAGTGGCCTGGCCTGGCCAAAGGCATATCCCAATCCACAAGATAACAGTGGACAAACTGTTTGAGCTGTAGCTGTTCCTTTCACAAATTTGGGCTCAGGTGCAGCTTTGATGACAGCCAAGAGAGGCCATCAGTGTTTCCCAACTAAGGCCTTTCCAAAGTTCCCACACAAGTGGCAGAAATGCCATGGTTGGGGTTCCTGAGGCAGCTGGGGGTGTGGGCACGTCTGCCTTATGGAATTGGAGCTGCCGGGGGCACATCTGTATGAGGGGCTTCCTGCTTTGCTCACCAAGGCTGCTCCCTGGGAGCACTTCTGGGCTGTGTGTTGTGTTGGGGAAGTGGAGTGAGGACTCCAAATCTCATGAACTAAAACTCAGGAAACTCACATGAATCTCCTGGGCTAAAACTGTCATGGTCATTAAATAAAACTTGAGTTGGGTTCTTATTTCCTTTCTGTTGGCCAGACCTGAATGTTAAGATGACATTTTCAAATCTTTCTCTGAATCTTCAAAGGCTAAAAACTCACTTCTTCCTTGAGAAATACAGATTTCTTTTTTAATTTTTTTTTTTAAGCAAAGATGTTGAAACCCCGGGGCATTAAAAACCTATGCAGGTGTTGTGAGGTGGTCACTGAGGAGCTGCAGCACAGCAGACCTGTGGAAGGAGCAGCCAGGGCTGCACTGAGGACAGAGCAATGTGCCAGTTTAGAAAAGGGAGTTCATGAGAAAACATCCAAGGCAGAGTAACCAGCTCACTGGAACCAGTTTTATTCAAATCACAGTTTTGCATCATTAACAGGCCTTTGGTGGTTTTAGGAATTTAGTTTGAATAATTTTGATTTAGTTTGATAATTTTAGATTCTAAGAAAAAAGAAGTTAAAATGAATGTTTAACTTTATTCTTTTTTTCTTCTTTCTCTTCCCCCACCCCTTCTTTCATGTCAGACAAGGGTGCCAGTGAAGAAAAAGAAAAGGGCAACTGAGGGGCAGGGGGTTGTAGATCCAATACATCATAGCTGATGAAGGCAGCTTTGTTTTTTTCAGATGAATTAATTCAAAGATAATATCTCCCACTCCAAAGGAAAACACCCAGAGCAACTCCCCAACCAAACCTGTGTTCCTGCACAAATGAAAAAGTTCAAACTTCTCCCAAAGTAGCTTTTTAAGTTAGGATATAATTTCTGTGGCATGGCCACCTTTGCTGATGAGCAGATGTGGGGTGTGGCTTTAATTAAACTGGACATAAAGCTGGTACTCCCTGGAAAACATCTCCTGGAGATGCTCTGGGGCTCACAACAGGTGGGATTGTCTGGAGATTGGAATTCCCTGACTCCCACCTTGCCAAAGGGGGAGCTGGAGCCGTGGATGCTGCTGGAAAGGTGGATGGAGGGCTTAGAACAGGAGGTTTCGTAACACGATCCACTTTTGTTCCTCGGTGTTGATGTGGGTTTGGTGATTAAAGGAACAAAGGCGATCCCAGCGTAACAACAACAACAAACTAAAATAGAACAAAAGCCTCCAAGTCTACACGTTAAAAGGAAAGAATCAGAGAATGGAAAATGAAACAAAAGCCAGGATATTCAGGATGCAATCTTACAACAGCTCTGGCATGAGATGCTGGGGCTTTCTAAACTCTGATCTCTAAGCTAAAAATGGAGTTGTCAGCCTTAACTTTGAATTTTCTTGCTTTTAGCGGTTTGCGTTAAACATTAATGTTATTGAGAATGGCTTTTCATCCGTGTGTATTGAGGGTTTGTTTGCCAAAGTCTCTGCTCCCAAACATGTGAGTTGCAGCAGCAGCAAACATCAAAGGCAGGAGATTTTTCAGCTCAAGAAGTTATCTTTAAAATGAAAGCTTAGTCTCTCACTGTATACTTTTTGTGAATAATTATTAGAATCTATAATAAACAGACTCCCTTTATTGTTCTGTCTATTATATCAAAAGAGATATGCCTTGATTGTATCATTTTAATTAACTCTTGCTGTGTTTCACTGAAGTTCAAAGCATTAGGCATTGTTTATGCAAGCACCATGACATTCAGGTTGCCTGAAAGAAGTAAATAAAACTGTAGGTCAAACTGTATTAATGTTTCTTGCCAGCTATTATTGCATCTGCTTTTGAACAGCATTTATTCCATAATTGATGGTTGTCAGCCTGTAATTTCCATAGTTACATTCCCCACACTTGGTATTTCCTAATTTTTGTAGTGTTTACACCGTATACAGTCAGAGATTAAAGTCAAATGGGAAAGTGAGTTACCAGTTTGTGTTTGACCAGCTTGGTATTTCTTTCTGCAGGGGAATCACTCAGTTATTTGCCAAGTTCATATATCTATAATATTCCTTTAGATTCAATTTTCTGCCCTTTACTTTTCTCCATTTCATATTTGCTTTATTCTTTGTGGTCATCCCATCTAATCTGTCTGCCTGTGTCTACCTAATCGACCTAATATGGCCACGTATCATTTCTCTAATGATTTTATTATTGAAATGGCTCTTAGCATTTGATACTTCAGCACACATTAGCAAAGCTTAATTCTCCCATTAGTGGATCAGGCTTCCAGGAGCTGCCACACTCTCCCTGCTGCAGGAGCTAAACCAGCTCTGCTGAACGTTGGCCAAGAGCTGTAACGCAGAGCTGGTTTGCTTTTAAAGCCTCGTTACTGAGGAGAAGCCACTGCACAGCTTTGGGGTGCTGCTTGTGCTCCAGCACTGACTGGAGATTCTCATCAGTGAAGCTGCAGTGGTTCCTTTCACTGTGCAACTTGGATTTTGTCCTTGAGGCCTTTCTCCTGCAGAGGAAACTTAAAAATTAAAGCCTTCAGCCACTTGTGCTGTCCATAACGAGCTGCAGATGCTTTGGAAGATTGTGTGGATTTCTCTATCCATTTAAAATCCAACTTTGCCTAATTAAGTTCTCTTTGTTTCTGCTTCCTTCAACAAAATAATGCACTGCTGAGAAGTGCATAGCTTACAAGAACATCTCCCCAACAACATCCAGTCTTACTCTCTCCTCTCTTAAGCAATTCCAGGTATTTAACATTCCTGGAGAACCGTGCTGGCCTTTTGATTATGAGCTCCTCTTCCCATCCTTTGCCTTTGAGCTCCTCTTCCCATCCTTTGCCTTTGAGCTCCTCTTCCCATCCTTTGCCTTTGAGCTCCTCTTCCCATCCTTTTCCTCTGAGCTCCTCTTCCCATCGCTTGCTTTGAGCTCCTCTTCCCATCCTTAGCCCCAGTGGTCACACTCTGTGTACACACCAGGACTGGCAGTGTTTTCCAGAACTCCTTCTTCCCATTCCCAGGGATCTAGCAAAGATTTCCAGCCTTATTTTCCAGATATTAAGATTCCTGTAAAAACACGTGGATTTGCTCCATTTATTTAGCTGTTCCTCTTCTTTATCTTCATGTCACCCCCAGTTGTGCATCTGCCACGGTGTGACTGTTCCTTAGTGCTTGCAGTTCCTGTGACACAATTCAGGATGTGATTCCATGTCTCTGGACACCTCAGTATTTCCTCATATGACATCACACTTCTCCATCATGATGTTTCTTTATTCTCTGCATGGTTTCAAATTATTTGACTTTTAACTCTTTATTTGGTTGTTTTCCCTATGAGCCCCCTGAGTTTGGGAAGTGCCTGACAAATCCATTGTTACAAAATAATTTGGATAAAAAGGCAAGTTTTGTGTTGTTGAATTATTTGTGCATTGAAATTTTTATTTTTTTTTTTTAGGTCAGGCTTGTGGTTTACTCCAAAGAGGTTGTTGCAGACTTGCATTGTGTTTCTCTAGCGAAGCATGGCTGTCCAGCTGGACGTGCTGCACAGGCTCTGAATAGGGTGACACTTCAGGAATGTTGAGTTTATTTTGGGACATGTTTGTGTATTTCTTTATTGTGGCAGAGATTTTTGGCAGGAGGGTGGCAGGGCCCTGAAGTGTCCAGTTATGTGCTGTGGTTAACAGGGTTCCTGCAGGTCAGTTCCTTGGCATTAGACTATTTTTCCTTTTTCTTCCTTTATTTTTTCCCCTATTCTAAGCTTGATAATGCAAGTTCATTGACTTGTCTTTGTTGTGGGCAGAGTCCAAGTATCAGGTCAAATTAAAAGCTGCCATTTCCATATGCCTGTACTTTTATAATTCATTCCTTGCTACAGAAAGTCAAAGACCTCTTTGCCTATTGCTGAAACCAAAGAAACAAAGCAATAGAGACAATTTTTACTGGTTCATAACTGAGCAGCAAACCTCATTATTCCTGGAGTCATCAGTGAAAATAAGGGAGCAAAGGAAAATAGGTGAGCCTTCCTCCCTCTTTTTTTGTTTCTTATTTAAGGGAATGGCAGGACCTCAGGAGAACATCTCCAAGAGGGAGAGTAAGTGCACAGAATGACAGTTACAAATAATTTTGTACAACAGGCAGAAAAATTATTCTTATTGTCTGTATTTAAAAAAGAAAAAAAGGAAGAGGGGAAAAAAGGGGGGGAAAAAAGGGCAAAAAAAAGAGCCTGGCCTAAAAGACTCCAGTAAATCATGAAAGTGATCTCAAGTGAACAGAGATGGATTTCTGGAATACGGTGTGCAATGAAACCACTGACCTCTTCTACAAGGGTTCATGTCTTTTTCCACAGAAACAGATGGGTAATAGCATAATGCTGAAATCATGCTCTACATAATATGGACCCAGTGATTGCAGACCTGATTGCTTGCCATATGGTTGCTGAAGGGTTGAAGGGAAAATGGGATGATATGCAAACCCTTAAAAGCAACATTTTTATTGAATGGCCATTACATTAAAACCCAAACTCTGCAAATGAAGGCAAGAACTGTGGTGAATAATGATGAAATAACAAAACAATAAAAGAAGGAGCACAATGGCATGGCTTTGTTTTCAATATCCAAGGAAGAGGGCCTCATTTTGTTCGTGTCACTTTGCCTCGTGTTCGGTGGGAAGTTGGTGGGACGTTGCTGCCTGCAGGGCACAGATCCAGCACCGTGGAGCTCTGCACTGCTCACTGGGTCACACAGGAAGGGAAAATAATCACTTGTCTCCAAGGAAAAGCTTCCAAGTTAAGGGCTCGCTAGGCTATGCAACTTGCATATGGGAGGCTGGTGGAAAGTCTTCGTGAGACTTGCTTTGTCAAGCCTGACTTCTGCAGCCTATTTCCTCTCTCCCATCAAAAAATGTTGCTGTTATCAGTGTTTGGGTTTTTTTGTGCTTTCCTATGACTGGTGAATAGCCTGGGTTTTTTAATTGGTATCTCTAAGTTGTGCAGTGTAGTTAGAGGAAGTGCAAAGGGTGAGTGGGGTGTAAGTCCTCACTCCTGTGCTGGTCTGCAGGAGGCTGATTTGGAAGGTGACAGGTAACACTCAGCAAGGTGACCACAACACCATGGCCATTCCCACACCTGTGCTGAGGGTAAGTGTCTATGAAAGGGTGATGTGACACATCTTTGAAAGACGAGAGACAGAAACAGGGGCTTAAAATCCCTGTTTTCTGGGCTTTCCTTACATGGTGTTTGAGGGCAGGCCCAGTGTGGCCTCTTTGGAGGCATTAATGGCTCAGTCCCCTTGGTTGCTGTAGTTAGGGTACCTGGTGGTTGAAAGCTCAAAACTCAGCTCAGCCTGGAGGGTGTAAGAGTTTCAAATCAGAGAACAAGAGCCACAAGAACCTGACTGGGCTCTGCCTCCCCTGGAGCCTCCGTTGTGCATGAAATACAGACGAGGTGTTGCTCAGGACAGGGGGGACAGGAGTGGCTTCTCAGTCAGAAAGGATCCTTTTGTTCTCACCCTTCTCCAGGTCCAGCCTCTGCTCTCTGGTGTAGGAAGGGATGGGTAAGCAGTTACCAGCTCCTTTTAGTGGGTGCAGTGTTGGCTCTGTTATTGTCACACTACCACAGCACCTCTGGACACTTGTCCTCTCACTCCACACTGCCAAAGAGCTCCCAAGATCCAGGCAGGGGAATAGAGCTATCTCTGATTAATCACTACTAAATACAGACCTCCTTAGCTTGACAGGCTTGTCTGATGCATCCCATAAATCACAATTTGTTTGACTGCAAGAATAGGAAATATTTATTTGAACAATTATTTTCAAAGAGGAACTTGCCACGTGCGTGAGCCTCAGGCTCATCCTCTGGCTTTCCATGGGCTGCCCACCCCACCTGGGTTTCAGCTGGAGGCCTAAAAGCATGTGACAAGCAGCATGTCCCAGTGTCTGAGACATTAGAAGTATGGCAAAACAGATTTTGCTGTGATGAGAGGAGCGTTCCTGCAGCCTGTAAAATCGATTCCCACCCTCCTGGGCTGGTGGCACCGGCTGGGTGGCAGCAAGAAGTTTTGCATAACTTTGAAGAGCCCTGACCTACTTAACAGGCATCCACTGCTACATAATGTATTTAGGTCAAGTATTGTGGCTGAGCTTATCATCAATCTTGTAATAGTCCAGCTCACTGTGAGAGCCACAGGTACCTGATTGATGCAAACATTCCATAGGATAGAAAGGATTCCTGTTGTTTTCTGAAGGGGGTTATTGTTGGTTAGTTGTATTGGAGAAAGGGCAAGGGTTGCCCATCACCCCCCAAACCTCTGCTGTTGCACCCCTGGTTTTCTCCCTGCTCAAAAGGATGTCCAAAACCATCTGCAACAAGTGATTCTTATTTTTTTAACTGGTTCATTTGGGCTGGACAGTGCACATGGCAGTTTAAAATCTGGACTCTAGTTGTGCTGTGTTACTGATTGGATCTTACTGCCAAAATAACACACTTGGCAATTTTGCACTCAGTAGTTTTGCAGGATCAATGTGCCTTTTTTCACTGTGCCCTTACCACAGCTGTGGTTTCACCCCACATTTCGGGCAGGCTGTTAAAGCCTGTGTTTTAATAAAGTGGTGCCAGCACACTCAGTCATCCAGACAATACCAGCAAGGTGCACATCGGTCTGAGCAGTAAATTGTTGCAAAGTTCTCTGACATCTTAATGCTCTGACAGGATGTGAAAGACAATAATGCCACTGAAAAGACAGGAAAAAAAGGCCCTTTATAGCTATTGAATAATATATTAGCTTTTAACATTGTATATACGAGCAAGATGGGATAAGGTATAAAATCAACAGAATAATTACTTATACCAGACATTATGTATTTTATCAGGATCAGGTATATTTTATCAGTATCAGAACTATACGACCTCACACCGTGGTGAGAAGGGGACTTGATTTGGTATTTATTACCTCCAAGAGCTGTAAATACCTGTGGCCCAGGTGGAATCTGCCCTTGGGGCTGATGAAATGCTGTCTTGCCTCTGGGTAATCTGAAAGGAGTTACCCTGGAAACCCCTCAATTTGTGTGTGAAAGGACTCGCAGGGATTGTTCCTGGAGCCCCAAGGTGGGAGTGTGGGGAGCTGTGGGCAGTCCTGGCACGGGCAGGTGGGTACCTGCACACAAATGCTTCTAAAATTGCCCCTCGTAGTGTTGGGGAGCTGCAAATCCTCCCTGTCCTCTCCAGCAGTGCAGGATGGAGCCTGAGCTGGAGGGAGAGTTCCATGGCAATGAAATATGCATGAAAAAAGTCCAATTTAAACACAGATCCCGAGAGTTTGGCAACTTGGCTGCTTCACTTTTGAGATGCTGTGCAAAGTTTATCAGCTTGTGTGGCAAATGAGTTTGTGCTGTCTGCTTTGGTATTCCAAACACAACTTCCAGGAGGTTGGTTGCTTCTTCACTGAGATACTTTGGGGGGAAATTAATTGTACTGAAACACCTTTCTCACAAAGTAAGAGCAATCAGTCTTCAGTGTGAGCTCTGAAGGTCTTAAATTACACCTTTGTGTTCCTTTAGTGTGGTTTGATCTGTGTTACAGCTGAGTCTTATTTCCAGGGGTTTGGCTTATAGTACTTAATGATTGTTTTAAAGTAGTTCTGGCTAAATAATAATATTAATAAAAGAGTTGAGCATCTTTAACATCAGTTTTTGCTGATGCTCAGAACTATGGTTTGCATCTCCCTGCAATAAATGGTAAGATCTTCGGAAGTCAGGGAGGATTTCATTGCAGTCAGAAGTTGTTCACCCAGAGCAGCGTGAGAGGGAGTGGGCAGAGGTGAAATTCCTCCTGTCAAACACAGAGCGATGGGGGGGAAATTGGAGGCGGTTGTATGCAAAATAGAGACACTTCAGCGTCTGCTCGTCACTAATTTATTTATACATGCAACGAGAGAGAACTTCTTACCCAGGGTAACAGAAATAACCACAGCACAAAGTGCTGGAGGAAGTGCACTTGGAATTACAGCGTTGTCTTTGGTAAATTCAGCAATTATGCAAGATGAGCAGTGGTTCTTTTCAGTGCTCTAAATGCAAACAAATTGGCTGTTTGTTTTCAGGACACAGTTGTTGTTTCCCAAGCTGTTGCTGCAGCTTTACCTTTTCTTGCTCTCTGGAAGGTGCCTGAGCAGACAAAAGGGAGGGAGGGGAAGGGACGAAGATGGAAGAATTCCATTCAGATATTGTCCTGTACAGATTGCTGAGTTTCCTCTGGTTTGTGCATAAATACAGCACTGGAACAGCTGCAGGAGCTGCTTGTTTCCTTCCCTGTGGAAGGGAATGTTTGCTGGTTTGAGTCCACTGAGCCTCCTGATGTCACGGGAAGTGTTCTGATGGGAACAGCTTCAGGATCTGCTCCTGGATGTTCCAATTCCTGCCACAAGTGCCTTTGATGCCAAAACCTGAGGAAAGAAGTAGCGAGAATGTTCTCCGAGGCAGGAGGGGGTTGGGTACGTGGAGGGGGATTCTGGCTTTTTATTGCAGCTTTTCTCTTTAAAATTCTTAGAAAGTAGGGAAGCTCCTTCTAATCTTTTAGCTGCCTTTTTCTTTCATATTTAACAATTGAGCAGCACATCGATTGATCCCTTTCCCCAAACATTTTGAAGCACTTGAAACCATTTCTTGCCACGTTGTTATTTATAGAGATTCACTAAATGAAAAAGTGCTCCTTTTCCCTTGCAGGTATATGCATCATTTATAGTCTGGCTTCATTATATTCTGCACTGTATAAACTCCTGTAGGAGAGTGGTTATGTAATGCTCTTATGTCATTACATTTACATGCATTAAATTCCTGGCAGAATCATATTCACTGTAACAAAAGGTTCATTAGCAGGACAAAAATGCTTAACTTGGGAAACTACTGGAAGAAGTGAGCCACATTTCCAGGCTGATATTGTTGATATGCAATTATATATTATGTACAGAGTTGATCTGGGATTAGCTAATCCCAAATGACAAGTATAAATGCGATAGAAGTTGTTCACTCAAATCTCTTTCTGTAGCCATAACTTTGAGTAGAAGTTATTGTTAAATCTGGAGTGTGTGTGAGGGCCACTCAGAGCAGTTAATGGAGTGATGCCATTCCCACCACAGGGAGCCTTACACAGAACCAGCACTTTGCAAACTACAGACACAGGGAAAAGTTACCCACTGCATCTTATTTCCATGTGCAACTAGTGCAAAACGAATTTACAGCCTCAACTCTGCTGTGCATTTAAATATGTTCTTTATTCCTCCCCTCCCCTGCCGTGGAGGCGTTTGGGTGGCTGTCTCAGGGAGAACACCTGGGCACATTCCTGTGTGGAATGTCACAGCTCTGCTGCACCAACTTCGGGAATTGATCATTTTAGTTTGGCTGAAATGGCAGTTAAATAGCAGGAATATATCAAGAGTTAAAACTTCATTACTGGAGAGCAATAAAAATACATCAAGCCTGGAATATTGTCTGGAAGATCAGATTTCTTGGTTATGTTGACACTTTAAAGAAATATGTTTATTTAAGGAATAGAAATTCTATATCCTGGAATACTACAGTGATAAATTGCATTCTTGTTAGGCCATCTCTGATGTTCTAATTTTATCACCCAACAATGGGCTGGGTATCCTATGACAGGCAGCTGAGAAAAAGGGGGAAAATAATGCTAAGGGGGAAATCTGCCTTAACCCTTCTCTGCTGCTTCAGTGGGCCCGATGCTGAACAGGGTTTGGAGTCTGAAAACATTGAATTGTGTTCGTTAGCACCTTTTTGCGTTGTAGCAAGGAGTGTTCAGGTGTAAATGTGCTGGAGACAGCACAAGGAAACTTCCCTGCTCGTAGTTCCTGTGGGGGTGGGACGCGGGGGACACTGGGATGTTCAGGCAGACCTGGAAATAGGGATGCTCACCAGGCTCCAGACTTGCCTGTCTGACAACTTCCCTAAATTTAGATGTCCCGGCTGTTTGGGTGACCTGAAAACGCCTCACCCAAGTGCAGCTCCTTAAAAAGGGCTACCTGGAAAGCGCCGCGAGAAATGTCTCGCTGCTTCCGACGGCAGGAAGTGATTTGGAACAGATTTCACCACGAAATTGCTGCTTGTTCTCAGCTTTGCAGATGGTCGCCCAGGTTGACTCGTTGGAACGCTGAGGAAGGACAAAAGCTCGTTTGGCAGAACGGGAACTCTGTCATTCCTCACGTTGGGAGCGTCTGCCTCGCTCGGGTGTTTGGGAGCTCGGCGGGCTGGGGGAGCTTCTTCTGGTTCCGCTTAGGGGGGACATTCCTGGGCCATGGTGAGGTGTCTGCAGCTCGAGGGGTCAGTGCTGAGTAACAGACACGTCTGCTGCCCCTGCCATGGCTGCGGGACAGACCGGGAAGTGTGGAGGGATGAGGTGGGAAGGCCCCAGTGACCTCCAGCCTGGGCAGTGTGACCACAGAGGCTTCTCTGGAGAACAAGAAGCCTGGCTTTAAAGGGAAAAAAATCCTAGTATTTAATTCTTCATAGAGGTGTATCATAACTCGTGCTTTGACCCAAAGTTGACCCAATTTAATAAATTGGTGTGGAATTCCGCAGCAAAGGGGAAAATCTGTTGCCAACAGAGGCTACCCTGTGCTTTTCCAATGGTCTCCACTGGGTGAGGGCCCTGCCCTGTGTTTGCCTTCACTCTCCAGCACCTCAGGCAGCGCCCTGTGGGAGGAGGGTGGAGAAGTTCCATGGTCAGCCACGGACACCTCTGGGAAGTCCGTGCCAAGGAGGTCTGGAGGGATCTGCTCTCACCTGTCACTGCTGGAGAACAAGGAGACATCTCACAATGGAGCTCTTGGCACACCTTCAGTTCTGCAGAGGTGACTGAAGTGCTGTCTGTAAATCAAACACAGCAATATTGGCAGCCTGCAGAACATGACTGAGGTTGGTGTGCCAAGCTGAGGCACCAGGCAGGTTCACTTTTCCTCTTGTTCCTAAATTATCTTTATTTCAGGTATTTTTGGTATATTTTCAGTGTTTCTGGGTCAGTGCTGTGTTTCTGGGGAGCACATGGAAGCAACACGGAGTAGTTTGCAAAATCTTGTGCCTGAAGGAGCACAGAGAGAAAGCCTCAAGGAAGGGTTGGGTGAGGAGGTGCAGCACTCACAGTTTGATGTTGAAATGCTGCATTTCTGCTCGGAGAGGTGCATTGCCATTTTCTGGCTCCAAGCACCTCCTTGATTTTTCTAGACTTGGCGTTTTTGCACATTATGGAGGTTGAGGCTTGAAAAGTCCAACTCCTCTTTTGAGGAAAAAATGGCCCATTGCATTGTGGGGAAAGCAGAGAGCTCTTCAAAGGCACCAAAATGAACTCTTTTCGTTAAGGGAAACAGAGGGAGAAAATGCAAAAATCAAATAAATTCCAATATGTCTAAAAAGACTTATAAAAATTCCTGGGACTCACATGTATTGCTGATAGACCTAAAGCAGGTTTGCTGTCTCCTTCCACTCCTTTTTTTCCTATCAAGAGTAGAACCAGAAATTGAAAAAAAGGCAAAGGTGTTAATGAAAAAAAAAGGGGAAAAACAAGACAAAAGAAAACCAGAAAGGAGGTGTTGATTGTTGATTTTAGGAACTTTGATTTACTTGGTTTGGCTTAAAAACATTATTTTGCATTACAAGTATCCTTTGAAAAAAGGATGTCTGCCTTTCAAAATCTTGAATGGGAGAACATTCAGGTTTGTGTCAGGCAGAGCTCAGAGATATTTTTGTAGATGCAAGTTTAAAAACAGACACCTTTTAAAAAGAGATTTTGGGGGTTCTTTCTTTGTAGCTTGACAGGACAGTTTGTTCATGTCAATTGTCTTTTGATCACTCAAAAGACATTGGAATCAAAACTGTCAATGCCTCCAGTCTGTGGATTCAGCTCCCTTAAGTGTGGCCACGAGAGGAATGTATCAGATGGTTATTAGTTTTTACTTGCTGAGTTTGTGGGTCTATCCCAGAGCTCTGGGGGGACTGGAGCCACATTTGTGGTGTCAGGGAATGAAAACAGGGAGAGGTCTCTGCCCTTTCTGCCCATCAAAGACCTGCCCTGGGCTTTGCTTTTGGGCTCTCGAGGTGTGTTGGCTCCTTGTGGGGTGAGTTCTCACTGTCAGTTATTGACATCCACATTACCAGAGCAGAGAGGGTTTAAATCCACCCCCCTGCTCTCCCCTCTCCTGAGTCAGTGGGGTGTGAGTGCAGATCTGTGTGTGAGCAACACTGTGGGGTTCCTGAGTCACACCCTCTGCTGACCATTCCTCACTCTAGTTAGGGAAGACACACAGTGGGTTTACTTTCTGCTTTTAAATGCCCTGTGAACCTCGAATTACAAACACACAGCTGTGAATAAATGGGGTTCTCCTCTCCTGAACATCTTTGCAAACCCTGCTCACAAAAGCTGTAGGGGATACTCTCTGCAGGGCTGAAGTTTAGCAGAAAAAGAAAGTACAGAGTTACAAATTCCAGTATTTTACAGAGTCTGTTTTTTATACAAGTGTATAAAAGGTAGTGATTCTAAATGTCTTGCAGTGGATTACTTGTTTTCCATGAGTTATGATCTGCCCTTCAGAGCACCCATTTTCTCTAGGGTGGGGTTTGTATCTCATGGAACAATGACAAGCAGGGCCATCCTCTGGTCCTCATGGATCAGGTGCAGGCCCTGAAGAGGGAACATTTCTGGATTTGTGCCCTGCCCCGTGGCCATTTCAGGGATCAGGGAGCCTCTGGAAGCACAGCAGGGAGTTCTGCCACTGACTTCATGGGTTTACAATTTCACTGGAAGGATTTTGAGGCACTTTTTAAATCCCAACCCAAATCATCCCCTGCCCAACTTCTGTCCCGCTCCAACTCCCAGTCACACATCCAGAAACCAAAAGGGAAGTGTAGGCAAGTCAGGCTGGGGATTGGAAGTGAGAAAGGCACTGGAGCTGCTCCCCCACGCTCTGGCTGGTGCTGTGGGCAGAGCTGTGACATCCACAGCACTCAGGGGGGCACAGGGAGAAACATGGGGAGGGTTCCTGACACCAGGGAGTGAAACTCCCCCCAGCACCCTCAGAGCTGCTGCTTCTGCTGAGGGGAGGGGAAAAACCTCCCTGGGGTGGGTTTGAGGCCCCAGTTGTGCCAGGGAGAAAGTAAAGCAGCATTCCGTCCCATTTCCACCCTGACACCAGGGCTCCCCTTTGGCTTTGCACTGGTTAGTTCTGGAAAACAAGGAAACCCAGAGAAATCCATTAAGACCCAGAACTGCAGAAATGGAATCAGTTTGTCACAGAAGATTTTTTTCTTTTATTGACATCTTTAGTTTGTTTTGATGTCTGTAATTAAAGTGCTAATTATGTGTTTCTGTTGCAGTGGTCATGCTTTTATTACATAATTGCTACAAGTTTCTCTCTCCCCACTAACAATATTTGTTTAACCTTAGTGCATTCTTGTTACATCCTTCAGAATGGAAAAGCTTAGAAACAGAGTTATTGATTGTTACAATTAACTAAATAGAGGGGCTCAAAGTTCTTTGCCGTAAATTAAATATGTTTTGTGGCAGAGGATCAAAGATAATTAAAGGATAAAGCAACTGCAGTCATTAAACAATAAATATTATTTCTACACCAGTTGAAGGAAATAGAACACACAAGAAAGGAGTAAATCTGATGGCTTTTAAAAGGATAGGGGAAAAGTTTAGCCTGGGGTAAAATCATCATTTAAAAAAATAATTTGTACTGTGATCCTCTGAGTTCCCTTCTGTGTTGTCTCAAAAAACATCTGATTAGGTGAGATGCAATTCAGTCACCTTCTCTTTTATTCCCCCCCTTTTGAGTTTAGGCATAATTTTTGTCAGTGTATTTCAATGTATTCATTAATTTTTCTCATTTGTTTATTTTATGCAAACCATGAGAGACATTTTTTCCTCAGTGAAGATTGCCTCTTTATTTTATTTTGAAATATTTGTATATTTATTTCATTAAATGAGATAATGCTTTTTCTTATTAACATAATTTCCAGTACATTAAACATATTTCTCCACAGACAGAAGAGAGGAATCAGATTAAATGACAGTTAAATCACTTGCAGCAATTTCAACTGTTAAAAGAAATAAGTGTCTCTGTTTTCTTTGTGATCACGAGATGTGCTGTAAAGGGAAATGAAATACTAAAGAAAGGAGGGAAAACATAAAGAAATAATGACTGACTTATTGCAGTAATACCACTGAGAGAAGAAAAACTCACTACAAATAAAAGGAAAAATAATATAGTGGGTTTGAAAGTTACCAAAATTCATTTCTTATTGATGAGATCAGTGCAGGCCCTACACGAAGCGAATGAAGTGAGGGGGAAAGCAAAGCACACCCAGAGCAGAGAATGCCTAAACTGGGGCAAAGGAAGAAGAGAGAAACACTTTGTATTTGGAGGGCTGTTCCTCTAAATGCCTTCAATTTTTAAATAATTCATTGTTACCACCTTTAGGGAGGGCAGGAGCGATTCCCCCTCGGGGTGCCCCTCTGTGCCCCTCTGCTCAGAGCTCTCCATGTGTCCCTCCTGCAGCCCTGTCCTGTTCTGGAGCAGGTGAGGGCCACAGGAAGGGCAAGAGAATCTTTGAGTCACTCTTATAAGGTATTCCAGAATGACTATAATAACAAATGTGTTTGTCTTAATTACATCTTTAATGTTACTTTCATTTCCAGAGTCTGAAGGAGCTGCTTTGGAGAGCCCTTTGGATGAGCTGAGGCATGTCCAAGGTAAGGTCCACATTCCTGCTGTGCCCCCACCCCAGATCTCCTCTTTGTGCTTTTAGCTGTGACCCAGGTGTTTCTCAGCACTTGGACGTGCCTGGTCTGGCAGTGCTGAGGCAGGACTAGCCCAGGAGTTGCCCTTTCCCTTCTCTGTCTCAGTTTGCCATCAGTAACTCCCCAGCTTGAAGCTCTTCATGTACAGTGTGTCAAACACTGATTTTCAGTGTCCAGGTGAAATCACAGAAGGGATTATTCTTGGGCTGAGGGACCTGTTCTAACTCACTGCTCTACCTCAGACTCAACCAAACCCACAATTTTCCAAGGATTTTATTTGGAGTTTTTTTGCTTTTAAATGCCTGATGAGGAAAAGTGATGTCACTGGGTACAGCATGCTCCCTTCTGTGGAACAATGCAGGAACAGAGGTGGGAAATGCAAGGCTTTTATGGAATTGTGTGGGGCTTGAGAGCAGGCTCTGCCCTCCTGCTTGTGCTGCAGCTGAGCTGGGGCATCACCAAAGGCTTTTGCACTCTGGGGTTGGTGTCCCTCGTGCCCTCTTTGGAAGTCCTGTTTGTTGTGCTTGGCAATGGAGGTGGTAATGGAATTTAACAGTTGAGGGGACTCTAAAAATTCCAGTGCATGTGAAACACAATTAAAGCAATGACAGCAGGGGCATCTGTTGCTGTGCTCAGCCCAGCAGAGCCACAGCTGTGCCACTGGAGGGGCAGCAGCAGAGCCCCTGCTCCCAAAATGCTCCCAAGCTCCCGGTGGGCACGGGCTGAGGTCATGCCCAGAGCTGCTGCACCAGCCCTGTGTGAGGAGGCACAGCAGAGACAGAGCTGGTAAGTGGAACTGACACACACAAACCTCTCCAGCCATGGTACTTGTGCTTACAACCTTCATGACCATGTTTTCAGAGGGCATAATAATCATTACTGTGTTTCCTGAGCCCCTGTGAGTGGGGGCAGGAATGTTGCCCCTTTCCACACACAGAACTGAAGCCTGGGCAGCCCCAGGGCTGGATCCAGCTCTTGTGGGAGGCTGCCAAGGGCCTGTCCTCTGGGCTGCCTTCTCTTGCAGCATCCTGACCCATCCTCTTGGCTGTAGGTCCTTCTCTGAGGTGCCTAAAGAGGAGATGAGCTGTGCTGGGCTTCTCTGCAGCCAGCAAAGAGAGACAGGGACCTCCAGAGGAACATTCTGATCTCTGGGCATTTTCAGCCCTTCCCAATGGGTTTGCAAAACCTCTCCCCTCTCAACAAAGTACCGTAAGCGCCATTTTTGAGTCTCTCTGCTCTAAACCCTCACTAAGGCCACGATTTGATTCAGTACCTGTGTGAAACAGCTCATTTCCCTTCCTGCCTCTGATGAAGCAGCCCAGCACAGCTGTAATTAACTACTGAAGATGCTCCATCATGCTTGTCAAAGTGACAAGTGTGGCTGTGCCTTAGATGGACGGGCACCTGCCAGTTGTGGCAGAGATGCAAATGAAGGGCTCCCTTGGTGGGGGTGAGGTTAAGTGAACAGATGTCCTCCTCTGCATTCTGCTGCAACTGAGCCACCCTCCAAATAGCCAGGAAGTTCTTGTCACTGTGAGCAAGTGTCCCCTTTGGTCCCAGGGGTGGACTGGCAGGATGACCCAAACCTTCTCTGGGCTTGTTCCACCAGGGCCATAACCCTGCAGTGCCACTGCACTCGTGTTCAGCTTTACACCTGCTCGGTGTCCCTTGGAAACAAAGGGAAATAACAATTAATGGCACTGAAAGTGGTTTCAGACCTCAGTCTATAAAAGTGTGTGTAAAGGCTTAGTTAACAGTTTTTAAAGAAACTTCTTTTAAAGGAAGAAGGTGATGAGGAAAATCTGTTTCCAAATTTAACAAGCTTATGTTTTTCCTATTCCATACCAAGGCCATTTTTCTTCCTGAGATACTGCAAGAAACTAAATGAGTCTTTGACTGTGAGGGTACAACGCTGAAGGTATTCCAGAATAACATGCTTTAGCTTTTGGGAAATATTAAAGCATGACCACATTGGGCTTTTTATGTTATATAACAGCAGTTTTTCCATTCTGCACTAAATATTATTTTCAGATTTCTCATCTTGCGTGATATTGGCTATTTCATGCCTCTAACAAAGTGGCTGAAACAAGCTCTTTCCCCAAACTTGTGATATTTGTGCATAAAGGATTATTACCTGTGGTATTTGTGAAACAATGAATGAGGCAGCATTGTTTAGGCAGATACAGACAAGCTGTTGGGTTTCTTCTCTGATGCCACAGCAAAGGTTTGTGTCAGAGTTCAGAGGAGACTCAGGAGCACTGGGCTCCTCTTCCTGTGCTTGGGGTTGTAGGTTTAAGATCTTGAGTGGTCTGGACTAGACACAGAAATATTTTCCTGTTCTATTTGAGGGTTGGATTTTGATTTTGTTTGACACAATAGGAATGGCAAAATGAGAGGAAAAAAAATGAGCTTGTTGTGTCTGCTTGTCAGAGAAGACCTTCAGCAGCAGAATCTCCACTCCAGTCACTCTGGTGTGTGTCTGACCTGATCATTCCTGTCCAGTTGAAATGTGGTGCAGCTGGACAGTATCTTCCCTGAAACACACTGGAGAATGTGGCAATGCAAAGGGAAGCTTTTGGGAAGATCAGATTCTATATTCCCTCTATCTATACCTATTCCTGTGACTGTGATGCAGTTGCTTATTTCTAGAAATGGCTCTGTGTGAGGGGTGGAGACTGTGCCTTTCCCTAATGGGTGAGCAGAGCTCTCGGCTTCAGGCAGATCAAGGATAACATTTTTAACTTTTGCGTTGATTTTTTTTTTTTTGGTTTTCCCCCCCCCTCTGACTGTGTTCAACATCATTTTCCAAAACAAAACTGAAGGGAACTGTTGTGGCCTCCCCTGAAGGCATTTCAGTGTTCCTTTCCTGCTTTCACATCTAGCCTGGTTCTCTAAGGACATGAGGTTCCCCCTGTTGGTTTATTCATCTTTTCCCTGCAGTGGCTTTGGCATTTCCAACCTGTTGGCAAAGGAGAGGGAAGTTTCACAGTCGATATGTTTGTGAGTTGCATAATTACCAGTCTCTGGACATGGAGGTACCCCATGGAGGAAAAGGTGGACAGGGCTCCTTTGGTGCCACTGCTCTCCAGTGGGATGTGGGTTGGGACAAACCACAGCCTTCATTGCTGTCGTGTGCATGATGAGGGTCATGAGGTGCTGGGGCAGAACAAAAAGGGGTCATAGAAAACCGAGTTTCAATAGTTCTGTTGCTTTGTAGAACAGATCATTGTTCCTTTTTACGGAAATTCAAATGGAAAATGTGGCTTAGACGGAAAAAAAGAAGTCGCTACTTAATGTTTCTCTTGATATTCCCAGCAAGTAAATGTGAACATAATAAAATGATTGTGTTTCTTGAAAAAATTTGGGTTAAATTTAGCTTTGTTTTCTGCTTAAAAAGGGGAGGGGGGAGTGATAATAAATGTCATTTGCAAATAGAAGTGTCCTTGGTTTCCCGTTTTCAGTAGGCTTAAGATAATTCATTTGTTCGTCTTGTAGTGTGTCAATTGGTGCATCCCTTCCAAACCCGTCTGTGGGCCCTCTTAGCCAGAGTTTCCTACAGTTATTTTTGCACTATTGTTAAACAGAACCCTCCAACATGTTGCTTTTTCAATTTATTGCGTGGGATCAGCACATAGTTTTCCATTGTGGCATATTTGTGTGTTTGTCACTTTTATTGTTTACATGCCAGCATATGGCCAGGAAGACAAACTTCTTCCCTCAGCTTTCTTCTTTTGTGTTGTTCAGCCCACAGTGCCTTTGCATCAACAATTTGTAGCAATCAAATTCCCGGAATGTAATCAGTTTGCTTTAAAAAGGAGGAAGAATTGGAGAATACAGCACATGGATCAGTGAGTGGCTGTGTTTTACTGCCCAGGGCTGCACAGAGGGCAAAAAGGGGAATGCCTGTTTTTATTTAAGCTCTGGTTTAGTCGTTTAGTCTCACATATCTCATGATGCCACTTGCACAGACACAGGGGCTGCATCAAGGGCCTTTCTCAACAAGCAGAGCCCTTCACGTTGGCACAAATCTGCCTGCCTGGATGTGAGTGCATGACAAGGACCATATGTCTGCACTTGTGCTGTGTGTAACCCCAAACCAGGCGGTACCAGCACCACTTTATATGAGCTAAACTGACCAGAGAGAACTACTAAAGAAATCAGTTCAGACTGGGGCACATCCCCAAAGGGATCAGCTCTGCCATTCCCAGGGTGTTGCCACCCGCTGGCAGATGAGTTGGCTGTAACTTGAGGCAGGAATGTTGTTCTTTGCAGGGCTCCTGCAGAACAAGGAGTTAAAGTTTTAAGCAAAATAATCATTAACTTGCAAAACTCTCCTCTTTATCTGTTCCTTTCCCATGCGGTTCCAATGTGGCTCCATGTTTGCAGCTCTCCCAGTAAGCAGAAACCAGAGACCAGTAACCAGCCTGAAATTCCATCCAGCAGATGCATCAAGATAAACCCTCTGTGTTGTCTCTCCAGGCTTTCCCTTTCTCGGGAGCTGCTGCACAGCACATGACCCACCACGCAAAGCCTGCTGGAAACAGAATACTCATTTGCTTTAGTTTCCTGGGTTAGTTAAGTACTTGCAAGAATACCAACTGTGATTTGAGGTAAAGAATCCCTGCAGCAATTAGGATTCATTTACTAGTGGAGCATTTTATTAATTACACATTTGTAACCACATGGATAGGCACAAACCCACTCACACATGTCTGTATTTAGAGATTTGCAGACAGAAGATTTAACGTAAACATAGAAATGTTAAACTACTCATGTGTAGCCTGCGAAGGAGATAACAAGAAGGATTCTGTTCTCCGTGTGATTTGTGAACAATGCTAAGTAAATATTCATCATTAATATATAATAACTGTTGCTTTTGGCAGTTCACTTTTCATTTAATTTGATAATGTGTCCAGCAAATGAAGTGGTACAGGCTGCAGTGTTTTACCATCACAATTGCGTCTTTTCAATCATTGTTAAGCGAAGGCAGCTCAAGGCAAAGCTTTAACCCCCACTAGTTGTGTGTGTGATAAAAAGCGAAGGCGCTATCAATCTTTATTGTCTGTCTGGCTCGCTGTAATTGCATTCAATAGTCCACTGATTCCGCTGTCTGTGCCGAGTCGGGAGCGGGGCCGAGCCAGATGTTCGGGCTGAGCATCCCCCGCGTCCAGCGGCGCTCCGAGGGGTGCGGGCCGGGGGTGGATCGGGATCCAGCTCCCTACGCGGGGCCAGTCGCTCGTTCCCTCCGCGGAATGGGCCGCTCCCACCACGGGCCTGGTGTTATCCCAGGGCATCCCGGGCTGGGAACGAGCCAGGCAGTCCTGGTGTCCCGTAAAACAACAACTAACCCCCAAACAGCCTCCGAGGAATGTACCGGGGCACGGACATCCCAGCTCTGGGAAAAGGACTTCAGAATGGGCTCCAGTAGTTACAATTATCTGATCCAGCCCGGGGGGGGTTGGAGTTAACACTAGTCCATGTTTTAGTCCATCTTAAAAGTTGGTTTGTTTGGTTTTTGTCTTGGCTGCCTTTTTTCTTTAATTTGAAGTAGTAGCCGGAATGTTTCACAGCAGAACAACCAATAGTGCTTTAGTGCAGCCTGAGCAGGGATGTCTCTGTGTGAGGGGAAACTCCAATGCGAGTAAGGGGACTATGGAACAAGTTCCTTCTACATGTTACCTCCACCTCTGCTCTGTGTCCCCTCTCATGTTCTTCACAGGCTCGTTATTTCAGCTGCTCAGTGAGTGCCACGCCTTGGACAAGTAGCTAAAGGAGGGCTCAAAACACCCAGAGGTCTCACCTTCTCCCAGTTCATGTAATTTATGCAGAAAAGGATCCTATTTTTTCCCTCAGGAGTGGTGTAAATGATCCAGCTGTGGGGGTGGTTGTACTGGGACAAGTATGCCTTGCGTGTGTCACTTGTGTCTTGTAACTACAGATGGGATGGACATCAGGTCTGGCTTTTGTGTTGTGCAATTCTGATCTTCTTGGGTGCTCAAGGGTGAGCAAAGGTCTTCCCTCTGCAGGGAATGGCTTTGTGGAGGACTCTGGGCATTCCAGCTTTTGGGAAAAAGAATCATCACTGTCTTCTCTTAAACTTTCAAAGAGTGATTGAAGGGTTGAAGAGGTGGCTGGGAATTGGGTTCTGGATAATTTCTGCCTTCCCACGGCCTGGAACTGGTGCTGCATCTCCCAATGGACATGGCAGTAAAGACAATCCTTTCTCCATCACTTCTCTTGGACACTTTAGGCAGCTTCTCTGAGTGCTGCAAGTGTGTGGCCACATCATAAACACCCTCTGCTAAGAATGGCCTTGACCCAGGAGAGGAGCAGATATAGATGCCCAAAGACTGGGTTTCATACCTTGTTCCATCCCGTGAAACCAAATGGAATTGTATTTGGAAATGCATAATGAACTTTGCACCCCTTAATCTGATGTGTATGTAGAGGAGTCATTATTTGAGAGAGTCAGGAAAACTAAAATTAGTTCTTAAAATTCAACAGAGAATTAGAAAAACTAAAATTAATTCTTAAAATTCAACAGTACCTACCATTGCTTTTTTTAATTTTTTTCCCCTTTGCATTTTGTTCAAATTAATTAAAGTGCACAGATGTTCAATTAAAGCTTAAAAATCCATGGCTACAGCTGTGAAGCTGCATTGTTGAGATTTAACATATCTAATAATGCTCCTC
This sequence comes from Sakesphorus luctuosus, assembly GCA_013396695.1. Lineage (NCBI taxonomy): Eukaryota > Metazoa > Chordata > Aves > Passeriformes > Thamnophilidae > Sakesphorus > Sakesphorus luctuosus. The sequence goes on along the minus strand of VWZD01001544.1, from coordinate 1,480,057 downwards.
TCTTTGAAGAAATTCGATTAATGACTCTGCTAAATAATTTTGCGTTGATAAATTAAAGGAAATCCAGAGGAAACTATAAGGAGATGTGGGCTGTCCCTGCGTTGTTTATGAGAAAACAGAGTCACCCACAGGATACCAGAACAGCAGAGCTGCTTTTCATTTCCTCCCAAGGCCGTGTGTTCTGTGGGTGCTCAGCAGGTCCTGTCAGGACTCTCAGAACCACCTGGAGTTATCTGGGGTGAGGAGTGACAGCAAAGGAGGCTCATCCTTGGGGTGACACACAGTTTGTCTGCTGGTGTAACCCAAGGTGTCCCCCCACAGTGAAGGCACCAGGGACCCCCCTGCCACTTCAGCACAGAGTTGGGAGCATTTCTCCTTCTGAGCATTAATGAATAGCCCAGAAGTGACCAAAGCCTGCCAGAGCCAGGTCCTGTCCCTGAGGGTGTCACATCCTGTGCTTCAACACACATCTGGGCAGTTTTTCAATTTATATATTCTGCACACAAACCAAGACATTTTCTGAGGAAGAAAGTTCCTGGTAAGCTCCTGTTCAGCACAGTGAAATTTGGCTTTTTGCTGATGTTTCCTCTATTAGGGCAGATCTTCAGCTGCCAAATTAGAGCAGCTCCCCTGGAACTAGAAAACCATTTATACAACTGTCTCCTTGGTTGTTTTGGCTCCAAACAGGAAGGGACCTGCTTAGTGATACTGCACAAAATTGTTTTATTCTGAACTAAAATTAAATCAAAACCAAGCCATTTTCACAGGCTTGTTGCTTTTAAAGGAATATCCCTTACAGTTCCCTCACAAGGTTTCCCCAAGTTTGCCCAGTTGTTTTGTGAGGTACAGCTGGGAAATCAGAAATATGTCTCCAATATCTTGTTTAAAGAGAGGTGGAATAATCAGGTTTGGAAATCCTTTGATGCTCTTCTCCATATTCACAATTCCTGCACCAAGATTGGAAACCACTGACTGCAGAGGAAAAGATTCTTCCCTTTTACTCAAAGCCCTTCATTTCACAATGAACATTTAAAAATAAAATTTCTTTGAGGTAAATTGTCTCAAATTAAGAACCCAAAGCAATTGTCTTTGAAAAGATAAGGGAGGTTGTGGGTTCAATCCCCATATGGGCCATTCCCTCAGGAGTTGGGCTCTGTGCCCCTGGTGGGTCCCTTCCAACCCAGAATATTCTGGGGAATCTGGGAAAAGCCCTGAACTTGGAAATAGATCAGTGCATAAGATAAAATGTCATAGTTGGGACCAGTCTGAGGAAAAAGAGAAGAATTTCTGGAAACTTTCAGAAGAATTAAATTAAATTTCTCCCTGAAAAAGCTTCGGCATGAAATTTCCCTCAGTTTGTGGGATACCAAGAGAGTTCAGCTTCTCTCAGTTATGGGACAAGCCTTGGGAAGCAGCTTTGCAGTGGAATCAGCAGACCCAGGACCATATTTAATGCACTTGCAGTATTGAAAAAATGAGAATCTCCTTTTTCTCCTTTGCTTTGAAGCAGTGTCCCAGTGGAGGGGGGGCCTGAGCCCTGGCAGGGCAGCTCATCCCTGCCTCTCCCTCAGGCAGGAACATCCTGGCTGGACACTGTGCTCTCCTGAGCAAGGAAAGCCTCCCCCTTTGGAAGGGCACCAGTGCCTGTGCACAGGGAGAGTTGTTGCAGAGAGAGGCTTTCAACTTGTCCTGTTTGCCTTCTCACATGGGTTAGACCAGAGGTGATCTGAGGGGATTTAAAAAAACCTGCAGATGTTTTTTATGCATTTTTTTCTGTATCTGTAGAGCTGGTTTGGGTTGTGTTAGAGAGGCTGGAGTGGGAGGTTCCCTGGTTTTCATGGATTTCTGTGTTATATTGGGAAATATCTGCGTGCTGAGGGGTCCAGGAATGTGCTTTTCCAGTGGGAGTTTGGGGAGAAAGCTCAGCATTTTGAACACGGGTTGTAAATTCTTAATTTCCCTTGCCCCCCAGTTTTCAAGGAGTGTTTGTGTGTCCCTGTGAGTCTTGCCTTGGGGAGGGGGTTCAGCCCACCTGGGATGTTTGTGCAGAGGTCCATGGAAGGCCGTCCCAGATAATTCCAGGAGCCTTTGGGAGGTGAGGCCTGACATCCTTGCTGGGTGTCTGCACAGATGTTAAATGGCTGTCACAAAAAGGAAAAAATTAGAAACGTTCAGGTGTAGGAAATTATTCAAATTATGTAAATATTCAGATGTTTTATATAAAAATAAGAAGATGCCACCTTGTGGTAAGAAAGATGCTTCAGTGAGTGCAGACCCCCTTTGGGTGAGCAGGGTGCACATCTGAAGCCTGGCAAGCATTGAAATTCTCTTTTAAGCAAGAATTTAACAAGTAAAATTAAAGTTCAGGTGCCCAAACTTCCCCTTTCCGGGTGTTTCCCTCCTCCTCTTGTGCTCAGGGTCCTCTCAGCACTGCTGAAGGTTTGCCAGGCTCCTCATTCCAGAGCTGCCTCTGCTGTTCTCCCCCAAATCCGGGCTGGCAGGAGGGACCCCCCCTTTGGCCTGGGCAGCTGAGCCTTTTTGGGGGTAGTTTGTGGCTAATTCTGGATGTCCAGGCTGAGGCAGAGCAGGGAAGTGTCACCTCTGTGTGAGACCCAGCACTGGAGCAAGTAGGATTGGACTGGGGGCCAAAGCAGCAAAAATACAGACCAAGAAAGGTTTTAAAAGATTGATCTCATCTCTGAATTTCTCTGCCATGGGTAACAGCTGTAAAATTCTGTGCTTTAGAACAGATTACAAAGTTTGCCTTTGCCTTTGCACCTCTTCAAACTCCATTGGCATTTAGAGGTCACCTGTGTGTCCTCTCAACACTCACCAGGATGCTGCTCCTTAAATGCTTCTTTGGATTAACAACAGAAAACTGAACCCGTCCAAATATTACTTTTTATTATTATTATTATTGTTCTGTCTTCTGTAATTTGAATAACCCACTTTATCTGCGGCACACTCAGTGAGAGCAGAACTGCTGTCTGTGCAGGCACCAAACTGCTCTTGTCTCACTCTTTGGGGCCCTTTATTTAGGGGAAAACTACAGGAAAAACAGTGATTGGAAAGTGTTACAGCCCTAAATTTTGTGTGTGTGACTCCTTAACTGCAGGGGATGTCTGCCCTGGGCTGGCACTTCTGTGCCTACTGACATAATAATAATAATAATAATAATAATAATAATAATAATAATAATAATAATAATAATAATAATAATAATAATAGCAATATTTCCCTAATTTGTAGAAGTATAGTGCTTGTAATTAAAACATACTTTCTCTTAACATAATTTATTTCCTTGCATAATGCAATTTGACAGAGCATTATAAATGTATATCTCTATGGTTCGTGACCCCATTATGAGGACAGTTTTTCCATAGTAATTAATTTGTGTTCTGTTTCTTCTTGCTTTCTGATTACACAATCAGGATTGAATTGTGCAACCAACATCCTGATTAAAAAGAGACAAAACCCTGTACAGCTCAGCTCCCTGAAAATCTCCTCTTGTTCCCCCAAAGACAATGGCAAAATTCTTATTTGATGAGAAGACAAAGTTATCCAAATGGGTTGGAAATGGGAAGAGGAGGAGGAGGAGGAGGAGGAGGAGGAGGAGGAGGAGGAGGAGGAGGAGGAGCTGCAGCTCCCCTGGGAGGGAGGCAGGGCAGGAAGTACCAGCCACAGACTCAGTTTGGAGAGGAAAAAAAGGAAAACCATTGGGAAACTGGGATTGACAACAGGGGGTTGAGGGAATGGCTCTCAGTTTACTCCAGATTTGAGGACCACAGGAAGGTGCAGAGTCTTTCACAGCAACAATATTTAGTTGCCAGAAAATAACTCAAAACCAAAACAGAACAAAAAGTGATTTTGGTGCAGGAGTGATAATGCCACCAAATGCACAAATAATTTCCATTTTTGTTACCAAATGCAGAAATAATTTTATTTTTCTTACCAAATATTTTAATTTTTAATATAATTAATCTGAGAATCTGAGTAGCCCCAATGGTGGCTTTGCCTGCCCCAGTTTAGAGCTGGTTGTGTTCCCTCTAACCCAAAATGTGCCTGAGAAATGATACAACCAAACCTGTCCAGGCACTTAAGAGGGGCCACTAAATCATGAGTCTGGAATAACTTCTGTGCTTGGAATTGAACACCTATTCTGGTAAATAGTAGGATTAAACAGTCTGAATTGTGCATAGTTTATATGCAGCTCAACTGCCTTTCGTTTTTTTAGGCTTATTTTCCTTCACTCTTTGTGAACAATATAATCTTTGATCATTGATTGGCAAAGTTTTTATTAATTTCCTGGGAATATTAACAGAGTGGATGCCAACTGTACCAGCATATTTGCAGTGCCACATTGGATCTTGAAAATAATCAATTAAAAAAATCAGACCTCAATCCTCGAGACTTGAACAGATCCAGAAAAATGGAGAACCTGAGTTGCAGCTTTGCCTGGTGCTCCTGTTTATTGATTATTGCTCTGGCCCCTCCTTTATTGATCCCTGTGGTCACTTGAGAAGGTGTTTGGGGGCTCAGGGGCTGCCCAGGAACAACAGCAGCAAATTAGTCACACACGAGAGGAAATGCTCCAGTAAGATGCTCACTAATAGGAATTACTCATTTCAAATAATTCATTAGAGCAGAAGTTTGGCCTCATGGTCCTTACTGAAATTTGGGAGCAGGGAATTGCTAATTTTAGTATCGTGGCTTTTCCCCATGACACATCCAGGTCTGAACCCTCCCCTCTCCCTTCCTGTAGGAATAACCCTGCTCACTCCAGTGCTGCTACTCCAGGTGTTGGAACTCCAGGGAGTTCCACTTAGAACTGGCTGAAAAATGGGAAAAATGTCTTATGGAACATTTCTGACCAATTCTAATTATTGCCCTTAATGTAGCATTGAAAAATTTGAAACAGGATTTCTCTGGAAGGTGTGACCTGCTCTTTGAAAGTGGGGGAAAATACTTATTTTTAATCACCTTCATCTCAAGAGCTGTAATTGAGGTTATGAAGTTACAGTGGATTAACAGGTTAACGATATTTTTTTTTTTCAATCTGGGGAAAAAAATTCAGCAAGTTCCTTATAAAAACTTTACCAAGTGCTCAACCTTTGAACACAAATGTGGAATCAAGTGTTTTAAGTTCGGGCCATAAGCTTCACATTAGAAATTAATCATGAGATGTTTTGGTGATAAAATCTCTCTCATTTGAAAATGTAATTTATTAACCAGCACAATATCTGTTTCAGGGCATTATTCAGGCTCCAGTACAGATTTCCATGCCAGTGTTAAGGGCTGTGTGAGAGGAGAGAGTGCTTTTCCCTTGGCTCCCAATCTCCCTGGTTTATCTCCTCTGGGATGGGACAGCAGGAAAGCCAAGGGGTGTGAGTTGGGATTTGCTGGGCTAACAGAGAGCTCACAGCTGATCCTGAGGCTGCTGGAGGGGACCCTGTCCCTGTGGTCCCTCCCCCTGGGCCAGGAATCCTGCCCAAAGCCTCTACCATGGGAACAACCCAGGTCTGAGCTGCCCCTTAGGGCCTGTGTGGGAGCAAAGGGTCTGAGGAAGGCTCTGAGGCAAAGTGTGTCCCATCCCTTGCACATCCATCTTATTCCCACCCCTCATCCCTCCTGTCCACCTTTGCTGGCTCCCACATGGAAAAGAATCCAGGAGCATCTTCCATCCAAAGGGACTGAGACAGATGGAAGTCCTGGGATCCTACTGTGTTCTCTTTCTGTGCTTGGGAAAGGAATAGCCACTAAAAAGATAGCAAAGTATTAGTTCTGGGGAGGGAAAAAGATACTTGCAATTCCCTTTGCATTTGCATAATTATCTTTATGTTGTAAAAATAATTTAATGTGACTCTGCCGTGCTAGTTCTGGGAAGCCTCACGGAAAGGCAGGAGGTACCTGAGAGCACTTGGACTGGGCTGTTTTGCCTGGGCTGTTAATTATTTTCATTTATGAAATTCTAAATTCGAAATTCTGTTTTAAATATTGAATATTTCTGGTGAACTGACAGCTTGTGCTCGCTTTAGGATATGCCTGCCTGGTAATTATTCATGAGGAGAACAGCTGAAAACAAACTCGTTATACACCTTGGCAGGGCCCTGTGATTTGGATTCTGTGAAATTTCCCCATGGCCATGTGACTTTCTGCTGAAGTGCTCGAGCAGTGCAGATGTCCAGAACGCCAGAGCTGGGACAAATGTTATTCCTGCAGTCAAAGTTTTGAATCATCAGTGCTTCAGGAAAAGGGAGGGGAAAAAAGGGGGGAAAGAAGAGAAGGAGAGCAGAGACCGATGGCACAGGGTGTGTTTGAGTGTTTGTCACATCCTTCATTATGTGCAGCACAGATACATCATAAGGAATGTGTCTCAATGCTCGTTCAGGGCATGGAATGGAATTCTCAGATTTACAATGCCTGGAAGAACACCCCACTGACAGGCACTGAGTATTTTAAACATCTCCTGTAAGCCATGATACAATAAGCATCAGCACTGACATTTTTGGAAGTTTAAAAGTAAGACAATTTCTGTGTAACATTGGATGAAGAACCGAAACACTTCAGATTTAGCTAAAAATAAAACATTTCTCTACTTTCGCCTTTTCTTTTTCTTCTCCATATGGCTCCTGAAACATTCCTTCATTTAAATAGGGTTTAGAGCTCTTTCCTTATAGTTCCTAAAGCATTCATTGCTTTTGAGAGGAAAAAAAAACATTTTAGCATGTGCTATTTTTGTTATTCTAATTAGAAAAAAACAGCTGGTCCTGTGCAGCTCTGACTGGAGCCTTTTCCAACACATTGTTCATATTCTTTTTTTCCTCTTTTTTTCTTCCCTGTCACGCCACAGGCTCCCCCCTCTCCTCCTGCCACAGCAGCCCCAACACCTGCACATGCTGCACATCTGGCAGGGACACCAAGAGCAGGACAGCCCCGTTAGGGGTGGCAGAAATAGGGGCATTCCCAGAGACACCGAGCTCAGGACTGAGGGATTTCTGTGCCTTTCCCTGTGCTCCTGCCCAAGAACATTCCAAAGGCAGGTGCTCAGCCCTCCCTGGGTTTGGGATGTGCAAGGTGTGTGCCCACAAACTCCGCTGTTGCCATGGCAATGGGGGCCCGGTTTGTTTGTGCCACTGATGGGCAGTGATGTCTGTGGAGAGCTCAGAGAGATTAAATCTGGGGGCTGGAGTTATTACCACATGTTTGGTGTGAGGGTGTGCACGTGTACCAACCAGGAAAGGGAAGATCCAGAAAATTCCCTTCTTTTCCAAGGACACAAACACAGGGCCTATGACAGGAATCTCTTCCAGTGAGGGGGAAGAGTCAGAACAGTTGGGGCAACGACGTTTCTGTGGCACATCCTCATCACTGGAGCTCTTCTTCAATAGTTCTGCTCCTTATTTAATCTCCTCCTCCATTGTTTGCTCCTGCTTGAGCTCCAGGTGTTGGTTAGTTTTGCTTTCACAACTGGCCCCAACTTTGCATCCCTGTGTTTTGCCTGAATGGAAAGTCAGAATTTATTTCCAGCTTCGAGTGAAAAAATCATTACACCTATTTGCAAATAATTGCATCAGTGTAGTTATTTTGGAAGGCTGAGAAATCCATACCATAAATATTAACTGCGTTTCACAACAAATGTTATAATGTCCTGGTAATTTTGAAACGTTCTTTGAAGCCCTAAAAGGTGCTATTAAGATGAAAATCTGTGTATCTGTCCATTCCAGTGCCCTCCTCTTTAGGTGGTGTTTCCCAGTGCAGAACCAAGTGCAGGTGGGTGTTGAGGGAAACCAAAAGCCTGTAGGGAACAGGAATCTTCTCCTCTTGGTCACCCTGCCAGGGGAATGAAATCCCACTGAAGCCAGTGGAGAAACTGCACAAGTTCAGTGAGTTTGGGGTTGGAGGGTAGTGCCCATACAACCAAAAGCAGAAACCAGCACTTGAAATGAAACAACTTGTGCACCTGAGGGATAAAGTCCATCAATCCTCCTGTAGAGGGCAGGAATTAGTTCAGAGGCACCTCAGAAATCTCTAGAAACACTTGTCCCGTGGCAACCCAGCAGAGATGGGGAGCCCCTGCCACACTCAGCCAGTGCCTGAGGGTTCAGACAGGCTGAACCAAGGCCCTGTTCTCTTTCCCACAGTTTGCTGGTGGGACACAGCCCTGTGCAGGTTATTAGACCACAACCAGAGCTCCATTGCAGCAGTTCCATTGCTCCCCAAATTCCTGTATTACAAAAACTGCCCCGAAGATGCGCCAATATTTTGGTCCATTTCTGTTGTTATTTAACACAGCTCGACGCTGAATCCCTCCCTTTGAAGGCGGCCGAGCATTCTGTGTGTCTGCAGGCACACAATGCCGTGTGTAATTCGCCTGCCCCGCGCTGCTGTCCCACCTCGCCGTGGGTGCGTAATTGAGGGCGGGCTCTGACCCTTTGATCCTGAGCCTCCCGTGCGAGCGTCGCAGGGCTCAGATCCGCTCCCGGCGTGTGATTGCAGCGCACCAGCCACCGTGCCTTTGTCACCGTGGTTTGTGAGACTCTGACACTCTAATGAAAGCAACACAAAAGGCTGCCAGAGCCCAGCTCAGAATGCCCAATTTGCTTTGACTGCCATTTTAGAGAGCAAAAGTGTGCTCTGCTATTTGTATTGGTATTAAGGAGAGCTTGGAGCAGACCTGCTGGACGGGGGCTGCACCTTTCAGTGCCTTGGAAGGCCTGGGCACATTTGTGGCACCGTGTAAATAACAATGAAATAGGAGGGAAATGAATGCGTTGCTGATGTTGGGCTAATCACCCTCTGCAGGGCACAAGGGTTCAAGCATCACTCAGTTTTCAGCCCCTACACTCAAAGCGCTGATATTTCAGAAGATTTTGCCTGTCTTTGTGTATAAAAGCTGAGCAAACCCCATTTTCTTTGGCCCAAGCTTCTAGAATAATCCATTTATACTCATTACCTGCTGTCTGCAGCAAGGCAAGAAAGTCTGCTTTTTGGCACCTGTTTTGAACATCTTGAATTCCTTTCCCTTCTGTCCTGCTCTGCCACAAACTTTCTCTGTCCCGCTCATCTGAGGTGCTGGGGGAGAATAAGAGCATTAAAGCATCTTGTCAAACGTTACCCTGATAAAGAAAAGGCTTGGAAATGCATTCTGTTCCCTGCATTATTCCGAGGTGCCCTCTGCGGTGTCAAGAGCTAAAGATGCTTCAGGAGCCACACCCTGGCAGGGCTGAGCGAGCCCCTCCCTGGGAAAGGCTCCGACCTGTTGAGCATCCTTTTCATCACTGCACTGCCTCACATCCATCACCTCCTCCCGCAGGCAGAATTCCCTTTTGTTAGGACCTAAAGAAGGGAAATTTTTTCAAAATCCACCCTGAGCAGGACTGCAGGGTGTTCTCCCTTTCCTTTGGGGCCCCATTCCCAGCAGCAAACCTCCGTGTTTACACTGAAAAAACACAGGCTTTCTGTCCAGAGGGAGAAAGAGGTGCTGGTGCTGAGGTTTGGGAAGGTCCTGCATTCTCCTGAGTGCTGGAAAAGTTTGTGAAACTCATTATCTTCCAGTCCAGCCCTTTAAAGAAATCCCTGACTATATCAAATTTAGCCTTGGCACAAATGTGTGCAACTAATATTAGAATTCTAAAGAGGATCTCGTTAATCATCGTTAAAAAACAATACTTGGATATTCTTAAGGGTGGGATTTGTTGGGTGGCTTTTTGTGGAGTCACTTGAGGCTGAATTTTCTGTGTGGGTATTCCATGCACAGCCCTGGACCCCCAGGGGGTTCTCCTGAGACATGACAGTGAGAACATATTGCTGCTTGTGCAAAACTCTTTTGCTGTTGGTGTTCAACGTTCTGAGAGAATTTTCTGACTTCAGAACATGCTAAAAAATCTCAAAATAACAATCTGCCCTAACACACCCCCACCACTATTGCTTTTCAGCGTGTTACAGCAAACTCTGAAATGTAGAGTTTGAAAACAAACTCATTTCAAACAAGCAGGTGGATGAGAAATAAATAAACCGTTTTTTTCAAGCAAATTAATTAAAAATTACTCACAACAAGGGGAAATGCATTTTAAAGGGGTTCTTTTCTTTTTACTAACATACAGGCGGCTGGTGGATAGGTACGGCCGGGAAATAGCGATTGCGAAATGAATGCAAATGAAGCCAAACCCCTCCCCACGTGGCCCCGATAAAAGGAGCCATTTCTCTCTAAACCCGCCTTTTAACATAACAGAACCCGCCCTGTCGGTGACGTGACAGGGTGGGATTGGCCTTTAAGAGGGGGGAAATGGCATTTTGGGGTGTGCTTTGGGGATTGGGTTTTAGCCAGGGCACCACAGCACGTGTTGTAGGTAAACCTTTCTTATTGCCTGTTTTCTGTGCTCCACGACCTCTGTTCTCATCGAAAAATGGAATAAATAGAGAACTTTTCTCACAGGTGTGTTGGGCTTTCAAAGAAGCTGCATGTGCAGAGTGAATTCAGACACACTGCACAAAGTTGGCCTTCCCTGAGTTCCTCCTGCTTTTATTCTGGAGCTTTCCACTGTTCTCCTTCCAGAAGGAACAGGCACAGCAGATCCATCAGAGCCCATTAGTTACCCATCCTGGGCATTGCTTGAACTCAGCAAATCAGGAACTGATAATTACTGAGTTTAGCAAGTGGCTAATGAATCATTGATGCTGGCTCAGGGAGAAAGAGACTCCTCCTGTTCCTGCAGTGCTGAGGTTTCCTCCAGATTCCCCAACTCCTTTCATTCAGTCCTTGGACTTCTTCCCTAATTCCTCTCTTGGAGCATCACCTTCAAAACCCTCAAAGCCAGTGGCCACTTAAACCATGTCAGGCGTTTTCCCTACAGCAGGTCAGTGATACATATATTGACTAAAAGCAGATTTAAGAAGGAAACAACAGGATTTGAAAATTTCATGAGGTCTTGGGTGAATGAGAAACTATCAATAAACTGTAAGTCGTTATAAATCAGCTACAAGATGGCACTAAAATAATATGCAATTTCAAGGGAATGATTTAAATAAGTTAGCAAACCAGAATTGTTGATTAATACAGCATAACATACTCCTTGCATATAGTAATGAATTATTATAAAAATACTGTTTTATAGCTGTAATGGAGCAGTGTGGAAACTTTAATAGTGGCCTGCCAAAAAAGGCTCTTTTCCTTCTCATTTTTCTCTCTCAGCTTTTTGAAATGCCTGTCCCTACAGGATTGTTACAAGATAATAGAACTCAAAGATTTATTTCTGATAAAAGGTTTGAATTGCAACAGCCAAATATAATAGCCCAATAACAGGACTGAATAGATATTAAAATAAAGAGGAAAGAAAAAGGCACAGACTTATTGCTTACCTGTCTGGTCATGAAAATGGATCCATCATGTTGGTAGTAGCTCCCTATAACCTGTATGTTGGAATTTTATTAAATCATGGAATGGTCTGGGTTGGGAGGGACCTTTGACATCACCCAGTGCCACCCCTGCCATGGGCAGGGACACCTCCCACTGTCCCAGGGTGCTCCAAGCCCTGTCCAGCCTGGTCTGGGACACTCCCAGGGCTGGGGCAGCCACAGCTGCTCTGGGAACCTGTGCCAGGGCCTGCCCACCCTCCCAGGCAGGAATTCCTTCCCAAATTCCCCCCTACCATGCCAGTGGAGATCCACTGCCCCCTGTCCTGCCTCTATCTGCCGGGATAAAAAGGTCTCCCCTTCTCCAGGGGAACAGCCCCAGCTCAGGTTTTTTCCTGTGGTCAGTAAACTTTCTGAAATAAGAAATTCTAGCAGAGGAAATCAAAGATCCCCCACAAGTTTTCAGGGCTTGTGTGTGAGGGTGATGCTTCTCCTCAGGTGTTATGGTGCTGTCTCGAGCATTTAGGTGTGAGCTCTTGCTCTGTATCTTTTTATTGTCTTTATTTTTTCCTTTTTTTCTTCTTCTTTATTAAGTAGAACTGGGCAGTTTCAGCATGGAAAGTTGGAGAAAGTCTGCAGGAAAGATGAGGAATGGGAGTGGGGAGCAGGAACCAGAACTACTCTTACATAGAACAGAAAAAATTTGGAATATTTGTAGTTGTGAGAACACTTTTCTCCCAGTCTTGCTCAGAAAACCAGTTCATCACCCAAACCAACCTGGCTGAGTTGGAAAAGTCCATTTTCTGCAGTTTCTGGTGAAACTTTTCACACAGTTCTTCTTGCAGTTCCTCGGCAAACAGGTGTGTTTGTGGTTCTCCAACACCATCCTGGTGTTTGTGGCACACAGAAATTGCCAGGGGCTGATGGAGACACATTGTCTGCCTGTTGCAAAGAGAGTCCTGGTGCCCCTTCAGACCCCAAATAACCCCCCTGGCCCTCTGAGGGCTGGGATGAGCCCAGTTCCCAGGGCAGCAGGAGCAGCTTTGTCTCAGCTTTGTTTACTCATCATATTTCTGCTCAGATTTTCTGCCACCTGTGGAACTGAGCGGCAGTTACAGGATCTGAGTGGAGTTGTCACCAGCAGGATCTTTCTCAGATTTTTCCCAATAACCCAGAGAAGATATTTCAGATATTTGATATATTCTCTTTCAATTGGTTAAAGAATTAATGAGAAAACCCCCTTTAAAATTAGGAAGGAAATATTTTTCACTATGATGCCTCATTATAATCAGCTGCATTTCTGATGTAAACCCCTTTTCTGGGACAGAGACTGTACAGACTTGTGGGAAATCGGTTCCAAGAGCAGACAGAGAGTTCACAGATTTGGTGCTTGGCCACTTTCCCCCTTTTTCAAGAGCTCCTTGAGAAGTTCTGACGATGCAAATAATCCCCACTTGAATCCATCCAGGCACTCTGAGGGGTTACCTGCCTTTCATTAATGAATGGGAACTCATAAAGAAAACCAGATTATCCTGAATTCATGATCAGGTAATTTTGATTCTCTTATCTCTGGTAATAATTGTGGGACATTATTTCCTTGTTTCCTTTCCCTCCTCCTTCATGTGCCTACACAATCTTAATGTCTCATGTTTATTTATCTTTTTTTTTTTTCTGGTTTAATTTGACAGGAAAAGCTATCTAGGACCCCAGGGGGCAAACACTGGGAGTTGGGAATTGGTCCTTCCCATCTCCACTTTAATGAAATAATAAGTAATTGGTAGGAAGCAACCCCAGCAAACACCCAGTGAGTTCAGTGACATGGCACAACACTGAATTTCAAAGGAACTGAGGTACCACCAAAATTTAAAGCCTCTTTGTTTCTCACACCCTTTCATCCAGAAGTTGTTCATCTCTTCTAAAATCAAGGAAATGAGGTTGCAAAATTGAAATTGAACTCACTCACACCCATTAAAAATTCAATGTATTAGTCAGATTTTAATCATGATCTATAAAAACTGGCAACACCAATGGGAGAGACTGATCTCCATTGCCACCACAGACAGAAAAGCTTCCTCAAACACATTTTTTCCCTGTCCATGACAGTTCTGCCATGTCTAGATCATGACCTGAAGGCCACCTGCTCTACAGCGAGTGATGGTCTGAAAGCAGTTTCACTGATTATTAGAAACTTTTATCTCCATGAGCCGTTACTGGGTTAAAAATGAATTTTCTTTATTTCAAAACTTGCTCCCCTAATTAGTGGCATTCCTTATTTTTGGTAATGCAGAGCAGTCTGTGAGGGTGGCCCAATCCCCCTCGGTGTCTCTGCTGCCATGGTGGGCACTGCACTTCTCCTCCCAAATGGAATCTTTCCTGCTCACACATCCTTAACCTGCTTGAGCAGTGAAGGCCAAGAAACTACAGACTCTGAATTTAGAGCTGCTGAAGTGGCTGAACAGAAATATTTTCAATTTGCTATTCCCTTCCATGAGACAGGAAGCAAGAGCAGGAAACCCCAAACAAAGCAGGCCCAGGGTATGGACCAAACAGCTGAGGTTTTGTTTGTCTCATTTAGTGAGAGTGAGAGAGTCAGGGATGGTAATCTGGCATCGAAAGCCTGGAGAACAGATAAAATTATTCAGATTTCTGCATTTCATTTCTATGATCTCAAGAACAGACACAGAAAATCCTTCCTTTCAGACCCTCTGAAAGACCATAAACCCAACTCCTCCTGATGGAGTCAAGGAGAAAGTTCTGACTTAATCAGGAATTAGGGCAGGACGGGACATCTAAATATCATTTGTCTGTCAAGCATCCTAAATACTGGATTGGACAGTGCCTTGTGAGGCAGGTCAGTGCATTCCCTGCTTTGTGGCTGGGATGGGTGGAGGATACTGGGACAGGATCCTCATGGAACACCCCCAGAGTGGGAGCTGCTTCCCTCCTTGTCCACCCTCTGCTGCTCCAGGAACAAAGGGGAGTCTCCCCCACCCTCCTTTGGCATGAAGCAATCCCTCTGCAGGGTTTGGTTCTCAGGGGAAAGTGGGGTCAAAGAGAACACTCTTTGCAAAAGGGAAATAAAAATGTAAGGCTTGCCCCAAGTTCCCTTCCCAGAACAGGCTTGGTTTGTCCCAGCTCCATCTTCTGCTGTTAATAATTTCCTGCAAGCATCTGATGTCCATTGATAGCCTACATAAGGGATTTTAAATAGAGTAAATTTGGCTTGGCATGTTTAATAAAAGTTAAAGTATTGCTGGCAACTGAAAACCATGAGGCTAGAGACATTCAGGCAGTTTTGAGGGTTTTTTTAAATCTTTATTGCTGCTTTCAGACTGTGTCAAGTTCTGAAACGAGTATAAAAAATGATTACAAAATGCAAGGGGAATATTCCATTAATTTTTTCCAATGTTAAGGATTAGAGTGTCAATGAGCAGGGGCCTGACTGTGCTTGGAGAGTGTGCAGTTGGTCCCTGGCTCTGAAAGGGCCTCTGTGTTTATCTCCAATACTCTGTGTAGGAGCAGTGCTGCACAAGTTTCCTCTTTGCTGTTGGCAGAGCAGGTTTGGAAGGTTCACCAACCAACAGTCCCCATCTCTCCAAGGGCTGTTTGTTCTCTCCCTGTGTGCCTGAGCCTAAACCCATAGTTGTTATTTCCAGGGAGTGTTCAAGGCAAGAAGTGGCTGTGTTTGCTCTCCCTGGATCATTGTGTTTCTGGGAATCATGAGCTGATTACTCCAAAGTTTAAGTTTATCCTTGAAATTGTGTATTATAATAATACATTATCCCAGTCTATCCCCAGCATTGCCACTGACAACCTCCCCGTTCTTGCTGAGATACTGCCAGTCAGATTCCCTGAGAGCACAGCTGACTTCCCTCAGCATTTTGCTGGATTATCCATGTTTAACCCCATCAGTTGATGGATTGCTGTGGAATATTTTGTGTATGGAAGGAGTGGAGCAGCCTCAGTTTAATTCCATGTTCACCCACACCCAAGTCATTGGTCCCTCTCAGTACTTCAGGGAAGCATCTGTAAATGTTATTTTCAATAAACATTTAGCTGGTTCATTATTAAATCTTTCTACAAATTTCATCTTCTAGAAGATGTTAAAAAATCTTTAGAACTCATCAGCATGTCTTAATACTTGTGCTTGGCTAATGTTTTACATTTATAGGAGTTTTAAAAGGCAGGTGCAATGTGACATATTACAAGAAGCAAATTAAACTCTTGTAAAGCACAGCTGGAATGCTAAAAATGTGTATTTGTAATTTAAATATGTGACACCATCACACTGTAAAATCGGTTCATAATTAGAAAACATCTGTTTTTTTCCAATATGGTGTCTAATAGTATATTTAAATAATTTAGAATGCAATAAGGGGGAGGGAAAAAAAGTCAAGCTCTAGTAAGTGATTCAGGCCTTCTTTTCCCTTTTGTTTAAATGTCCTCTTCCAGGTCTTTAAGTAACCCATCATTTTGAAGCTAATTCTTGGTTCCCATTATAATCACCACTGATGAAATACATATGCCAGACATATGTGCTGCTATGACCTTATTGTCAGTCAAGAAACAGGTTTTGGGGGTGCTGTTGTTGAGAAGGATTTACACACTGTCATGTTGCTGCTTTTTTTTCTTTTTTTGATTACTGGAGAGCCGTGACTCAAATAAAAGTTGATTATTTTACCAGTCAGATTTACATGAATACACATATATAGTAAACACAGGGCTGTCCGAGGGGCTTGGGGTATCTGGAAACACACTTAAAGCAGGTTAAATCTGCCTCCAAACGTAGTGGGATCAATTCGAGTTTAACTAATAAAGTTTGAACCAAGCCACAACTCCTCCAATGCAGTTAACATGGTAGATTAGGCACACATCTGTCAGCAGGGCTCACCGGGAGGGGATTTACCTCGGGGTGATGAAATCCCTGATGGATGTTCCCATCCTGCCTCCAGTGTGCACCCAGAGCCTTCCCCAGCTGTATGGGCAGCAAAGGGGGTAACCTTTCCTCTGCCATTGCCTGGGCATCTCTTGGAGAGAAAGAGAGGCCAGACATTCCCAAACGGGTCTGGGGCTCTTTTTTCCATGGATGTAGCTGGATAAGTGCTGGAAAGCCTCCCCACAGGCTTGGCTGTGCCCCAAAGTGCTGCCCTGGAGCTGGTGCAGCTCAGGAGCTGGGCAGTGCTGTTGGGAAATGTGAGTCCATCCATCACCTCCCTCTGCCACGGGGGTGTTCTGCAGGAAAAATGATGGGCTGTTTATGTGCTCTTTGTTTCAAATGAAAATAATTTTTGCCCTGGAAACGAGGAAAAAGAGTCTCAGCCCAAGCTGCTGAGGGCTCGAGTCCATAAGGGGAATGTCTCTGCTCCCAGGAATCTCTGCCGGGATCAATCCCCACCTTGGCTGCTCAGCCCACCACGGGCTTTGCAGCAGTTTATGCATTGTGTGCCAGGGCAAATAATGACAGAATATCTAGCTAAAGAAGGGGTACTTAATCAGCAATCAAGATTCAATTTGTTTTAATTTTAGCAGGTGTTTGTGAGGTACATTGATGGGAGAGATAATATGTACTGCTTTCATTAGCTCTCTTGTTTTTGTGCTTGAACATTTAAGAGCCAGATGTTCGGAGGTGAGCTGATCAGAATATTAAGTCTCCAGAGGTTGGTTTCCATAGTGTTTTACATTCCTTTCTTTATCTCCCTCAGTTCACCCTGAGCTATGAGGTGCAAGTGCTCGCAATGACAGGCTGCATCTCTGCTTCCTATTCAGCCAAAGCTTTAAATTGGTCTAATTCTTTTTCTTGTTGTTGTTTTCAACAACAGAAAACCTACCAAAAAAAAAACCCACAGAAAACAACTGTATTCTAATAATCTGCAATTAATTCTTGATCCTTGGGTCAGATTCATTTCTCACATAGAACTAATTTAGTTGATAAAGCTCTTCTGGAAATTATTTGTGCAGTAGGTGGTGTAATGCCAGGAAGTTTTACATGGAACTACCTTCCCTCATAAACTACCGATTCCATCACCCTCTCAGATTCAAAATATCGCCTGGATTGTCAGCCTGCTTTGGGCAAAAAGCAGCAGGTGGGATGTCCGAACGCCCGGCCAGGAGAGGGGGCTCCAAAACGGCCCTTGGGAGTCACCCCAGTCAGTGGTTTCTTCAAAGGGAGACACGCAGGCTGTGTTTGGCTGTCCCAGGGCTTTAATGACATCAGGGCAGTGCAGGAATGCAGAAGGTTAAACAACAGGATTGCGAAGGAAAGGCGGCTGGACCCTCTGGGCTCCGATTTGAGCCGGGAGGGAACACCCAGCCCTGGCTGGAGCTGCTGCGGGAAGAGCTTGGAATTCTGCCCTGGGAGAAACTCCCAGTGTTGTGCCCATGGTTCCTTTAGCAGGGCCAAAAGCCCAGAAACGAAGAGTTAAACAGCTCTGCCATTGGCAAATGCTGTAATGTTTCCCCTCACTATTAATTGTTCTCTGTTTACTTTGATGCTCAAAGATTGCCCTGTTTTACAAGCATATTTTCTTAATTGTGTCACCTTGTGCTGTAAGTGTGTCAGAGGGGAAACATTTGCAAGTGATTAGATATGGACCTTTGTGTCACCAAATGTATGAGGTACATACCCTTATAGGATATAATTGTGATCTTTTAATATGCGGCCATTGACCCGGACTTGTTATTATCTATTATAGTTTATAATAATGTATCTCTTTATGATTAAATGATGATGCCTGGCAGAACACTATGATTAGCATTTCAGTTATTTATAGATTATGTCAGAGCAGTAATAAACATAAAATGCTGTTAATGTGTGGCTAATGAAATCTGGACATGAACAAGTTTATGAATTGATATAATTCATTTGAGTGTTCTAACTGAGCTGCTGGTTCTCCTCATAATTCAAAAGCTTAGCAGGGTTCACCGATTAGGTGGTAGACTAATTTGCTACAAAAAGTCAATGGGTTTTCATCGTCTTGGGCTATCATACACAGCATGGCTGATTGCATAAGGACTATACAAAGTAATTCTCATAAATATATTTATTAAGCTTAATATGTTTTGTGAGGTTGGGATGGAATCAGCCAGTGCACAACATATGTGGAACAAACCCACGGTGTGTTAGACACTAAAAAGATATGTTCAGTAAAATCATTCAGGAGCGGATCGATGAGGGAGTTATTTGAATTTTAAAAAGTGAGCAATTCAATATCAAACATAAATGAGAGCCATAAAGAATGATACAGATGATTGACTGAGTTTGCTCGACGTTTATTTTACTTTGGCATCATAATTTCATTTCATGCTACAAATATCTCTTTAAACTCGGGTTCCTCAATGCTGGGATGACTGGGTGTAGTTGTGGTGCCTGTGCCTGGCACAGCTGGGCCCATCCCACACCAGGGCTGTGTGTTTGTGGTGCCTGTGCCTGGCACAGCTGGGCCCATCCCACACCAGGGCTGTGTGTTTGTGGTGCCTGTGCCTGGCACAGCTGGGCCCATCCCACACCAGGGCTGTGTGTTTGTAGTGCCTGTGCCTGGCACAGCTGGGCCCATCCCACACCAGGGCTGTGTTCCTCCTCTCCCAGTCATCCTCTCCCAGCCATCCTCTCCCAGCACTGTCCTGTGGAACTACATCTGCTGAGTCCTCATTACCACAAAGGATGTTCCCAGCCTTCATAGGATATCTCTTTTTAAATTTTTCCAACGATGCATATGTAGGGCATTGGATGTGATTTCCCATTTAGTGTCTCTATTTTTCACCAATCTGTCAGTTTGTTGGTTTGTTCCTCCTCTTCCCTGTGACAGAATCCTTTGCTTTCTCTCATTCTTTGTTTCCTTGCATCAGATCCACCACTGGTCTAATCAGGGTTGAATTCATCTTTGTGCTACCCAGAAATGCTTTTCTCTGGAAGTACTGGACTAATTTATATCCTCTGGATAATTCTGTCTTTTCCAGTGTCTTTATCTCCTACAAAATGCAGTTTTAGAACCTTTTGTTTGAGCATCTGTGCATAAACTCACTGGGCTCCTTTATGAAGAAAGGAAATTTGTTGTATAGAACCTCAAATACATTACAAAAACACTTAGATAAGGTAAATAACTGAACCCTTTTATTAATTTATTTTAAACTCTGACATACATATTAAAATTTAACAAAAAGTATTAATAGATCTTAAATATCACAAAGAAACAAACCCAAACAATCAGAGATTATTTACTTGTTGTGCTGCTTATTTCAGAAACTAACAGGATTAGTCATGAGATTACAGCCCTGGGACAGTCTCATTAATACCATAAATCACAAAATTTTCAAGTTTTTCTTCTTCCATTTGACCCTCCCCCTAACTAATAATGTAGTTATTAAGGGGAGAGAGGGAAGTGCTGCTTGAGGACATTTATGCAGTTGTATAATCATTTCTTATTGGAACAAGAGCCCAACCAGAACCCTTTTCCATTCTCCCCTCGCATCTGTCTCTTGACCCAACACGTGATCCGCACGATCCCTGCACTTTAATCTTCACTATCAGGTTTTCCTCTGTTCCTTCCCTATATCATTCCCATTACATGCATTCCTCCCTTGCATTGCATAAATCTTTGTCTTGTCCCTACGAGAAACAACAGCCTTATGCGACCATAAAGCGCAGAGCCCTCGCTCCTCCCGATCCCCGAGCGCCGCTTTCCAGCCCCTGGGGGCACTTCGGGAGAGACTCGGGCGTTTCCCTCAAGGTGTTTTGGAAGAGGAGATTAGAGGTGCGATTTTACCCCCCTCTCGTGTGTGT
This sequence comes from Sakesphorus luctuosus, assembly GCA_013396695.1. Classification (NCBI taxonomy): domain Eukaryota; kingdom Metazoa; phylum Chordata; class Aves; order Passeriformes; family Thamnophilidae; genus Sakesphorus; species Sakesphorus luctuosus. Next base: position 1,459,926 of record VWZD01001544.1, on the reverse strand, counting down.
AATCTCGCGTGGAATCCAACGTGGGAGCAGCGCTGGATGTGATGCCGTTTCTCCTGGTGCAGGCCAGGGCTTGTTTCCTGCGGAATTAGGAGATTCCCGAATTTCCGATGCAAACCCGGGCTCTGTTGTAGGTGGTGGCTCTTGGTTATTCCCAGCGTTGGGACTGGGAAGACTTTCAGCACTGGAGCATCTGTGGCTGGACCTGCCACAGAGGGGTTGGGACATAATATTTGACTGACTGTGGCTTCCTGCGCCTTCCCTGAGACCCGAGGGAAGGAGGGAACAACCTCTGTAGAGGTGTGAGCTGAGACCCATCAGAGAAATTCCTGGGTTAAAGAAGTTCTCCTTAGCAAAGCACCCTCGGTGTGCAAAGAGAACCTCCACACATCTGGTTGCTGCTGCACTATCACAACTTGCCTTCCGTTTATTTTAAATCCCCTCTTCCTTAATTAAAAATGTGGCCGATCTTTTGTCCTGCATCACAAAAGAGAACGGTAACATTTCATTTATAAAGTGAGCTGCGGTTCAGCTTCTGCTCTTGATATTTTCAAGAGGCCAGTGATTAAAAAGCCTAAGTGGAATATGCTCTGTTATTGCCCTCTCTAGGCACTGTCGCATAAAACCTTAAAGGTTCTGGTGCTAAATCCCCACGGCAGTGGTTTGATACATGCCAGATGTTCACTCAGGGGAGAGATAAATGTTTAATAATTTTTGCTATTGTTACTGTTTTTACAACGTGTTATACTGCCGGGGCTTGCTAAGGCCAAAGCTGTTTTGCCGAAGGAACGAGCGTGTAGTGAGTAAGACGTTTGCATTCCCATCCTCCTGGTTTTGCATCACAACGGGGCAGATTCCACCTGAAGCATCAGGAGCCACACTCGGAGCTGACAAAAGGGTTTAAGTGCCACCTGAAATCCCGTCTCGGGCAAGAAAGGCTGCTCAAAGTTCCAGTTGGTTTCAAGTCTCCACCTTCCTTTGGCTCCAAGTAGCGACTGGGGCCTGTTTGCCCAGGCTTGGCCCGCCGTGTCCCTTTACCCGGGCGAGGAGCGTTAATCCCCTTTCCTGGGGCGTTCGCACCGAGCGGCTCCCGGGGAGCAGCAACAGCGGCTGCTGAAAGGAGGCAAGGGCCAAAATTTCAAATTAATATTAGACCCTGGAGTGAAATTAATCCCTGTCAAAACACTGTAAAGTCTCCAAATGACTCTGTGTTTTGGAGTTACTGGGAGCTACCAAGGAATGGGATTGACTTTCCCTCAGAATGGAAGTTGTCTGGGCAAACCCCTCAAAACCCGAGGCAACAGACTGCGGCAGGCTGGGATAAAATCTGGATTTCCAGGTGTCTTCCTTGCCACTCTGAGCAGTTCATTGACAAATGCTGCTCCTTCTCTGCTGCTCCAGGAGTGTGTGGGTCCCTGAGTGCTGCAGTGCTGCTTTCCATGGAGAAACCGGAATCCTCCCAGGTCAGGGAGTGCTGGGGGGACCTGGAGACTGAGAATGCTGGTTACTGCTGTGGGACTTCCTTCCCTTCTCCACAAATAAATACCCCCAGTTCCCAAGGAACTGTCCCCTCTCCCTCCAGGAATGTCCCCTGTGGCTGAGGGACACCTGCAGGGTGGGGTGTGCTTTTGGAGGGTGTGTCCCACATTACAGCGAAGGGAAATTTGTGAGTCCAGTGATGAGCCAGGAGTGTGTCTCACTCAGATTATACCTGATCGCTTCCTGAGAACTGACCTTCCCTTCCAGCCATGAGCATCCACAAAAGAATAACTTTCTAAAAAAAATAAACCCCTCCTTTGCCTCTCTGCTTGTCCTGAAGGGCAAACAAGGTAACACTGAACCGAGGAGCCATCTAATTTAGGAAGGATGTTTGCTGAGCTCCTTCTCTCATGCACATGCACTCTCTCACTTATTCACCTTTCCCACTGCATTAGCTTAATGAAATGAAGGAGCCCCCCCTCCAGCTTCCCACCTCACCCTTGTCTAGAACTTGTAATTGCTTATTGCAGATTTCCTCAGCTCTAGATCTCCTCTGCTCAGGCACTGCAGAGCTGATCCTGCTGCCCTGAGAGGGGGTGGCACAGGGGGATCCACAGCAAACCCAGCAAAGAGTGCAGGAATACAAATCTGTGTCAGTTCTCTCCAGCTCGGGCTGATAAAAGTCATCTTACTCTGTGAAAGGTCATTATCCTCAAGGAATAAAAACCAAATCAGGAATACAGGCCAGGCTGCTCTCAGCATGCAGATCTTGTTTGTAAGATGAAGGAAAAGATCAGCAATCTGTAAATTTGTGAACTGAGCATCCGGTGTCACCCAGCCGTCAGGAACATGAAGGGGTGTGCAGGTTTGAAGCCTGAAGCAGTGGGGCAGGTTCTCAGTGTCCATTGGAACAGGGGGCATCCCAATCCACAGGCTGAACTGCCCAGTTAAATGTGCTTTTCCAGTTTGCATATGGGATGATTGAGTGTATCAACCACAAACCCCCCTGTGCTGGCACTTGCCAGGCAGGTTGTGATGGAATGCACCCAGCAGTAGTGGCTCAGTCTTACCTGTCCTCAGCAAACAAACCACCTGAGCTTTGTTTGGGTGGCACCAAACATCCACGGGGAAGTTCCTGACTCAGCATTCCAACAGCTCCAAGTGCTGTGCACAGAGGGAAGTCTGGTCCTCCAGGGATCTCCATTAATAGGAGGTAGCTGGATCACTTTCTGGCATGTTATCTTTATTTTCTTGTGTCTTCCTCCATTCTGAGTGCTGGCATTGTTCTTGGAATAGTGCTTTACCTTGGAAAACATTTCCACTGGCTTCTAGGATTTGCCTGGCTGGTGTTTCCAAAGTGTTCAGCTTAATCGTAATGTGGCAGAAAAAAGGTCTACATACATAAAAAAATTATTACTTTTTAAGTTTTCTTTCACTTATCTCAGTATAAAATGCTACAAATATAAAAGCCAACCAATAGCGATGTTTCAGCTCTGGACACTCACCAACAATGCAAATTAATGAACTAAATTCACCATTTGATCTCATTTTCTGTAGATCCTGTTAATGTCATTGGCTGTGGCACATTTGGATGGTGATATATTTTATGCCAGGTAGGCTGGAACAAGCAGGGATTTTTCAGAGCATTTCCCCCAGTCCCTGATCAAACCAGAACAGGAGGTAGAACTGCAATTTCTCTGTTTCTCAGTGTACTTCCTAAATTCACAATGTGGAAGCACAGTCAAACTGCTAAATAGGCTTTCAAAATTATCTTTCCAATTATTGATGCCTGAGTGAGTTGGAGAAGAAAGGAAGTAGTAATGAAAATAGTAGTAGTAACAATGATGATAAATTATGGCTCTTGTTCTCATGATATTTAAGTCAGGGAATTTTTACTGGTACATCTGGCAAGTAATGCAAACAAAATCCAGGGACTCTTAAAGCAAACCCCAGAGCAGGTGCTGAGAGCACGTGGACCAAATATTTTAGATATGCTGTGCTTTCCCTTTTAGTCTTCCATGTGCAGAAGATGCTTCATTATTACCTTGCTTTTCTAAACATGTTATTTACATAAAAATATAGAAAAAAGTAATAATGACACCAGTTGAGACAGCTACAATGAATGGAAAAATTGAGTTCTTAACTTCCAGCTTTGGCTGGAACATCAGAGGAATGTCATGACCTTGGCAAAATGGGACTGGGAGTTTCCTGACTTTCCTGGATGCTCTTGAGCTTCCTCCTGTCCCACCCCATGGAAGGGCTCTCGGCAGGGAGATAGAGGGGCTGCAGGATGGCTGTCAGAGACAGGGAAAGAGGCCACACTTGGATGGCTTTGGGTGGGTATTCCAGAGGGTGTTCTAAATGTGATGCTGCTGAACTTGGCTCTGCCCTTTACTTTTATTGTTCGGTGTTGGCTGAACTCCGAAGTCGTTATGGATTCAGTGCAAAGATTACATGGCTATTTAGAACCCCAAACCATGAGAAATGATGGGGAGTTCAGGAATCTGGTGGCTCCTTCTTCAGATTGATGATCAGCTCAGAATTATATATAAACGTGGGCCCTCTCCTTCTCATTTATTCCCGTTCCTACAATCCTTTTTCGTTGCACTTGCATAGTGGCCACGGGGTTGAGTCCCTTGCAGTGGCACAGAATGATGTCATGGACATCTAAAGAGAGAGGGAGATGAATGAAATGGCCTGGGAATTACCTGATGGAAAGGGATAGGAGGATGGGACTGGCACAGCCTGGGTTTGTGATGAAGAATTCTGGCCTAGCAGAGGTAACGTGAATGATTAAAAGCAAAGGCCAACAATGCCTTCTTTAACTCAGGATTTCTCACTCCATCCCAGTGTTTGGATAGAGTGAAACCTGTGGAAATGAATTCCAGTATTCAGTCGGGGCTGTTTTTAGCATTTGCATGTACCATGGTGTTACATTTTGATTTTGTGAGCCCAGTATGGGCCCCACTTCTGCTGTCCAGGGATGTGTTTGTGGTACGTGGACGTGTTTTTTGGGACCCACTGAAGCTGGGAAGCTCCTGCCTTGGTGTGCTGGCTGGGGCCAACGTGGTTCCCAACATCCAGGGGCTGCTGTAAAACAGGGGGAGGAAATGGCACAGGGAAATGAGTTCATATTCCTAAAGAATGGCATAATAATTGCTCCTTCTGTAATGCTTTTCTCCCATTCCTCGTAGTTGTGGGGAGACAGGATTTTATAGGTATTAAATATGTTATAGGACAATTACCTCTGTTTCAACCAAGCCTGAATTGGTAATTGTGCTGTAATGTATTAGAGCATAGAGAGGCCTGAACCAGCTTTCCCTTCCTATATCGAGATCTTTATAATGGCGTTAATTAATAAATAATAACTTGAGAGAGAGAGAGGGAATAACAGCAGGGTTGCAGTCAGGAGCTGCCACGGGGCTCTTGCAGCTGGGAGATGCCTCTGTTTGCAACACTGACTTGGTTTTAGGGTACCATTTGTTGTGGGTTTTATCACTCCCATCTCTCTGTGGCTGTGTCCAAACAAACCCGTGCAGAAGGACGGGCTGGGCCTTTCCTCCTGGCTGTGCACAGGAGCAGGAGGGGCTGTGCTCCTGGCAGAGCTGCTCCTGATTAGGTACAAAACTAATTAGGTTTTGTCATTTATTCACTTGGAGTTTTGTCTCATTGAAACCCTGCTACTCTATTTAACCTACTTCTAGTCTGCAAATATCTGCTGCCATGTTATGTTATGCTTTTTTTGCTTAAATTAACTCCTGAATAATACAGCATAGCACATGCAGGAGAATGAAAAGTTTTCACATTTTTAATACAAGACTGATTTTATTATATTACTAGAGAAATAAGTTAGATTGCTCTTGCAATCTCAATAAATCACACATGAAGTCTTCTTTTTTCTAAATTAAATTTTTATTTAAATAAAAGTGTTATGTTTGTATTTGAACTGACAGCTAAATCTGATAATTAGAGTGCATGAAGTTGGCTTTGATTGGCATTGTAATTGGATTGTCATTGGGCTGAAAACCTATTATCTTTGGATCATGCCCCATGAAATCTGTTGAAGAAACTTTGCTGCCAGTCATTAAAGCCACCATCTTGGCTTACAAATTAGGTTTGAAAGGCTTTTTACCACTGGGAATGTAATTTAAACCACTGCAATTGCACTCCCATTAATTAAAATTATATTAAAATTATGGTTCATTTTCTAAATATTTTTTTCATATTTTATTAGACATACTTATTACTAAATGCTTAACAAATTACATAGCAGAGCTAGTAAAATTATATTTTAAGATAATCCATCATTTCAGCACATGCTACTCAGCATTAGTGGAATTAGTCAGTGTGTTGATCATTAAAGGATACACTATTTATGTTTTTCATTACTGGTTCTCATTAAAAATAAAATATAATTATAAACCACTTAAAAAAAATTCCACTGAAAATTCTAGTTAATGTTAGTGGAAAACTTAAGACCTGCTTTAAAGTGAGCTGAGTTTATTGTGCAGTGGTTTTCTGTGTGTGTGTTTTCTCTGTAAGTCACCTTGAACACCTGAGGCTGTGCAGGGGCAGGAGTAGGACCAGTCTTTGTCCATGGGACACAAAACGTTGTGTTGCAGCCCTGACTTTGGGATCAGAGCTGATCCTGAAGAACAAAGGGTTGGAACCTGGGCAGGTTTGCCTGGACAACTCAGCAATGATTACTTTTAGACTCCCAACATAAACATCCAAGCAGGGAAATGCACAGAAGGAGCCTCTGCAGCACTTCAGTGGCTCCCAAAGCCTCCAGGGGTGGTGGGTGCTCCATCCCAGGGCCTGTGCCATGGGATTGGGTCTCCTGGAGCCTACAGGGGTGGTGGGTGCTCCATCCCAGAGCCTGTGCCACAGGATTGGGTCTCCTGGAGCCTACAGAGGTGGTGGGTGCTCCATGCCAGGGCCTGTGCCACAGGATTGGGTCTCCTGGTGGAAATCTGGGCACGGAGGGGCTGCCCAGTGTGAGCCAGTCCTTACTGACAGCCCTTCATCCTCCCAGCACGGGCAGAGCGAGGGATGGGCACTCCAGCAGCTCCTGCAGTGCTTGTCCCCTCTCTGCTCCAACTGCAGCTCTTGGAGGAAGCACTGAGAGTGTTTCTAAATACATTCCAGTAAAAGGGAAGCAAAGGTAAAAAAAATAAGATGAGAATCTGCATTCCAAGAATAAAGTACCAAAATACCAAACTAGTGCCCAAGAGCTAAATAGGTTTTATTTTAGTATAAGTGAAACTTCTGGAATCTGTGTTTGCAAACCTTTTCTTTCCAGCCACTCTGCTGACTATTCCATTGCTTGGTGTTGACTGTTACACGGCTCAGTGTCCTCTGAGTGATAAAGGGCCACTCATTTATTTGCCAGGGCCTTTGGGAGGCTGGGATGTGTCCCCAGGGTGTGTTCCCAGGATGTGTTCCCGGGGTCCTGGCAGGCTCAGGGATCTCCAGGCTGCTTGCAGCCCTGCCTTGGCTTGGCAGGAATCTTGCAGCACTACCTGGAGTTCTCTGTGGATTCTTTTTGGTCCTACCTGGGGTGCTTCATCCAAAGAAGTTCTTTGGCTCAGCGAGTCAAGGCCTGGAAATTCCCTTTTTTGAGGTTATGATTCCCTGCTTGACAAACCCCAGTGGGACTCCCTCAGAAATCCCTGGAGTGCTTTAGACTCCCCATACTGCCTTTTTAGTCTGTGAAGCCTCTGAACTCCCTTAAAAGCACCGTTTTCAAATGAAGCTCATATATTTAGACTTGACTTCAGCTGCTCCCACGTGAGAATTTGCTTACTCTGTGCTGCTTAAACATTGTTCTATGTCTTAAGAAATTCTACATTTTTCTTCCTAAGAGGACCTCAGTTATTTTGATTTATGTGGCTCTAAAGTGAAGTTTTATCTTACAAAGTAAGAATCAGGGCTGTAAGAAACTTGGGATATATAGACAGGTGTTATTATGGTCAAGGCACGTGGTTTCAGCTGGAAGAGTTAAATATATTTATTTCTCAGAGTAATTGTTTGGGGGTAGAAGCCTGTTAAACACTGGTAGGTTATTGCAGTAGTTAATCAATTAATAAAGGGGAGCTGGCAGAATCCAAATGATTGGCAGATGCTCCTGGAATGGAGAGTGTGAGATGTAAAAATGGCAGGTTTCTGAGCACAAAGGAAGAAAAGCCTTTGAAAGTGGTTTACCAGTACGGATGTGAATGACAGTCTGGCATTCCTTCTAAATGCAAAGTGCCTTTTTTCACTGTTGTTCAGGATGGGCTGAAGTCGTGCCGATCTCAAGAGCTGCTGCACCAGCTCCTCTGTCCCAGCAGGGGTTTGCTGGGAACAGGGTTTAAACACGGGCCACCCACTGCAGTCACTGCCCCCTTCAGCTCAGTCGGGAGCTGGGCTTGGCCCACTAAAACCCAAAATAAAGACAAATATGTTATTTCTTTACTTTTTATGAAATTCAGCCTATCATTTCAGGCTTAGGGGTAATTTTATTACATCACAACTAATTATCCAAACCCCTTTTCCAGTGAGATACCAACTTGTGACTTCAGTTTGGGATTTTTGTTCTGTATCCTGGAGAAACCTGATCTCTCTCTATCCATGAGATACCTGCATGTATCTCCAGGTAGATAAATCTGCATCCCTCTAATCCACTGCCAGAAACTGGAATAAGCTTGGCAGCAGCAGGAAGAAAAATACAATGTCCACTCTCAAAAGGGGTTATTGGTTCAACCATTTGGTTCACCTTAAAAAGCGCAACCCAACTCCAACCCTGCTCTTCCCCTGGGGCCCAATATTCCTTCTAGGAACTTCTGCGTGCATCAGCCCCAAGACAGAAATTATTAAAAATCAAACTGAAGCCCTTAGTCTGAAATAAAGGCACATTTTGTTGCCTCTTCTCTTTCCACCTTTCTTTTTTTTTTTCCATTCAGTGTTACTTAGATTCTCTACATTAAGTTAATATTTACTCTCCTTGCCACAGAAGAGCAGCAGAGTAAATAGGATTCAGTCGAAGGGAAGGCAGCCGGTGGAGTTAAACAAACACAAAGTGGCCAGGTGTAACCTTTGCTGCGAGAGCCGCAGCATCCCCCGCACCCCGCGCGGAGCTGCTGCCCGAGCAGAGCCCTCTGCGGTGTCACTGCGGGGCTGGAGCCCCTGGGGCTGGAACTGCTGGGGCTCTGGAGGAGGCTCCATCCAGCCCAGAACTGCCTCGGCACGGCTGAGCCCCCGGCACGGCTGTGCTGAGCTCACGCCGCTGCGGGACTAGAAGTGTCTGCCCGAAAATGGGAATTATGCAACGTGCCTGTGACCTAGAAATCAATAGGGTGCTTAACGAGAGAAACAAATGGCAGCTCTGATGGCCAATAACAAACTGAGCGGTGTGTCTTTGTTCTGCTGCTTCTCCTGTCAAACCGCCTGCTAAAGGGCAAGGAAAAATGACAGAGTTGTCAGCCATAAAGAACTTTCTGGTCTCCTTTGTAGGAGCTCTCTTTTCATGGCCCTGTGCCAAAGCGTGGAGGTGCCTTCCACCCCAAATACAAAGAAACCAATGTTTGAAAAGGATACACAATTCCAGCAAGGAGAATCTAATGAACTTCTGAGAGAAGTCACACCAGAAGGGAATGATGTGTTGCATCATGTGTTTATCGTCCACTTGCAGCCATTTATTACTCAAGCATGGGAAGTCAGTCCCCAGCAGATGCTTTTTTTCATCAGACACATTTGACATATAAATAGTGTTATCTGTAATTAAACATGCTCTGGCAGACCTCAAATTGACTGTTGTCACAGCTCTGCTTAGAGCTGACAGTGCTGCAGACTGGGGAATGTTGCAGCGCTCCCAGAGCCGGGGGGTCACATTCCAATGGCCCCAGCCAGCCCACTCTGGGTGAGGTGCTTTCTGAGGAACATGTTGGGGTTATCAGTACCTGGGATCAAACTTAGGAAAAAGCCTTTCAGATCATGGAGTCCAACATTAGCCCAGCACTGCCAAGCCCAGCGCTAAACCATGTCCCCGAGTGCCACACCTACACATCTTGTATAAATCCCTCCAGGGATGGGGACTCACCACTTCCCTTGGCAGCCAAATGGAATGCTTGGCAACCCTTCCCTGCTGGATCTCATCAATACCTGCGGTTCTTTGTGCAAGTTCATGGTCCTAACTCAAGTTATTATTTGGGAAATACACATGGAAACTGTTCTCCAGGTTTGCCCAAACTGGCACATCCCACATGTGGGCCACATGTTAATTGGCTCGCTCAGAGGTCAGGAGGAAAACATGGAATGCAAGAAGTTTAGAACCCAATTAAAACTTCTTATCAAGAAGCAGCAGTAAACCTTTGTGGAACAACGGAGCCCAGGGTTCTGGCTGTACCTCGGCATCCTGAGCTGTTCAGTGCTCCAAGACCAGCAGGGCTTCCAGAGAGGCAGCTGGAAAGGTGGAAATCTGCACCATGATTTTCACCTCAGGCACAAAGGTGATAACTGTAATAAACAACTGAGCTGCAGGTCACATCTTCCCACTTTTCCCCTCGCAGCCCAATTAAAACAACAGCCTGTAACTCCCATTTAGGGTTTCACTCTCTCTCTCTGTACTCCTGCTGCCAATTACACAGAATTGCAATGAACAGGACTGGCCAAAACACTCCATGTTCTATTTCTCCAGTTAAAAAGTTAAAATTGGCAGAAATATTTTTCCTAACGAGGTTGACAAGAGAACCCCCCAAGCCTTTGTCTGAAATGGCACATGTTAAAGGATGGGAGGAGGGAAGACAGTCCCCAGCAATCTCAAGATCTCCGGAGTTAAGCGCAGGACTGGGAGCCAGAAGCTCTTGAATTCCATCCCAGTGCCTGCCGCACACAGGATTAGTAATACTTTGCACTTGCATTAGCACTTTGCCACTAAATAAAGTTTGGAAGTGACATTACAAATGGGAAGGAGCGGCTTGGAGGAATGAAGTGACAAATCCAAATTGGCACAGCTAGCTGGTGTCAGAATCAGGATTACAGTAATTCTTGACAAGCCGTTTAACCTTCATGAGGTTCGGGTTTTACACCTTCAAAATGAAGTGGATGATTTCCACAAAGGAAGCAGAATGTGAAAATGGTACCCATTGGCATAATTAAGTAAACACATTGTTCAAAAATCTCTTCTCCTCTGCTGGAACAGAGGTGAGGCAGAGTATCCATCCCAACCAGCGCTGCTCCAGGGCAGCACATCTCTCAGGGCTCCTGGGAAAGCAGCGGGGGGGAACCAGCTCCTCCTGTGGGGCTGCCGGGAACTCCCAGGGCAAAGAGCCGGCTTTGGGTCTCCTCTGTTGGCAACTCCAGTTAGATGAGTTGGAAGGGGAGGCAGGTTATGGAGAATTAGGCGTTGGGCTGGACATGGGCAAACCAGAACTGAGCTTTGCTACCCCTCGAGCATTGAGTTAAAAGCTCCAGGAAGGTTCTCCTGGTTATTAGAACACAGGAATTATAGGACAGTTTGGTCCTGTCACCCGGTTCTCAGCTTGCCAGCAGATCAGCCGGGAGTTCTGACTCCCAGGTAAGGGTCTGGCCAGCTCTACCTGCTCTCTTCTAGTGAGCAGTTCCTAAAACAGAACTACCAATCAAAGACTGTGATTTGCATCATCTTTTATGCTTTCCTTTTTAAATAACAAGTTTACCTTCATAGATTTGATTTGATTCCCATCTTTCCACCTCCCATCTGAACATCTTTGCAGTGTTAAGTACAAGATAGGTTATGCACAAAATAATTTCTTGTAGCCAAAAAATGTGGTACAAAATGCTTCCTTTTATTTAGGCTGATGCTGTTTCTGCTAGTTTTATGGTACTTTTTTTTTTCCTTATATCCAAACATACTGTGATCTTGTTTAGGAAGTTAATAGTAAACAACAAGAAACGGAGCTGAAAATAAATATATGCTTGTTTGTGGTTTTGTAAACATAAAGATGACCTGGAGCCCAAAAAAACATTTAGACATTGATTTCAACACGGGCAACCCAGTATTTATCCTTGTTCATCAAAACACTTCACCGTGTGCTTAAAGGCAAACATCCTCCTGGTACCTGATGAATTCACAGGAATTATGCACATACAGAGTGCCAAAGTCCCCCTCAATTTGTGATCAGTGAGATGGTTGAGATGGGGTCGGTATCAGTCAGCAATTGGAAGTTAAAGCCAGAACCTTTTCTGTTTGGAAGAAGCTGTTCATCAAAATGTCCTGTTTTTTTTCAGCTTCCCTGACACAGATTACAGTTTGATAAGGAATGATAAAAAAAGAATTATTAGTATTATGCAGAGAAGTTGCATCTCGATGCACATATCATAAAATACAGTAAATCTTACTCTTGAGTACAAATTCCAAGTGGTTTTGCTGGTGGAGGGGTTTGTACTGTTACAAAATGCATCAACATGCAGCAGGATATTTGTTCTCCTTTTCAGGATGAATTGCTAACTTAATAGCAAAAAAAAAAAAGAGGCAGATTGTTTTGTCATGTTCAGGAGAATTATGTTTTTGCTTTATTAACCCGGCTTACTTTGGGGGAATGTTTCCTTTCCTCTCCGAGCTTTCCCGGTGACTCCGGGGTGCGTGTTCTGCTCTCCCTGCCCCGGCTGTGTCGGGGCCGCTCTCGGCTCCGGGGGGCGATGCTCGTTGTGTGCACGGAAAGGCTCCAACTCTCGCTGTGTCCCCTCAGACCCGAGACAGGAGCAGCACGGCCGAGTCACCCCGGACACCCCGAGCTGCAGGCAGGCCCCTGCCCTCCCTCCCTGCCCCGTTCGCAGGCAGGGGCTCCGTGCCGAGGTGTAGCTGTACAGACGAGCCCTTCGCCTCTGATCACAGGCTTTGTTTAGTGGGAAGGAGATTTAGAAGAAATTAGATATGCTAATTAAAGGAAAAGGGTGATGGCACTGAATTGTCACTTCGTGTAACGTTGGCTTTGTGCAGATGATCAGCTCAAAGTACAGTTAAAAGGCTTCCAGGATGGTGTTTTGTGTGTAAAGCTGTTTAAGGACTATAGAGGTTTAGCACAATGGTTGGGAGATTCCACGGCACCCAAAAGGCTGCTGGTTTGCTTCGTGCTCCATTAGATTGCCCAGCACCAACCCGAGAAAGGTTTTGTTGATATTGATGTGACTGCCCAGACTTCACCCGAACCACTCCTGGAACAGCCAGCCTTGGACTCCCCAAACCAGGATCAGGAGCGGCAAATGTGCCCTCCCCACGTTCTGCTTGCAAAGAGGACACAAAGCTGGCCAAGAGCTTTGCTGTCCTCCCAAAGTGCCACCAGGGAACTCCCAGTGCCAGTTCCAACATAAAGGGTGGGTTGGATACGGCTGAAGGAAAATCAGTCCTGTTCCCTTTCTGCCATCCCTGTTTTTATCCATTGAATTGCATCACCTGGAATGTGATCCTGATTTCTGGGCACAGCTCTGTCATCAGCCTGAATTTTGGAAAGTATCTGTGTTTGGAGTTGCCCACTGCAGTTTCCTGGAGGTTTCCCAAACCCAGTTGCTCCCTCTGTATCCACACACGGTATTTCAGCTCGGGTACAGCTCCAGTTATCACCTGGGTTTTAATTAGGGCACACAGCACTGAGCATCCCATAACTCTGTATTTTCTGTCCTTGTAACGGTGCTCAGGTGCAACACCCAGTAGTGCAGGGAGACCAAGGAAAGTGTTTTGGCAGAGTGTTTTTACATAATATTGTGTCATTTTTAGTTTTAGTTCAGGTATTTTTAGCTGTTGCTGTGGCATGCAGGTGTCTTTTGGCAGCCTTCAGAGGAGCATCGTGCTGCTTTAGCTTTGCCTGCACCAGGTCCTGCTCTCTGCTGGTCCAAAATGCCTTTGCAGATCTGGGTGAGCCTCATCCCCCCCTGCAGCTGCCCTGGGCCATGGTCACGGGCCCTGCACACAGCACAGGGGGCAGAGGGGGACCCACCACCACATCTGGTCTCACTTTGCCCCCCCACACTTCATGAACTGAATCTCTTCTGGGTGACTCTGTTTCTAATACCGTGGGTTAAGATTGATTTACACAGGCCACTGTAACTGTAGTATATCTTGAAATCTGAACCTACCCGAGGAGTGCTGGCACAGCAGAGTTTGTTTATCAGCACTGCCTTTGGGGGGGAAGAGAAATAAAAGCCCTGGGTTGCATTTTAACATGGATGGCTGTAGCATAAGCAATAATTTAAAAACTTATTTTAGAAATAATTGCCCCTCCTTTTATAGCCCTAGTGAGAAACTCTAGAAAACAGTTTGCAGGTCTGGTAACAATCCACAAACATATCCTGGTGAAAATCGGTCCAGTGCTGTGGGAGGAAACACTTGAATGCCTTAGTTCTGTCTGATCGTGTGTCTTGTGTTGGTTCTGTCTGATCGTGTATTTGTACCTTCTTTTTCAAATATGATCCAAATACATTGTAGGAAATTCCCCTCATGGGCGTGGCAGGGAATTGTTGTCCATATTTCTGGGGTGCTCAGCAGCTGCCCCAACCCTTCCTGTGCCAGAGCTGCATTTGCAGCACTGTCATTTTGGGTCCCAAACACAGAGATCGCTTCAGTCCTGTGGACACAACCAGTCCCCTTTGGGACCTTGCTGGGAATTCGGGAGATTGTTCTGGGGGGAGGAGCAGCCAGTTGTGGGGATGGTCCTGGGGCTGTGGGTGTTGGGAGGGACAGCCCTGCTGGCAGTGCCACTCACGGGGACATGGGGACATGTGCCGTGGTCCCTGCAGCAGCACAGCCTGGCCGGGGACACCCCCAGGCTCAGGCACCCGGGACACGCACCAGAAAAGCACATTTGGGTAAAACCAGGAGTTCAACTTGAGAAAAAAGCAGTTTAAAAAGGCCAGACAACCCATTTGCTGGAACCAGCCCCAGCCAGGGAGTTTGGAAATTGCCATTACCCTGTACTTGTGAAATGATGATGTTCCTGCCAATTCCAAATCTTCCTCCTGGTGTCCATTGTGAACATCATGGTACCCTCTTGGTTCCCATTTTTTACTGTTCAGACCCTCCATGGACCATTATTGGTGCTGCAGACTTTTTATCCAAGGACTGTTGATCACAGCACAGGAACTGTCATCCTATTTGCATTCTGTGGATGCATCATTATTCACAACATTTGATGTCCATAAAACACATTAAAACTATTTCCTTGAGCAAAAATAATCAGCTCTCTGCTGTACATATCATTTGTATACTCAAATTGTAAAATGTAAATTGATATATAAGAAAATGGCCCATTAACTTTTTCATTAATGACAATAATACATTTTGTGCATCAGCAGTAGGAGGACCCCACATTCATCCTGAGGAACCTGAAGGATAAATGGAGACTTCTTTGTATTTCATAAAAATGAAGGCTGTCAACAAGCACGTTTCAGAGGCTGGAGGGGCAGGAGAGATTATTTTCCATGGCCTTATTTGCTTTTTAAACTATTTTCATACTTGGAAGCATCCTTAAAGTTAAAATACTCAGATGAACCAGATCCTTCTGCCTCTGAGGCAAAATTTGCACTGAAAGCCAACTGGCATTTTGCCTGAACAAGGGCGAGGAGTTACCTGTGCTATATGTTAAATATTCTTTGGTAAGAGCAGTATGTGTGCAGTGGATATGGAAACTGAGCACAGCTCCCATCCAGCTGGTCACTGATCGCCTTGAAACATTCAGGACATGATTTTTTCTGCTCCCATCCCAATTTTCGTGTTCACAAGTTCATGTTTGGGTTGGGTGAATTCTGTAGGTGGCGGAATGGGGGCTGTGGGAACTTCTGAGAGACTAGTTCTGTTCATGAAAAAAATATAAAATAAAGTGTAAATGACAAGTATTGCTGGGGATTGTGAAAAACAATAGACAGCTGGATTATTGTCTCCTTAGGATTTATGCTGACTTACCTGAAACTTGCTGTGGTTTTTATGCACGTAATTTAATCATCTTGTCTTTTAAGAGAATAGCGAGTGATATTACAGTAATTCATGTGAATTAAGACATCCTACTACGTATACAACTGGCTGTCAAATCACTGTATATTTGCCATTTGATTAAACCATAGATTAATAATTTTTCTATAACTGATACATCATGCACTAACAGATAAAGAGCATCTGATATTAAGTAAGTGAGAAATAAAATCTGCTTTCAGTAAATTGCTTAGAAAAATTACACAGTACATTTAAATTACCATTTGCTTAGCAACATGCCCTTGTAGACATTCCAGTGGGGCTATAAAATGATCGATTTACTTTAATTTTCTACTGAATCCTGAAAAAAATGGCTATCAGTAACCTATCCCTTCATCATGGCATGCTGATTCACTCTGTGTATTAAATTTACTGGCAAGGAGCAAGACGTTAACAAAAAGTAACAGATAATGTGAACATTTCATGCATAATCTGTAATATGAGATATGTATTAATAGGGAAATTATGATGCATTCAATTATTCTGAAATGCCTTCCAGAGATGTTTTGATTTGGCTGCGCTCTGATAGTAGCAGCACAGCAGGGAGCATCTCAAGTGATGAATAACCTAATCTCCTAATCTCAAAATGGGCACTATTCACAGCCAGCCCAGGAGAGGCTGGGGGGAGACACACAACAAAAACAGCCCCCAAATCCCCCTGCTTTTCCTCAAACTCATCTTCCCAATTAATAATTTTGGGGGGTTTGGCCCGGGGGTTCTGCAAGTTTCGGTGCTGATCTGGAAAAGAGACCTTTGCTCCCGTCTCAAATAAACTTGGGAGACAAAAGGCTATAAAAATAATTGTGTGTGCAGTTATTCTGGTAGCACTAAAGGTTGCTTTGTGACATTATACAAAGGAGCTCTTTCTGGCTTTACCCAGTTTAATATATACCTGAAATGATCTTTGCTGTGTATACAAATTCCCCCCCTTCCCCCCAAAATCCCTGCAGAACAAGAAACTCCTTCTTTTTGTCTCCGGAGCCGCTGGAGCAGAGCGTGCCTGGGTGTAATTAAGCAGCCGTGTTTACTACTTGTGCTGCTGAACAATGGTCTGCTTTCCTGGGGAGGTCAGGCAGCATTTATTGCATTGTGCGCCTCCTCGGAGCAGGGAAGGTGCCTGGCGTTCCTTGCCCACTTTCCCCCGCTCTGTTTTACTCCCATTTACTCCCCTCTTGCCTTGGCATCGCTGCCACTACAGCCAAGCCGGGAATTGCATCCACGGCAGCGCAGCCACCAGTCCTGCCCAGGCGGGCTGGGCAAACCCACCGAATTCTTTTACACTTAATTACTTGATTGCGGAGGGCTCACTTTTTGATTAATGCAATTTGGCAAAAGGTAATATTACACCAGTGTATTGCAATTTTTCGCAATTATTCAATGTTAATATGACAGTGTTCTTGACGAAAAACGAGAAGGAAACCGAATCTCTGTTTTGTCTTCAATTCCCAGCCCTGCTCAGGAGGAGAGTGGTGCAAATACTTGTCTAAATAAACCTGGTTTATCTGTGGGAGAAATCGTGCTAACAATTCCTCCCTGGCCTCCGAGCGTGCCTCGCTGTCCTTAGTGCCGAACCTTTGGAATTATTGCCGTTCCGAGGGTGCAGAAATGCCTTTCCGTTCTGTTCCGTGCCTGCTGCAGTTTGTTTGATTTACAAAGTGATTTGTCCCAACAAGTGCGGGTTAATCACAACGCCAGGCTGTGCGTGCTGTTTGGCCGCCCCGTTGCCCTCCCGATGCCTTTGGCAGCTCCGAGCTGGGTGTCCGGCACAAAGCGGGCAAGGGGGAGCCCCGCAGGTTCCTTTGCCTGAGCAGCTGGATCTGTGCTGGTGCCCGTGCTCACCTGCAGCAGGACGTGCTGCTTTGCAGCTCAGGGGGCAGCCAAGGAGGCAGGAGCGGCCCCGCGCTATGGAACCCTCAGCTGTGGGTTTATTTCAGTCTTTAGTACACGGGAATGTACAATTGCTCTGAAGATAAATAAAAGATTCAGCTGGATGCCACTGGAGAGCAGAGCAGCATGTCTTTGGCATTGCTTGAGTCTTATCTGATTTGGATTTGTATACCTCATGGGGAATGGCAAAATATTGGAACAGACGGCTTGATATTTCCGAAGAATAGAGTGGGCTTTATTAGCACCAGCTCCGCTCCCTGACTGACGGCTTTTTCAAATTTTTTATCTTATTAATCTGTGCTACTGTATGTAAATGTTATTCCTCTCTGCATAAGGGAGGCAACCAGCGATTTGTAATAAATGCTTATGAGTGCCTGAGGCTGCACTTAAACTTTAAAACATCTATTATTAAGTTGCAAAAAACCACTGTAATGGCCAATAGTGACCTCATAGGAATTTTAAACTGTGGTCTGCTCTTCTGCATTAAAAACAAAAAAATTGCCTGAAGTTAGAATTATGAGCAATGCTATTTTAACAGCTGCATTTTGATTATTAAAGTGTGTTTTACAACTGAATTACAATGCTTTTATGGACTCTAGGTATAAGATTTAAAAAGGTCATTAAACATAGTCGGTTTTGTCACAGTAGGTGTCATTGTATACAATGGACACTATACAGTCTATTTTATGTCATAGCACTTAGGATTTAAAATAACAGGAAGAAGCATTGCAGTTTGCTTCAGCATGTGGATTACCATAGAGCTGCTCAGGTATTTTGACAGTTTGCAGTCCAAAACGACTGCTTTCATTATTATTTTATTAATTTGACAAGAAGCCCTACAGATCTTCTGCCTATGGATGTTCCATTTCTCTGGGAAATAATTAAAAATGCCAGCCTGGAGCAACAAGAAACAGAAACACTCCTGGCAGAGGAGTGCTGGGAAAGGCAGTGCCTGTTCAGGAGTGGGGGCTCAGCCCTGAGCCAGCTGGGCCCTCGCTCAGGGTGGTGGCACGAGGGCCCGTGGGCAGCGTGGCCAGGCAAACCCATGCCCTGTACACTGATCTCTCCAGTGTGCCATGTGCTGGGCACCGTATGGAATGTTTGCGTCTCTCTGGGCACGGCAGAGGTGCTGCATTTCCTGCAGCAGTGGGGAGGAAGCCCCTCTGCACACACAGCCTTCCCCTCATGTAACTTAATAGCACATCCTTCAGCCCTCCATTCCCTTCCCCTGCCATCCTTTTCAGGGGCTCCCCCTGCACTTGGCATCCCTCAGCCTTCCCTTCCCTTCCAGGGGCTTCCCCTGTGCGGAAGGCACACCCAGCTGGGGCGTGCGTGCTGGGTGGTGCAAAGGGGGAGCAGCCAAGTGCAGCCCCTCCCAACCTTTGCCCAGACTCCCCGGGGTTGGTTTGGGTGCAGCCCCGTGCCCAGGACAGGGTGATTGGTGAGCAGAGCTGGGCTGGCACTGCCGACTCCAGCGTGTCCCGATAACGTGTTGGCTGCACGGCTCGGAATATTGGGAATGTTCTTGGAACATTTCTGTGACTAGCAGAGCTGTCAGCCCCTGAAAAATGTGCCTGCACCAATGACAATTCTGCTTTAATTCTTTTTTTTTAAACAGGACGACTTCTAAATAATTATTATCATGCCAATAACATTTGTATTCTTTTGTGTATAATTAAGATCTGCCTGTCTAAGCATGAAATAGGGTTGAAATCTTGAATAAGTATGCTATCCTTAACCTATTTAGTAAATCAATTTTAATTTGGTATTCTTTAGGTTAAACCATGGCAATAGAGTTTCTGTATACAGAAAAATCCACAGTTTAGGGATGTAAACCTTCTTGGAAATGTTTAATAATAAGCAAAGCCTCTGTGAAATTAAAAAACCTGCCACTCTAAATGTAAGTGCTGAACTAAAAAAAATGATTCAGCAATTATTAAAGTCATGTGGGTTTTTTTTAATTACCATTAGCTCTGTATTACTTAACATGAAATTGTACATGTGATTTTATCTATAAGCCCCTCTAGGTTTGTAAGGCTTTTTTGAAAGACTTTTCTTTGAGCCCTGCCCATTTTTTTCGAAACATAAGGAACACAATTACCAGAGTAAAATTGAATTCCTACTCTATAGTTATATTATCATATTTGTATTTCTTATTTAAATAGAGAGCAAACCAGTTGGAAGATCTTTGGGAGAGAAAAAATGTCTTTTCAAAGATGGACATGGGAATGATCAGTTGCCTCAGAACTTTAATCCACACCTCTCAAAGGAGGGCCTGGAGCTGTGCAGGGCAATGGATGCAGGTGATGGAGGTGTGGGGATCCCTCTGCAGTAATTTCCACAGCAGGTGAGCTGCCCATGTGCAGACCCAGCAATATCTGGCAGGAAAAATAAAAGCAAGTCCTCCAGAGCACTGCCTGGGTGCAGGGCAAGGCTGAGGGCCGAGCTCCACGTCCTCATCTCTGCTCCTCAGTTCTGCCAGGAACAGGCGTTGGGAATACCCAACAAGGGATCCATCCCGGTGGGAAAGGGCGAGGTGGCAGAGGCAGGACAGAAAAATATCCTTAGCTGGTACATGGAACTGTTTGATGTTTTTGTTGTTCTCAGTTTGCATCCCAGGGCTGTGCACGTTCCCAAAGTCCTGCCTCCCAACCTTAGTGTGGGATCTGTGGTGGTGGTGTCTTCTCTGGCTGCAGAGGAGGTAGCAGAGAAGTGCCCAGGTGTGCACGGGCTGCTTCCAGACCTGCTTTGTGCAGATCCATCTTCCTGGTCCTCCTGCAGGACCTGAAATTTATGGACAGTGAAACAGAGAGAAAAAAAATATAGCATGAAAAGCATAACTATGTTCATTGTGACTTTGCAAAAAAACCAACCAACCAAAAAAACAAACAAACAAAAAACCCCCAACAAAACTGTTTGTATAAAACAAAAAAAAAGCTTGCCCGAGAAATTAGCAGAATTAAGCCATGTGTTCCCTGCCCAGCCCTGCACATCCCCAGGCTCCATGGATGGAACCGAGCTGCCTGGGCACTACATCAGGCTCCAGAGCCCACTCCAGGCACCAGTGTGTTAGTGGATATTAGTTGTGTTCTTTCCACACCAGCTGGCTTGTAAAACGTTTCTTCCCGTGGCATCTCTGTGGAACAGTTGCACGAAACCAGCCCAGCTCTCGTTAAAGACTTCTCGGCCGCTCCTTCTCCATTTTCACTTTGGGGTGGCTGCAGGGATTGGCAGCAGTTGTGTTGGATTCGGGATGCCTTGAGAACACATGGGAGGAGCCCCGATTTCAGTGTGGTTTAGTAGGGGACTGTTCACTGGGGACGGTCTGTCATTGCTGCTCCGCCAGTCATTGCCCTGGTGCTAAAATACACTCGGCAGTGTTTGGGAGTCTCGGAGAGATGCCCAGTTAAGCAGAAACAGTGGAAGTCAGGAATGTAATTTGAACACCTCACTTCTTTATGTTCCTTTATGAACCTTAGACACAGCTATTATCTCCTAATGGCACATTCTCTTTTAAAAGGCCCCTAACAAATGTACAAAATGGGGTTTTGCTCACCTGCGTGCTTTGTCTGCCATTGCTCTGGTGTTTTTGTCAAAGGACATCTTGCAAAAGGGATGTGTTAATGTGGGCACCAAATGGCTTCGTGGGTTCTGTCAAACGGGTTGTGAGCTGTGTCTGATCCCGGGCGGGGGAGCTGTAGGTGGAACAGCACAGAGTGGACAGAACGTGCTTCCAAACACGGGGCAGCTCCTGAACACCAGGACAAGGAGAACTCAGGGCAAAACTTCCTGTAAGGTGGAGCAGTGACTGCTTCATGTGCCAGAGAGAATGTGGGACACAACCCGTGTGTCCACTGGGCTGGAATGTCAGGGGACACGGCTGGGAATTAGGGAGAGAGGGAGGGAGACCCCTGTTAGGGAAAACATTACAGACCATCATTCAACCAACCATTCCTCCAGGAGGCTTTCAAAGCTTGGGTCACTTCAGCAAGGATGAATTCAGCCCATGGGTCTGGGAAGCTCCGGCCCCAGGAATATGTCTTCTTCTGTCTATATTTTAGTACGTAAATGATTGTTCTTAAGGTTTGGCAACCCTGTTAATAAAAACAATCTGATCCATCCTTAGCTGTGACCAGAGAGAAAACCACAAAAAAAGTTTATCCAGTAAGAGAAAAAATTGTGGGTGCCCATGCAATTTGCTTTATCTGTCTGCTCTTGTACTACCAGCAAACTTTCAGGATGGTGCCCAGGCTTCCCCAGCAGTTTTTGTGCTGCCTTCCCTGCCTTTGGCCTCTGCAACACACTGCTGTTTATTTCGATTGAGGCAAGATTTAAAAGCAGGCTCCCCTGTTTTCAGAACACCTTTATGTAACACAACACAAGTAACTGCGTCAGCAAGCACTAGCAAATGAGTAACACTTCCAAAATAATCCCAGCAATAATAACCCAGATTCCTCAGCCTTCACTTCTTGGGTTATTCATTAAAATAGTCCTGGCCAGACCCCTCAAAGGGTAATAAAGTGGGTCTTTGAATCAGAATGGATAACATTCCAAAATTGAGGATTGTCTGTGTGGAATGCAAAGCTGCAACAATTCCTGTTGTTTATGTGAGAGGGATTCCAAGTGCAGCAGTTTGGCTGATCTTTGTTGATATGACAATAAGAAGAGAAGAGATTTCCGAAGCAGGCTGGTCTTAAGCCACTTAGCATCTAATCATGGCCCCTGCTTTGCAGGGAGAAATAGCTGGTTGGGTCCTCTCAGAAGTGTTACTGAGGAATTCTGATGTGTTCGAAATGATAATGAAAAAGTTTTAAATGTTGAGTCTTTTCTCTTTTTATAGAAAAACAGTTCAAATCACTCCCCATGTTTGCTTTTGGGGAAAAGCCCACAACAACATAGATTCACCTACTTCACTTCAAACAAAACTATGACCCCTTTTTAGATATATGAACTTTCTTTTTTGGCTGTCCTGAGAAGGTGTTTGGCCCCAGGAGCAGGGCAGACCCCGGGAGCAGCTGGTGATGCTGTGATGGCACAAACCAGAGCTCTGTGTCAGCCCCTCACACTCTCCTGGTGGCACCAAAGCCAGTGGAGCTGCCCTGATTTGTACCCATGGCACTGCACACCTTGGGCACACATGCTGGCAGCTCAGAAACCCAGAGGGCAGCTCTTTATTGTTTATTTATTTCTGCTGACTCCATCCCCTTGGCCATCACTGTCCCCCACAGCTGATCTGCCTTGCAGGGAAGTTTGACCCCCATTTCCCAGTCTGAGGTTTGGTAAATGTGGCACTTGGAGTCTGGGTGTTAAACCATTTAGAAATATTAGAATAAACCCAACTTTAAACCTAGAAAGAAGCACAATGTTGTGGAGCTTGGAAAGAATCCATACAACCCACAAGGTAATTGTTCTGTGACAGTGAGATGGTTTCAGGTTGGTGCTTTCTCATTGCTGTGTCTTGAGGAATTATTTGTTCTTTGGAAATCTTGGCTTCCACAGGGAGAAGGAAATTTGCTCTCCAACCCACCAGTTGTGTTTTTCTGAGCATGATGAAAATATTTGAACTGCAGATGCTGACACTGACCTGCCAGCTTTGGTGGGGGAGACCTGTGGCCTTGCTTTTCCTGCTGATCTGTGGGCACATCCCAGTTTCCTTCCTATCAGAGGGAAACCCTTCTCTGAAATTTTCCACCAAAAGTCCT
Source organism: Sakesphorus luctuosus (assembly GCA_013396695.1). NCBI lineage: Eukaryota > Metazoa > Chordata > Aves > Passeriformes > Thamnophilidae > Sakesphorus > Sakesphorus luctuosus. Next base: position 1,436,880 of record VWZD01001544.1, on the reverse strand, counting down.
GGATGTAATTTGAACCTGTATTTACAATTGTTTTCCCTATAAAACACAGAATAGGGGGAGAGCACCTTTTTGTTGATCAAGATTGCTGAAGAGAAGAATGATCCAATGAGGTTTGTCTTTGTGGACAGCCACCAACAGTGTCAGCAGCTCAGTGTCAACTCTGGTGAGGGTTGAGTCTGCTTCATTCTAAGCATCAAATTCAGATGCCTAAACTAGAGATAGGAACCTGTTCATCAGTAAATATTCTGTGAGCAGAGAGAGAGAGAGGCTCCTCCAGAGGACAGTTGAGAGTTACCTATATTAAGCACCTGCTCAGAATTGCCCAGTGGAGGCCAGAAATCACTGTCCCAGTGATGGACAGGAATCAGAACTGTGTTCTGGGGTGGGCAGCCAAATGGAAGGAGAAAATGGAAAGGCTGATTTATCCTTGAATATGATTCTGAATTTTTAAGCAATGTATTTAACTGAGGAGAGCAGGTCTTGGGTGTGGGCAGTCACCATATTAACTTCCACACCTCTGCATTCAGACCTTTCATTTTTAGGAATCTCAGCTACTGGAACCTTCAGACACTGGGCTACCTGGGTGCTACTGTAAGTTGCCACGTGGGAATGGCACCTGCCCTGTGCTGAGCCCTGAACTGCACCAGGAATGGCCCAGGAGAGCAGCAGGAGACCCTGGTCCAGGCTGGGCTAGGGGGAGTGCAGGCAGGAACCCTCCCCAGCACTCTGAACTTGTTCCCACAGCTGGAGTCAGGGCATCCCCGGACTCCTGGGCACACACAGAGCTCTCAGTGTCGCTCCCCAGCACAGCCCTTGGCACAGACAGGAGCTGAGGGGTGGGGAGGGCTCTGCGGTGCCTTTCTGATGCTCCTGTGATGGTTTCCCCCCGTGCTGTTACAGTGCTGAGCTCCTTGGCAGGTGGGTGAGGCCCCAGCCCCTGCCTTCTGCAGAGCCTGGCTGTGGGATGGGCACAGTGGGCAGCTCAGCCTGTCACTTCCTGGAAACCACTGGCAAGGAAACGTGCACTGGAGACATCTCCTCGCTGCTGGTGAGTGTGGTCTCATCTGCTGCTGCTCTCCAGCTGCACCTTCAACATGTCAAACTAGTCAAATACAGTTCTTTAAATGAGAGGAAAATGTTTCATGCCCAGAAATGAATGCAAACAGTAAATCTGTCTCCCTGTGCTCCTGTCCCCCCAATTCCTGACTGCTGAATGTATTCATGAGGCTCTGAGCACATCTTTGTCTACCGACTGACTGTGCTGCTGTTGAAACAAAGCTGCTGGGAAATACTTTAACCTGCACGTGGAGGTGCAAAGCACAGGACCTGAAATGGCTTTGGAATGAAGGAGAGATTGGGAAACAGCTGCCGAGTGACAACACTCTCAGAGAAATCAGGTTGTTTCTCCAAGTGCTGTGGAGCCATCAGGCTGAGCTGCGTGTCCTCTTCCCTCCATCTCCACAAGGGAATGTATCAGCTTGTGCTCTGGGGAAGGCACAAATTCTTTTTTTTTCCCCACTCCTTTTGGGATTCTTGTTTGGACAAGGCATTTGTAAGAGCGAGTGCTGCAAATGGGCCATTAAAGTTTAAATTTTTCCTGTTACCTTGCTGCTGCTCTGCTGCTGGTGTTCATCCCATGTGCTTCTCCCAACAAGCCCAAAGGGGGTGCTGGAAAAGCTTCCACTTCATTCGGTGTGATGGACCTATCAGGGTGTGCATCTGACCAAGTGCAGCTTGGCTCTGGGGTGGAATTCATCCCAAAGCAGTAAGGTGAGAACCAGGAGCAAACCTCCAGATTAGCCTTTAAAGTGTGAAGAGTCGTCCTACATGGGAAAAAATTGGGAAATGGAACTGGAGGTCTGGTTGAAATCGAATTTATAAGAGATTAATAAAACCACTAAGGGGAAACAAAAGGAAACAGCAGAGGAGGAGCAGCGAATGCTTGACATACTTAACATCTCCCTCACCTGCAGCTCAGCCCCTGCAAACCTCTTGCTGGAGGTGAACCCTGATCTGTCTTACCCTACAAATGCCACTGCTCAGTCTTTACTTCTTTTTGGAAAAAGAGTGTCCATTTTCAAGCAGGCTGTGGTTGTGGCAGCACAATGGGACTGTGCTGGACAAAGAGGGAACCTGGAGGTTTTCACACCAGCTGCTACAGCCACAGCAAGACTGACAAATCCTGGTCCCCATTCTGATTAGTTTGGGGGAATGACTAATTGACTAGTTGTCCTCCTTCCAAAATTAAACTCATTTAAGTAGGATAAAAGCATCTGGGAGAAAATACAGCTCTTTCAGCAGTAAACATAGAGAACAGGAATTTTGTGTGTCACATCTGTAGCTGTGTTCCATGTGGGAACCTTGTTAAGTCCTAATTTCTGTATATTGCTGTGTGAGCCTGTGTTGCAGCTTATCTCTCAAGGCAGCTGATCTCCCCTTTTCTCCTCTGACAGCTTTTAACTATAGGATATTCTTTAGATCTGTAATATCTCACCCTGTGTCTTCACTGGAGACTGAATATAGGATCCTTGAAGTCAAGAGCTTCTCTGCTGTGTTTCAAGTGTGTCCTGGGACATTGTGTATGACTTTCCAGCACATGCCACTATGCTCATAATAATGGGAGGATAATGGGAGTTACACTGTGTGTCTGAATAACTAGGTTAGATATGTGTTTTCTTTGATTGCTGCCTGGCATCTCTCTGTCTGTCACATCTACATTTCCCCTTTGTTGTTGGAGGCGATTTCTCCTTCGATAGGCTTGACTTGTACATTAACATTTCTTAGTGGAGAACCGCAGTGCTCAGCACACTTATTCTCTCATTGTCTGCACCTGTTTGTTTCCAGTGTAAAATTTCAGACAACCTCCTACTCTTTCTGTCATCCTCCTTTCAAATCAGAATGCCATGAATGATCTGAAGGGCACAGAAAAAAAAGCCTTTTGTTACTTAATAATTTCTTTTTAAGTCTCTTTCCTTCTTTTTAACTTTGATATTTGTTTAAAGATATTTTAAGGTCTCATATCCTATTTTTGTTCTCTGAATCTGATATTATCTTTTGCCTTTGATAATCACTGTCATTCTGATTTTCTTTAATTGTCTCCAGACAAAGTATCTGGAGAAAGGCAAGTGTTGTGGGGAGCCTTGTGTTTCCAGCAGAACACTGTGGCAAGGAAGTTGGGGGAGTGAGAAGCTGTAAGGAGGAATATTAATAAGGTCTTAATTATTTTACAGCTAAACTATACACTGGATTTTCGAAATTTCAGAACGTATTTGAGAGGAGCACTGTTGCTGAGAGGATTTGCAACCTAAATAAGTAAGACAAGCAGAAGGCAGGCATCATCGAGGCAAAATAGAAAGACTGTGTGTCACGCTAACTGCTTTTAAAAGAATCCCCGACCTGTTTCCCTTCCCTATGGCCAAGAGAGCATATTGCAAACAATATGCTGTGGGATGGCTTCCCATCTTTGCTTGTGTGCAATCAGAGGGAGGAGAGGAGGGAGAAGTCAGTTCTTCTGGCGTTGCTTTGGTGTTTGCCCCGTCCAGTCCCGCTGCCCCAGCCGGGGTGGGACGGAGGAGCTGCGGGGTGTGCGATGGAGCAGCTCCATCCGAAAGTTCCATCCAAGCCCAGCAACCAGAGATGGGGGAAAACAGCCTCCCAGAGCCAGGTCGAACATTTACCTCCGGGAGAGATGCCACACAGCCCGTAGGGTGGCGGTTCTGCCCCGCAGGAGCGTTCCTAGGGGGGATTTACCTTTCCTATGCCCTTAGCCAGGGACCTGCGGTGGGCAGGGAAATCTCTGCCCTGCCTGAAGAAGAAAGTGCAGCCGCAGGTCTGCGAGTCACTGCATTGAAATGCAGGCATTGATATCTCCGAGGAGTCTCTAAGGTGTATTTGATCTATTACTTTGCATGCGCTATGAAATAATAAATAACCCAACAGATACTACGCCGCATGACAAATTTGAAAGTATTTTCACTTAATCTCTGCCTTGATGAGACGCTAATCTGTCTTTTAAAACATTTTCAAAGGTGTCCTCGCAGACCTATCAGAATTAATGGTGTATTCCATTGCACTCTGGATTGTTGAAAACACAATAGTGCATTATCACCTCGTGCTGTAGATACCATCACCTCGTCCTGTAGACACTTCGCAGGTAAATACAGTGGGCAGCAAGCAGTGGGATAAATATATCTCTTGGCACAGAGAAATCGTCCCTCAGAAGTCGGTGGAATGAGACAAGTGTACTTGACTTCCTAGAGCAATAGTACAGCTCTTGGAAAGGCAAAGTACTGCCATCCTCTGCTGTGACCAGCTGTAAATAACACTCAGTAAGGTAATGTCTATATCCTCGTTGGAAAATGTAAAATTACTGCCTGTTCATGTGACACTCCTCAAGGTGGTATTTACTGCCTCAGTCACCCCTATGAAGCAGGAACCTGCTGTAATCAGGTTTGGGAGGCACAAAATACAAAGGTGTAGTGGAAAGGGCTGCTTAAATTTTGTGGCTAATTCTTCTGTACAGGGAACCCCCTGCACAGGAGCAACAAGTGCTGAGCACCTCTGAATATCAGCATTTGATTGCCATTCACAAAAGAGTTTTTTGGTAGAGTTTTGGTGAGAATTGTTCACAGCAAGAGGCCATTTCAGAGGGGTCGGTGCTTCCCTGCTCTTGGATTACTCCTACATCAAACCCCATTTGCTCAGATCCCCACTCGGTTCTCAGCATTAGTTCTCTGCTTTCGATTGATAACAAACTGAGAGGTGTCAAACACAAATACAACATTCATCTCGATTCAGCTGTTATCAAATTCCCGTTGTTCTCCTGGCAGGGATCTGTTCCAAATGTTCTCTTTGGTCAGGCTCTTCAAGTGAATTTCCAAGTCTCAAGTCTTACGAGCGTCTTCAGGGGAGTTTCAGGCAACAGTCTGCTTACATAAGCAAAAGCCAAAATTTTGCAAATCATCCTTGAATGTATCATACTTAGGCTTTACTTTGTCAATGGAAGGGAAGAAGGAAAGTTTCTATAAATGTTCCTGGTGATGCTGCCCAAAGTGTACCTTCTGTACTGCACAGCAGCTCTCCACAGAAGCTGCAGTTTGAGTTTGAAAGGAATTTGGAAATTATGCTGACAATTTGCATTCCCCAAAAGTACTTCAGCGGCATTTCTACATTTTCCTGCCTTTCGAGGGGTTCTAGGAGTAAATTTCCTTCTCTCACCTCAAATCTGTTTGCTGAGTGCTCAGACATGTTTAGGTATTTAATCCAGTGCAATTTATGAGCTGCACAGAGCCTTCTTTCCTCATTTCCCAGTAAAAGTAATGGCCCGGGGCAGAGGTTTGAGCTGCACCAGGAGCGAGAGACTAAAGGGGCACAAGGCATTATTCTCCTGCACTGAGTAGCTTTGCGGATCCTGTTGGGGGTTTCGTGTACTGGGGAGCGTTCGGTGCCAGTGGAGTTCTGCTGCATCATCCTGAGGGGAGGGGGCAAAGCTGAACCCCTTCTGGAAATGTTCGGTGGGAATTGTCCCTTTGCAGCTCTTTTCACCCAGGCCGTTTGGGACCAGTGCCCTGAGAGCAAAGAAGGGCTATGCCTAAAGACGGGAACCAAGCCTGTTCCAGGTTCTTGCCCCGATCCAGTCCAGGGTTTCCCCCATTCTGTTTTCTGGCCCTGATCCAGTCCAAGTTTTTCTCCGTTCTGGATGCCAGCCCTGATCCAGCCTGGTTTTCCCCCATTCCATATCCTGGTCCTAATCCAGTCCAGGTTTTTTCCCGATTTCATATCTAAGCCCTGATCCGGTCCGGGTTTTCCCCCATTCCAGAATCCAGCAGTGATCCGGTCCGAGTTTTTCCCCCATTCCGGATCCCGGCACTGATCCGGTCCGGGTTTTCGCCCCATTCCGGATCCCGGCACTGATCCGGTCTGGGTTTTCCCGCGCTCCGGATCCCGGCCCGCTCCAGCCCCTCTGGCCCCGTCCCCTCAGAGCAAAGGCGGGATCGAAGCCGGTCCTGCACCGCCAGCGGGGTGTGGAAATGGTTGGTCGGTGTTTCTGTGGGGGCAATTCCTTCTATCCTCGTGTTTGGGCCGTGCAGGTGGGAGAAGTTGACTCTGTCCTGCTGGTTCCGTGGAGGTGGGACAGTGCCACCTTTCCCGGGCTGTCCCTGGGCCCCCTCCGGGTGAGCACGGGCTGTGCTTCCCGATCCCTCCCTTCTCTCTTGACTTTGGAGTGTGGAATGTGGGAGATCCACCACCTGTGGGGTGAGGAGCAGGTGGGGCTGCGCTTTGTAGCACATCCCACACCCCACACCCCACATCTCAAATCCCAGAACCCACACCCCAAATCCCAAATCGCACATTCTTCATCCCTCATCCCACATCCCTCAACCCACACCCCACGCCCCACATCCCACACCCAACATCCCACATCCCAGATCCCACATCCCTCTCCCACACCCCACACCCAACATCCCACACCCCACATTCCAAATCCCAGATCCCACACCCCACATCCCACCCCACATCCCACACCCCACATCCCACCCCCCACATTCCACACCCCCCATCCCACCCCACATCCCACACCCCTCACACACGCCACATCCCAGATCCGACATCCCAAATCCCACACCTCACACCCCACATCCCCGATCTCACACCCCACACCCATCTGTGGGAGGGCCGGCGCTCAGCCCCAGCTGTGGGGGAGCTCCCCTGAGCTGAGCACCCTCTCTCTCCCCCCTGGCTGAAGGTCCATCCCTCCTGCACGGGCGATGGGCAGAGCCATTCCCGCAGCCCGCAAGGGTTTTGTTCCTGCTTTGAGCCGCAGCCAACCAACCTCCCCCGGGCTTAATTCAACTTTTAGTGGTGCTGAAACACCAAAGGAGAAGGAGAGGGGAAATGGAGCTGCTTTCTGTGCCTGAAGTGCTGCAGGTCCTTGGTGTTCTGTGCGAGAAGAGGAGCTCTCGCTCGTGTTGTTTTTGTGTTGTGCTGCTGATAATAACAAGAAAAGGAGATTCAAGTGAGTCTGAAATGATACGATGGGTTTGCTGTTGGTTCTTGCTTTACACACTGCTCCTTCCCATCATACTGTCCCCACTGGAAGTAGGAAGGGAGCCCAAATTTGGTTTCGATTTTTGTTTTTAAATGAGAATTGTAAACGCAAGGTATTTCTGCAATCCTTAGAATATATCCCTCGTTTTCTTCAGTTAGTGCCAAAATGTAAGAGCAATATCTCATAAAAGCTGGCCCTGACTTATCCTGTCTCTTCTGTTCTTTACTAAATGAGGGAAGAAAAAGACAGTTTATTTAAACAAAAGATAAGATGTATGTATAATAATAAGGAAACATGAAAAACAAACCTAAAGCTGGTAGTGTTCTTTGTTTTCATAGGCAATCATTTGATTTAAAGTAATTTTAGCCAAATATTTTTATTCTTGTTCATTGTTGTTTTTGTAAGCCGTAATTCAAGTGTTATGAAATCTAATTATACAGGAAAGATTTGTCTAAATTCAAAGCAAAATCCCAAACATAATAATAAAATTGCTATACATCCCCAGCTCAGCTCCTGTGAATATTAGTTCTCTGCTAAAGACTCTCCATAGGATTCAATTTTGACCTAGAAGAAGGTGGCAAAATGTATCATCTCGTAGCGATAAAACAATATGAGTACAAATGGACTCAATCCAGTTGTGATGGAAGTTGTAAACAATTAAAAGTACATGAGCTACAATGCCCAGAGCTGGCAGCTGAGGACATTACTGCACACTTGGGGTAACTCTGGGAACCGGGAAGACAATTGTTTCACAATAGGACATAAAAGCAACAGAAAATATTTGTCTCCACAGAGCAGCAGAGTCTTGCAGGGCCGTGTCATGCGGAGGCTTTTCGGCAGGAGCGTGAGTGATGCCTGATGGCAGCGGGAATGGGCTCCGAATAGATTAGTGGGTGACGTCAGGAGAAAAGGACTATTTATCACCGTAATTTAACACGAGATGCAACACAATGGCTTGATGGATGCATTTTATGGTTTTCAGCCAATCATAATAATGGATCTATTGACTAAAGTTTTAGATGCCCTTTGTATACCCTTCATGGGTAAAAGAAAGAGCAGCAAAAACGGAGGCTGAAGGGGCTGAGAATGTGTCAGAAAATACTTGCCAGGAATGTTTTCCAAGTTCAGGCCTTCTGTGTAACAGCCTTTTGACCTGAAGCTTCCCCAGTTAGGGTTTTAAACCACTGAAAGCTAATTAGGCTCAACAAAAATATTTCAACTGAATATTGGAGTAAGAATACCTCAGGAAGCCAAAGTGAAATGCCTGTCTTTGCCTGCCTTGGCAGTTGGGTGACAGGTTTCCTGTTCCTGGGATGTTCCATTGGCAGCTCTGGTAGTGCCAGAGGGATATTCAGGTCCGTGTTGTGCAGAGGTTTGGGCACTGATGGAGAAAGGGAAAGAGAGGCAATCTCTGCTCTCTGGTTGTGCCTTGAACGTTGGGCAGGTGATAGACAAGAATAAAAAGCCCCCAGAGCAGACACCCCACCCTGGCCTCTTCCTTATCCCAGGAATGCCTTATCCCTCAGGAACTGCCCTTTTGGTCTCTTTGGCTGACTTTGCTTCCCCAGTTGCGCAGTAGGAGTGAAGGCAGTGGGTGTCCCTTCTCAGCTTGATGGTTCCAGCAGTTTCCTGGGAGATGGGAGATGAAAGCTGGAACTCATTTAGGATGAGGAGGGCTTAGCAGGTTCCCAAAGGAAGGGAAAAATCCAACTAGCACAACATGTCTCCTTAGGCATACACTTTGATTTGGGAGAGAAGGGAAAAAACCAGAGGCTCATCCTCCTTGGAACAAAAGCCTCATCTCCCTGGGCCGGAAAACCTCCTGGATTTTACCTCTCAATGTGGGCATGTTTGTATCCCTTTCAGGCAAAACACAGGAATCCAGGATCAGTGGCTGGGATCCTGCTGGAGTGTTTTGCCCAGCATGGATGGTGAGTGTTACAGGACCATGTGGGCAGAGCTTTCCAGGGAAGACAGAAACATCTTTGGGGATTTCATGTGAGGTGAGAATATTGTTTCCAGATAACTCTGGGGATGGATTTAAGATTTTAAGTGCCAGCCCATCTCTGATGTATGAAAATCCACCTGATTCTTCATCTCCACCCACTGTGCTTCCACAAAGGGATGATCAAAGGAGCAAGTAGGATGACAGCTCCAGAGCTGCCTTCCAAGTTGGGTGGATGGGAGAGGTTTTCTGAACTTAACCATGGGAATTCAGTCGAGTTCCTTGATGCTGGCATGTTGTATATTTTCTTTTTGCTGATTTTTTTTTGTGTTTGGATTTCATGGAATGATCTGAAATACCTAAAACTGGGTTCTAAAGTCATGCTTTCTGCTTTCTTGCTTTTTCTACTCTAAAAATAAAACTGTCTTAGCCACTGCGAAGAAAAAGATGCGTAAAAGGGCAAAGCAAGCAGCAAAAAGGCTCACAAAGAAGTGTGTGCTTGTGAACTAGAAGGTGAAAACTTACTCTATAATGATGAGAGTCAGCCTGAATAGGTTTTTCTCTCTTCTAGAGTGAGTCTGTAACCAGGAGGACTGGGGAAGAACCCAGAAGTTCTATTGGCCTCTCCATTTGGAGGACCTGGAAAACAGGCTGAGAAGAAGAAATGCCCACAGGGAGAAATGTGTGTTTGTTCACATGACAGAACAGGACAAACCACTTGTTCAGCTGCACCTTACAAATCCCTCCACTAAGCTGATGGAACACTGCAAGACTGAGCTTCCTGTTTGATTTTATATAAACCATCCTAAAAAATGACTTCAAGCTGACTAGGATTTAATTTTCAGTGCTAACCTTCAATTAATTTGTAACTTTCTTGGCACCCAGTTCGCTGGAAATGGCTGTAATTATGTTGTTTTCTGAACGGTGCATTCATTCAGGCCATACTCTCTGAGACTATTTATACAGCTGGGCAAAAATACTGGCATTTAGGGGGGTGGGGCAATGCTAATAGAAAACTTATTGAAAAAAATCTGAGTTATTGATTTGGAAAAGGTATCTTGGTAACTGGTGTTTGATATTTTAAATGGGATGTTCAGTTCTTAAGAGGCTTTGGGGTAATTTTGTTGTCTTTAACAAGAAGTGCATGGTCAGGTTCAGCTTCCCCCTGGCCCTTGGTGGCTGTTTGAGGCTGGCACAGTTTGCAGAGCCTGCTCTGCTGTGGGGGGTTCTCTAATGAGAGTGTTGTTCCCTCATTGATCAGCAGAGCAGGGTCCAATTGCTGATAGAGGTGAATTACTCTGAAATTTGAGAGGATGAGAACACACTGAGTGAACATGTTACCTTCTTTCTTAAAAAAGGAAATATAAAAAAACCTTTTAAAAGATTGTGCTGTTTTAATGTACAGTAAACTGTACCTATATTGTAAAATACCACATGTTTTCAGACTAAGCAGATTCACTCTGGGTTTTTCCTCCTCATTTGCTGTAAGTTTAAAAGCTACTGGGGGTTTTGAGCCTTTCTTTTAGAGTGTTTGGCATTAAAGCTGTTGGAATGTGTCTCCTCTTGTCTTTAAAAAACCAGAGGATGTTCCCTGCTGGTATTTATCTCACCTGCCAGAGCATTTTTAGCTGAAGGTGCAGTTCATGAAGATGGCAGTTTGCTTGGAGTTCCAATCATGTATTTGACACGGGTTTAAGGGCAGGAATATTTGCCTTAACCCCCATAGTTTAGAACCAGAACTAGTAAGAAAGCTTCAAACCACCCTTAGGTTTTGAATGTTTAACTGTGTGTAAATTCTGAAGGAAGAGCTTTTGAGTGCCTGCTGTGACATCTCTGCCCTCTCCATTTCACAGGGCTGGGTGGGGATTACCCACATCCTCGGTGGCACTGCTGGGCTCCTCTCCCTGGGAACTCCTGCTGGGAACAGGTGCCTTGTCCAGTGGGAGCACCAGAGGCCCTTTGGAGGGTACAGCTGGAATTCCTGCTGGTTCACCTGGAGCGGGGCTGCTGCTGGGGGTAAGTCAGTGCTCACACCCGGGGATGGACAGCAGTGAATTCAGGGGATGTTGCACTTGGTGGTTTCTTGTTTCGTGTGTGCTTTTCTGTAGCATCAGTCAATCAATCAGGAGTTATTAACGTGTGTGTGAGCAAGTTGATCTCCTAGAGAGCACGTTGGCCTCTTCTTAATCCTTTAAATATTTTATTTGGACTTTCTCAAGCAGCTCTATAAGTGGTGGAAAGGGAAAAGAAAATCCTCCAGGGGAAGAATAAACAAATTTTCCTCTTTCTGTGAGATTTCTACCTGTAGATTTATGGCAGCAGTAACTGCTTCCCTCGAACATGAGGGTTTTTACTCTCCCTCAATCTGTGTTTTGTGAAGTTTTGTGGGTTCAAGTGTTTTTGTGGAAGGATAAAACTGGAATACAGAGTGCTTGGCACATTCTGCTGATGTTCACACTGCTTCTTAAAATTACTCTTTGACTTATTCATGTCATTTGTCCTCAGAAAGGAATTTCATTGTTTCTAAAACTGCAGTAGTTGGAATGAAAAAGCCTGAAAGATTATATTGGCCTGACACAAACCTTTATATGTGGGGGCCATAATTACCTCTGAAAGGAACAGAAACATCTCAGGATGGCTCCTGAGGTGCTCAATTTATGATCTCTTCTCCCAGTTGAGGCAACTTGGCTTTGAACAGAAGCTGCACCACTCGGATAAATATCTGCCACTCAGGAGGGTCGGGGAGGAGCTGGAAACGCCTCTCCCGGTGTTTGCCTTGCCCTGGGGCAGCTCCTGTGGCATCACACGGGTGGCAGGGCAGGCTGAGGGGCACTGAACATCCCCCTGCCACAGTCCCAGCTACACCTGTGCCCAGTCACGCCGTGCTGGGGCTGCCTGCGGGATTGCAGGGCTGGCCCCGCGGGGGATCCAGGTGTCCCTCCCTCCCTCCCTCCCTCCCTGCGACCTGAGCCCCCTCCCTGCTCAGCAGCCACGAAATCAGGCATTAGTGTCACACCAGCTCCTTCAGATCCCTCTGTTCCTGCTGCAGGTGGAGTTCTGCCCAAATCCAGCAGCACCTCCCCTCTTCCTGCTCGTGCTGTCCTTTGCAGTTTGTTGTTTCAGGCTGTGACTCAAATTACACTTATTCCAGCTATTATTTCCATCATTTAGTATGAATTTTACAGTGATGTTGTTTTTATGCTTCCTTACCCTGCCACACGTGTTAACTACACAGAAACTGTTCTTCTTGTGGAAGAAATTACATACCAAAACTACCCAGTAAAAAGCAGGTTTTATGGCACTTGTAAAATTAATGCCAAAAATGTATGGTAAAGCTGGATTTTTTGACATTAATGGCTGGTTATTTAACTTGTTGTGCTTAGAAAACAGCACTTAGATGTTCAGGTGTGATGTCAGATTCCCACCCAAGGATTGAAAAGTTTAAGGGGTTGTTAAGTGAGGAGTAGACAGACAAAGCACTCAGGTTAATAACACCTGGAGTGAGTGGGAAGTGGAATAAATACACAGATTTTAGATTTTTAATTCTTTTTCCACGAGCCAAATGCACTGTATGTGTAAAATGCACAGTGCATAGTGGGATATGTTGCTTTTTTATGTTAATGAGCATTTCCTTTGCGTTTTCCTCCCTCCCTGTGGCTGTGCAACAAGGCAGAGCTCACATTCTGATAATCCTGATCCCTGCTAGCAACTGGAATGCCCTTTGGTGGAGGGAACAGTCTCACAGAAGTCAAGGAGAGGAAACCCAGAGGTCTTATAGACATAAAACAAAAACATTCCAATAAATACATTAAAAAAAAGTATTTTGGAAGCCTCTAAGAAGAGGTGACAATGAAATAAATAGAATTTATTGCTTCATAAATGGGTGGCTGCAGGAACACACCATCATTTGATGCTGTCTGTGATGTTTAGCAGGGACTGTGATTAGGAAAGCCTTGGTGAGCTGTGGTTGTGGACAGTACTGGCCCACAGGGCTCTGTGGGTGCTCCAAGGGCCAGCTGGGAAAAGCACAGCCTGCAGAGGAAGTGCACTGGTTGGTTAAATACATCACCCTTCAGCAGGTAACATTTTTGGGGTGTTACCTGGTTATCCTGTTCCTGAACCTTCAGCTCTTTGGTCCAGAGGAACTGATTGACCCAAGAGAGAGACAGAGACACACAGGACTTACAGTGAAGGTATTAAACAAATTCCTGAGAGGCCTTGACATGGCTTGCAGAGATATATATGAGAGTGTCTCACTGGAAATAGAGGGAAAGGGGTTTTATGGGGGTCAGAAACCCTGTGTCTGGCTCTGCTGGGTGATACAGTATTCATTTTTACTTCTGTCATCATTGCAGGGCTGAATATTTCTTGCCTTAAACCTCAGCCCTGACTAATTAGGGACTAAAAAAAAAAGCAAGGAACTGTTTGAGGCAGTTAATTTGTGTGAAGCTGGAAGAAAAGCCCAGCTGAAGTAGATCAGAGGACAAGTGCAGGCGTCAAGGCAGCCCCATAAATGCAGTTTAATGTGGGCAACTCATCTCTGTGCATTATGTGGACACAGCACATCAATCCCATCAGCTCACTGGGATCAAGGACTGGTCTCCACTCCCAGCCAGTGGTGCAGAGTGACTGATGTCCCCACTGGGGGGGTGTTGCTGCACAGCACCTGGAAAACACCAGGAAATAACCTGCTGCAGCCACCACGGCAGTGGGTTTGGGTCCTGCCCCCCAGGACAGCTCTGACACCCTTTGGAGCACAAACTGGGGCTGAGTGGAGGCTGCAGAGCCTCCTGAGGTGGCTTGGAAGGCTTCTTAGGCTTCAAAGGGCCAAGGAAATCTTGGTTCACCTGCTCTGTGTGATGGTCCTGCTCTGAACTCTAACCCAGACCTGGAAGGTTTTGTCTCTTTTTAAAAAGCAACCGAGAAGTGAACAGTGGAGACAAGCTCAGGAATGATACCAAGTCATGGAATTAAGGTATTTAAAAGTCTTTTTAGGAAAAAACTTCTGCTGTGGGTGGCCCTTTCCATGCAGAAAATGTTTTAACCCTTCTATTTTTAGGTGATTTTTGGTGGGCTTTTTCTCATTTACAAAGGATCAATGGAAGTGTCTTTTTCTTTTCTCTGTGACGTGGTGGTTTTCAGAGATACACACATTTTAAACAAAAGGAAACATAAATACAGGCGAGACTGTCATCAGTTTCAAGTATTGCATAAGTGGTTAAATTTAATCACAAAGAGACAACTAGCTAATGGTTTTAGTGGAATTCATAAAATGCCATAAAACACAAAAGTTAAATTTTGTCATATAATGTGAATCAGTTGTAGCAATCAGCACAGCTTCCTTTCCCCCCCTGAATAAATTCTGAACAGTCCTTAGAAAATGAATCACCAGCCTGCAAAGCAGGATGACATATTTTTCAGCTATAAAACTAAAACTACTTTCAGACCACTTCGATAAAGAAAAAAAAAGATAGAGAAAAACAAAAAGACAGCAACTTTGTAGTTGTGTTGCTGTCAATAGTCCTGGGTGGCTGTGGCTCCGTTTTAGCAGTCTGACCTTGTTCAGATCCCCCTGAATCCACCCCCAGCCCTCCCTGAGGCTTTCCCACCCCATCCCCAAAGTGCACACCCTGCAGGAGTGTCTCCAGCTGGAGCTGTGCCAATAGAAGTAATTATGTGATGAAACTATTTAACTTTGACTAAAATACTCTCCCCAGGTTCTTTCAAACCGTGTGTCTTATATCTTTGGAGGCAATTTTAGATGGTGCCTTTAAAGTACAGTAATGGCCACTTGCATTGACAGAATCCTCGTAAAAGGAGAGGACCGAGACCTCGCTCATGAAGTGCTATTGATTTTCCCGGTTCCTCCCCGAGTTGCCAGAGATACAACACTGTTGTTCGGGAGAGGAGACACTTTGGCCTTCGATATCACAGGAGGGTTCCAGTGTAAGCACTGGCGTTCCAGGGATAAATAATGCACTGGGCTGAAACTGCCCGTGTTGTGGGCTGGGGTTTGTGTGACTCAGCATTGCTCTGGCCAAGCACTCCTTTAACGTCCCTCTCCACTTCAAAGTTCAAGCCACTTTTAAGGGCTGTTTATATTTTAAAGGTCCATTTGTGTTATGGTGCAAAGCTGAAGTTTGTTTATCTTTGGCAGGGATGGGTTTTGAACAGTAAGAAAACTCCCCCAGCATTACTCACTGCAGTGTTTCCAAAGGTATTCCCTGGGGAATGAGAGTTAAACCCCCTGCTTTGTACGTATTTCCAGTGTTCCTTGTGGTGGCATCTCTGCCCACACACCTTGCCTTGTGTCCTCAGCAGGATATCACAAGTGCCACTTGTGTGCTCCCACCACCTGGCAAGATGCCTTTGCAGGGCTTGGTCCTGATAATCCACCTGGTACCCTCCAAAAGCAGAGACTTTTCCTTGGGGGAATGACAATTAAATCTTAACAGATTGTGCTTTTGTGACTGTTGCGTTATTGTAGCCAATAGATAATTATTATTTATCAGTTGGGGGAAAAAGGACTGGGCAGGAAAATTACAGCTATGATAATTAGTTTTTTGATGACATTAACCAATTAATATAATTTCATGTTTTCCATTTTGAGATCTGGGCAAGGTCGCCTCTGTTTTCGTTTCTGTTGCAGTGTTTGAGTCAGTTCAGTCCTTCAGGGAGGGTTGGTACTGGGTGCTGGGGAAGGTGCCACCCCCACCAGGCAGCCAGGGAGGTGATGCTGTAAAGAAATCACACTTCATTCCCCTCCACCTTCCCCAAATACATCCTTGTTCTGAGTGACATGAGTCAGCTTTTAAGCCCTATGCCCCCTGATGGACTGAGAGGGAGGGAATTAAAGACCCCAACAAAAGCCCTGGGAAGGGATTATACCGGAAGAAATGTTGCTCACTTGCATTCCTAGCTACAGAGAAGTCTCTCCTCCTGGAGCCTGCATGGTGGGAAGGGGAAGAGCTGATCTCTTCCCACCTCATCTCCAGGGCTGCATTCTGGCTTTCTCCCAGGGAAAGAGTAATGTTTTGGCCACCAGGTGTCCAGGAAGCCAAAATGGGCTTTTTTAAAACTGTGTTCTTTGGGTTTGGAGATTTTCTTCCAGGTCTGAAGTAAAAAAATCGTCTTATCTGACGTAAGACCACCCTGAAATGTCTTTGTAGGAGCAGCTTTACTGGGGGTCCATCTGCCCCAGTGTCCTGTTTCCAGTGGTCACTGGGAACAGCCCAGGAGCAGAATTAGTGTGGAGCAAATGTGTATCATGGCCCTTCCCCAGAGTGCCCTCTCGGCCTCCAGAGACCTGAGCCTCAGCTCTGCCTCAGCAGGGACCCTGGGGGCTCTGTTTGTGCCCATGGCTGTGTTTGCCTTCTGTCAGTGTCTCCAGTTCCCATTTAACCACTGAAACATTGGCATTCCCTCAGTTCTGTAAGGAGGAGTCCTGCAGCTTATTCACACACTGCAGGAACCATCTCCTTTTGCGTTTGGATTTTGTTTTTTTTTTTAAATGAAACAAAGTTGCAAATTTCATTTGATGCCTCCTGGACCTTTTGAAAAGGGAAGGAAGCAGCTGTCTCCTTCATGCTTTGGTGCTGCCTCTATGCCACTCACAGCTGGACAAACACCTCCATTCCCCAGAAAGCAGCCTGTTCCCAGGCTGAAGAGCCACAGCCACGGGAATAGGGCAGAGGGACACCTGGAGCTTTTCCATGTCCATGTCCATGCAAACTGAGCCTCCTCCACTGCCTTTCCTTCATGCCTATGACACTTCACAAGAGGGAGGCCAGTGCAGGGCCAGAAGGCACTTTCACAGCACCCTCAGGAAGTTGCCTTTGAGGACAGGATTTTGGTTGTGGTAGTTTAGTTCTTTTCTGGTTTAGGGCAGGGAAGGAATTCTGTGCTCTTGGATGAGAAAAATCTGGATGTTTGTTTCCTTTGAGGCTCAGTGTAAAAGGGATAATATTGGAAAATCAGTATGAGTGAGTTTACAAAAAGGTTCTGGAAGATCTCCAGAGACCTTTGTTATCACTTAGTGAACTAGAAGAGCATCATGTCCTCCAGCCTTAAACCCACACTGTGCTTTCCTGCCACAGGTCTGTGTTGTTCCCTCAGAGGTCACACTGTCTGGGAAAGCCACCACTGAGGCAGTGGCAGTGGATTGCACTGAGAAGAGGGATGGGGAGGAAAACTATATTTGTCTTCTCAGTTGTGATTTTAATACTCCTGTGCCTGCCTCAAAAGTCTTGTTTCTTCTTACTTTCCATGTTTAAAGAGCACAAGGCAGCAGTGCTCTCTGTTGGCATGTGTGTTTGCCTTTTGCCAACCGTCTTTGAAAACAAAACTGTAACCAGATTTACTTCTGACAGCAAAGAGTATTTTGGCCCATTTTGCCGCCTGCAGAATGCCTGGAAAATTTGAAATTAATGGCAATGAATGAAGAGAAAAGGAAATCAAAGGGATATTTATTCCCTTAGAAAGAGCCCTATTTCCTCTCGTTTTTCTTTATTTTTTTTACCTGCTTTGGCTGTTCCAAGAATTTCCCTCTCCTTTCACAGTGTGCATCTGAATACAATTAGCTGGACGTTTCTCTTCACTGCTCTGTGTATGCCCAAACTTGGAGTTTCAGTAATTAAACTTGCAGTACAATCCTGGGTCATATTATGCTATATTATCCTTTTAACTTTATTGTGATTGATTCGTGTCAACTTTAACTATACTCACCAGGAAGTCAATAAATAAAGATCAATGGGTTTTTATTTCTCCTGGTTCTTTATTAGAAAGAATGGATTGCTTAAATAACACAAGTAGCAGCGATGACATGGTCCTCCTCAGCATTTTCTGCTCTGGAACAGGGGGAATATCTTTCAGAATTTCACTGGAACAACTCTACTTGTGTTCTCTTGTTGTGTGCTCTTTCTCTGTGCTTGATGCTCTGAACTCCCCAAACTTAGAGAAACACAAGCCAGATGTTGTCCCTGCACAAACCCTCCCACTGCTTTGCACTGAGGGGGAGCTCCTGCTGCCAGGGTGACTCTCTAGGACCAGGTCCATTCATCTGCTTATCTCCCAGATGTGGGTGTCTCTTGGGAAAAATGTACAAGGAATGACAGAGGCCAAACGTGGAGCTGGGTGTGCTGTGGGCAGTTTGGGGTGCCAGCCCTCGCCCTGCCCTGGGACATCTCAGGGTTGGCACAGCTGGCACTGGGACATCTCAGGGCTGGCTCACCCTGCCCTGGGACATCTCAGGGCTGGGACGCCCTGCCCTGGGACATATCAGGGCTGGGACACCCTGCACTGGGACATCTCAGGGCTGGGACACCCTGCACTGGGACATCTCAGGGCTGGCACAGCCTGCACTGGGACATCTCAGGGCTGGCTCACCCTGCACTGGCACATCTCAGGGCTGGGATGCCCTGCACTGGGACATCTCAGGGCTGGCACAGCCTGTGCTGGGACATCTCAGGGCTGGCTCACTCTGCACTAGGACATCTCAGGGCTGGCACAGCCTGTGCTGGGACATCTCAGGGCTGGCTCACCCTGCACTGGCACATCTCAGGGCTGGGACGCCCTGCCCTGGGACATCTCAGGGCTGGCTCACCCTGCCCTGGGACATCTCAGGGCTGGCTCACCCTGCACTGGGACATCTCAGGGCTGGCACAGCCTGCACTGGGACATCTCAGGGCTGGCACAGCCTATGCTGGGACTTCTCAGGGCTGGGACACCCTGCCCTGGGATATCTCAGGGCTGGCACAGCCTGCACTGGGACATCTCAGGGCTGGCTCACCCTGCACTGGCACATCTCAGGGCTGGGATGCCCTGCACTGGGACATCTCAGGGCTGGCACAGCCTGTGCTGGGACATCTCAGGGCTGGCTCACCCTGCCCTGGGACATCTCAGGGCTGGCTCACCCTGCCCTGGGACATCTCAGGGCTGGCTCACCCTGCCCTGGGACATCTCAGGGCTGGCTCACCCTGCCCTGGGACATCTCAGGGCTGGCTCACCCTGCCCTGGGACATCTCAGGGCTGGCTCACCCTGCCCTGGGACATCTCAGGGCTGGCTCACCCTGCCCTGGGACATCTCAGGGCTGGCTCACCCTGCCCTGGGACATCTCAGGGCTGGCTCACCCTGCCCTGGGACATCTCAGGGCTGGCTCACCCTGCCCTGGGACATCTCAGGGCTGGCTCACCCTGCCCTGGGACATCTCAGGGCTGGCTCACCCTGCCCTGGGACATCTCAGGGCTGGCTCACCCTGCCCTGGGACATCTCAGGGCTGGCTCACCCTGCCCTGGGACATCTCAGGGCTGGCTCACCCTGCCCTGGGACATCTCAGGGCTGGCTCACCCTGCCCTGGGACATCTCAGGGCTGGCTCACCCTGCCCTGGGACATCTCAGGGCTGGCTCACCCTGCCCTGGGACATCTCAGGGCTGGCTCACCCTGCCCTGGGACATCTCAGGGCTGGCTCACCCTGCCCTGGGACATCTCAGGGCTGGCACAGCCTGTGCTGGGACAACTCAGGGCTGGCACAGCCTGTGCTGGGACATCTCAGGGCTGGCACAGCCGGCACTGGGCCACCTCTGCATCCAGGCAGAAAGGCACAGTGCAATGAGATCCATCACACAGCCCTGAGAGGGACATCCATCCCCAAGGAGCAGGAACAGCAACATGCTAATGCAGGATTCACTGGGAAGTAGGGCAAAGTGTCAGAACAGTTATTATCAGTAACCTCTTTCTCATAAAAACATAGTGAAGGGAAAACCATCTTGTTCCTAAGATTTGTAGCAACTTGACTCCCTGTGACAAGTGATGGAAAGCTTCCTGGCCACGCATATTACACTGGGGTGGTGACCCCTCAGGATATATCTCCATTTAAGTCCTTCAGTACCGTGCTGGATGGGAGTGGAGTGGCCAGGTGCTCTAATCCTCTTTTTTCATTAAAATCCTTCATCTGGACATTTAGCTCCAAGTGCATTCATAAGATTACTTGAGTGCCCTGTCCTTGAACAGGAATCCAAGCACTGGAAAGGACCAGAAATCAAGTCTAAGCTAAGAACAGCAAGTGCATTCCCAAGGCATGGAATTCCTTGTCCTGAGGAACAGGAATGGGTCTCTGCCTCTCTGCATCCATTCAGGACTGAGTTCTGACAGCTAAACTAAGCAGCTTTTAGAAAGAACTTGTATCTGTTTGCCAATGGGTTTATGATCCGTGTTTACACAGCTTATAAATCCTTTTCAGGAATTAGGTAGAGGTGTCCTGCTTTGCTTTTCTGAGCCGTTTGGGTTTGCTGTTACTTTCCTCACTATTTTCAGTGTCTGGAATGCTCTTGGAGTGCCCAACTCTCCAGAGGAGAGAAACTTTTGGAACCACCTCAGCCTCAGGTGCTGGCAGAGCCTGAATCCTCAGCTCCACTTCTCGGCGTTGTGGTTAATCCATAAGGCTGGAAAAAAGTTCCTGAGGTTTATTAAATTAATAATAAGAATTATTGAGTGAATACATAATTAAATTAATAATAAGAATTAATCCTGCCTTTGTGTGGTCAGCCTGCAGGGCTGGAGCTCACCTGAACCAGGGAGCAAATTAGGGAGACTCTTCATCGAGGCATAAAAATGTAATACCCAAATCTTAGAGCAACAAAATTACTGCTTTTAAAACCTTCATCTATTTTACTTCTATTATTGAAGCCAAACTGTAAAGACACAATATAGATTAATTCTGTGATTTTTTACAGCCACAATTTTATTAGAAGTTTTTATATTTTAATAGATAAGGAAGTTATTTCAATTCCGTGGGCCTTGCAGCCTTCATTCATTGAGGTCTCCTTGTGCCAGTCTCTCTGTTGAGGAAAACCCACAGCCCTGAGCTTTTGAGCTTCTGTTGGGACAAAACCACTTTCCTCATTTTTACTCCTGCTCTGATGTGTTTTAGAAGGAGTTGAGCCACACAGCCAAGGGATTTTAGAATGAAGATTCCAGCAATGCTCATTTCAGTTTGGACAGTGTCCCCCTGCAAACGTTTGGGAGTGGAATAGCTCTGGGTCATTCTCTAGCCTGCAATACATACATTTTGTCCTGTTCCCAGTGTATGAAGTGCTTTCATTCCTGTTGTTCTTTGGTCTAGTTGTGGCCAACAAACTGTTCAGCAGTTCCACTTGCTCGCCCAGCTGTGAAATCTGAGGAGATGCTTTGGAGCCACACATGTCCTGCTTGGTTATTTTGGTTTTTAAATGCTTTCTACCTGATGTTTGAAAAGGTGGAATAAAGAAAAAAAATAAAAATCAGGATTCCTAAGGAAGGGAAAGAACAATTTTCTTTTCTTATTTTTTTTTTCAAGATATGTACATGAATAAAAATTGGCAGTTAATTTTTAAAGGTATCTGTAAGTGTGAGAACAGAAGGGAAGGAGGTCCCACCTACACACACCTTCCTGTTGTGCCATGAGCCCTCACTTCCTGGGGATCTCCTGCCCAGCACATTCTGTCTGCTGGCACATCCACAGCTCCAGTGGTGCATCCAGGGAATCCCTGAAATAGGATCTCTGGAGCTCCCTTTCTCCAGCCCATCTTCACACTCCTGCTGCCCAGTCCCTGCCCAGAGCCTCCCAAACCCATTTCCAATCTGCTTTTCTCATTTGCTCAGCAAGTTGTGCTTGTAAGAAAACTGAAGTGCACATTTAAATCAGTCTCGAGTTTAATCCCTGTTGTTTGCCCTTGGAAACAGAACCTTGGTGCTGTTACTTGTGGTTTCAGGCAGAGGCTTTGGCCAAAATCCTGATTTCTTGTCCTCAAAAAGGACCACTTTTCCCATTTATTTACAGTTTGGAACCTGTAATTTCTGTTCATCATCCATCACAAAGACCAGCAGCAGAATGAGTTTTAAAGCTGTGTTGTCACCTGTGGCAAAGACTTACTAATCTTAGTTTTCATGTTATTTAATGAACTCTTTTGATTATAATATGTTGGGGAAAAGTCTCCAAAGTTTCCTGAGTGTTTTTCACTCTCTGTATTTCCAGTGCCTTCACTTCTGCACAGGTACAGGACTCCACGTTCTGGATTTCAGGTACTTTCTAATGTGCTGTTGATGACAGTGGAAAGTACTTTCTATTCTGCTCTTGCTTGTTACTGTATTTTTTGGTACAGATTGGTAAGTGAAGGGGTTTCTTTGTACCCTTCCCCCCTAAGTTTTACCTCTTTTCTTCTGAAGATTATTTTAATATTTGTCTCTTTTATTTAAAAAACTGGAGAATAGGTTTTTTTCCTAAAGCAGGAAAGAACTACTGGATTTAATCTTTCCCACAGTCAAGGAAAAATTTCCTGTAAGAAAAACAGGAGTTGTCTAGGGGGAAAAAAGATCTTGCTGAGCAAAATCCTGCACCTCTCCTTCCTCTCCAAGGTTTGCTGTACTAACCTGGACGTGGAATGCTTTTTTTCCTAATTTCTGTTATTTTTCATCCTATGGAGAGCCTTATATCTTCCAGAATTCACCCCGAGTTTAGAGGAATGCTGAGTTGTCATGCAGGAGTTTTACCTCACACTGGGGAGATATTAGTTGATAACATCCACCTTGTTTAGATTTATTGCCTTAGCATATTTCATGCTAAAAATATTTATTTTTTCTTTTTTACCATCTGCTAAGATTAGCACTGGAGTGGCAATAAATTCACTTACCCTGTTGCTGTGGTGTAGTTTGGAACCATCTTCCTGGGCCTAATTGAAAATAGGATAAGATAAATGATGCACTTTGAATTCCTCCCTCAGATGCCCCATTGTTCATCACTCCAGCAAGGCATGAGCACAGCTGATTGTAATTTCAATTGTTAAGGAAAACAAAAGTTTCCATGGTGAAAATATGGTACCAACAGCTGTAATTGTCTGAGGGTTACTCGTGAAAATCTCAATATTGTTTTAGTAATAAATGTGGGATTGTTTTGCATTTACACACTTGTTTATCCTCATTCCTAATGGAAAAGGGGTGAAGTCAAAAAACATGCTCAGGAATTCAGGCACTGCTGGGCTGGGAATGTCTGTGCTTAAAGAGACATCTGCATATTAAAATAGGGAGTATTTCAGTAGTGATTCAGTAGTAAACTAAACAGCACTTTGTCCCACCACTTTATTGACTGGGATTGGATTGGACAGGGTTCATAAATATAATAATAATATCCCAGTTTGTGTTGGCTGTGGGGCTCTCACAGGTTGTCCCCAGCACTGATGTCTCTGATACTTACCCTGCAAATCCCTCCAACAGCATCTCTGTAACACTGGGGGGTTTCCTTGTTTTTTCTATTAATATAAAACATAAATAGTGAAGTACTGAAGAAAAATACACAAGTAGAAGGTGTTGACTCCCAGTGCAAGGCACGTGGTGTGGGGAGAAACAGGGGTAGGTGCAAGCCATTCTCCCTGCCTGCCATTCCTGCCAATTTAATGTGTGGTCTCATAGTCTCATTTTTGAAGGTTAGTGAATATTTCCTGTTGTGCTCCATGGGCACCTGGTGATACCTTCCTTTATAACATGTGAAAATATGCTCTGTAAATTCTTTGCTTCAAAGTTTCCTGAGTTTAAGATAAATATCAATACATAAAACTTCTACAAAAGGAGATACTGACGATGCACAGGAAATAAGTGAAAACATAGGAGAAATTCTGTAATTCTGTATCTTTTTCTTTAGATACAAGTGTGGGGTTTGTGTTGCTGATGTCTGGTTTTAACATTGTGGCAATGTAAGGCCCTTTCATATTTAATTCATTCATGAATTTAATTCCAGGGACTTGGTTGAATAAATAAGGTCAGCAAACCTCTGTCCATCAGTAATGCACAAATCTGGCTTTTTCTGTCAAAGTGTTGGAGTAACTTCAGGTCTGTGCAAAGTGGAAATGTCTCTGGGAACATCCTCGTTTGGAACATGGTTACAGGACAAGGGGGAATGTTTTCAGGCAGAATAGGCTTGGATTGGATGTTAGGAAGGAATCCTTCCCTGGGAGGGTGGGCAGGCCCTGGCACAGGTTCCCAGAGAAGCTGTGGCTGCCCCAGCCCTCAGAGTGTCCCAGGCCAGGCTGGAAAGGCCTTGGAGCAGCCTGGGACAGTGGAAGGTGTCCCTGCCCATGGCAGGGAGTGGAACAAAATCATCCTTAAGGTCCCTTCCAACCCAAACCATTCAGTGATTTTATGAGTTTATTTGCACAGCCTTTTTCCTGCTTGGAGCAAAGTCCCAGCTGGCCTTTAGTAAGTCCGTAGCTCTGGGATTTCCATCTCTTATTTCATAACAGATACTTTGACCGATGCCCAAGTTCTGATGGTGTTTATCCCAGGGAAAGCCCCCCTTGGCATCAGCGGGCATTTGGCCCTTCTCCAGCCTCTGAGCCGGGGCTGGTGCTGCCCGGCCGAGTTTCAGAGCCCTGGAGGGAGCAGCGTTTGTGCCTTCCCTCCACCGCCTTCCCCGGGGCTGCTCCCGATCCTGGAGCTCAACAATCGCCGTCATTACCAGGTTAAGCTGCTGGGATGTTAAACTAAAGGCTGCCCAGCTTTAGTGCATTTTGTTGTAATCATCTCCCAGATGCCTTGTCGGAAATCAATTCGAGTTCAAAACTGGCTGGAATTGGGAGGTCAAGGCTTCTGCAGACTAAATATTTTATCTTCTGCTCGTGTCTGGAGCTTTTAAAGCTCTGTGTTGGGGGCTCTTTGCTCCTCTCCCATCTGGACAGAGATGATTGGCTTTGCCATTTTGCCCAGGTTAGGACAAGGTTAAAATCAATTATAATCAATTATTAAGAGTCTTCTGTGACTGCAGAGCTTAAAAGGGGATTTTCAAAGTTGCTCAGTTCTGAAACAAGAATATCTTAGCTGCCAGTGTGGATGTCATTATTCTGGGATGTCACATGTAAATCCAGGAATAAACACACAGAATTCCTTCATCCTCTTCTTGTCCTGGGTGTTGTGGAAGGAACAGCAATGCCTGGAAATGGCGCTGGAGGAGCAGGGAGGACAGTTTCCCTGTGTTCCAAAACCCAGCTGTCATTTCCAGGCATCTAAGTGAGAGGGAGCTGATTATGGTTTGGTGAACCAGGCGGTTTTTCCTCCCCAGGAATGTATTCAGCTTCCTCTGGTCCTCAGAGCTCACATGCTCATTTTCTAGGATGTTTGGGGAACTCCCTGCTTTTATCTTGAAATACAATAGTGTTTCTGTGTTATAACCCACTCTGCCTGATGTGCCTGACTACACAAGCTCCTTTCCTCTCCCTGGGAATGACTGAGTCGTTTTGTTTGGAATAACTTGTGATGTTTGGTGCCTCCTTCCCATGTAAGTCACATTCCACATTCTTCTCACGGCTTGGGAGTGACTGAGTGAGCACATCTCCTGTCCCTCAGCACCGTTGTTTTAGGGCTTTTGAACATGATATTTGTACTTGCAATTTGCAGGTAAGAAAATTAGGAATGAGGAATCAGAGCCTGAATTTTGGAGGAAGACAGGGCCTCGTGACAAGGAAGGGTGGCACAAGGGGCACAACTTCAGGTTAGAAACGTGGTTTAATATGGGAAAAATACCAAATACCTGTAGGATTATAAAAATGCTCAGACATTCAGAAATTTGGAAATCTTTCCATGAACATAAGGATTGAGAAATATTTCTGTCAAATGCTCATTTTCGTGGAGATACAATTTCCCCATGAGGTTTGAAAAACATGTACAGAGACACTGTCCTGAAAAACAGATACCTACTGAAAACCAAGAAAAGGAGAATATATTACCATTGATTTTCTTTCTTTCTACCTCATCTCCACATGAAATCACTGGGTATTCCACAGGTTGTAAAATAAGTTGTAACTTTTCTGTGTGTATGACATTCAGAACCTCTTGCCACCTAAAAATATCTCACCATCCCCATCCAAGCATTGATATGTTTATTATCAAAACAGCTTAGCTTGCTCTTGAACCATCAGAAAAAGTCTTTAAATATTCTGTGCACACTCATGGTCAGAAATAACAACAACAACAACAACAACAACAACAACAACTATTATTATTATTATTATTATTATTATTATTATTATTATTATTATTATTATTATTATTATTATTATTATTATTATTATTATTATATTTAACTAGGAGATGTCAGTGTCCATTGCCAGAGTAATACTGGGCCACTGTGATAATTCTGCACTTGTTCTGCTTGTTTTACACTGAGATTCATAAGGCTGCAAAAAGCATTATAATAGGAGTTTACCTACTAATGATGTTTGCAAAAGCCAGTTATTAATAGCTTATAAANAGGCAGAATAGGCTTGGATTGGATGTTAGGAAGGAATCCTTCCCTGGGAGGGTGGGCAGGCCCTGGCACAGGTTCCCAGAGAAGCTGTGGCTGCCCCAGCCCTCAGAGTGTCCCAGGCCAGGCTGGAAAGGCCTTGGAGCAGCCTGGGACAGTGGAAGGTGTCCCTGCCCATGGCAGGGAGTGGAACAAAATCATCCTTAAGGTCCCTTCCAACCCAAACCATTCAGTGATTTTATGAGTTTATTTGCACAGCCTTTTTCCTGCTTGGAGCAAAGTCCCAGCTGGCCTTTAGTAAGTCCGTAGCTCTGGGATTTCCATCTCTTATTTCATAACAGATACTTTGACCGATGCCCAAGTTCTGATGGTGTTTATCCCAGGGAAAGCCCCCCTTGGCATCAGCGGGCATTTGGCCCTTCTCCAGCCTCTGAGCCGGGGCTGGTGCTGCCCGGCCGAGTTTCAGAGCCCTGGAGGGAGCAGCGTTTGTGCCTTCCCTCCACCGCCTTCCCCGGGGCTGCTCCCGATCCTGGAGCTCAACAATCGCCGTCATTACCAGGTTAAGCTGCTGGGATGTTAAACTAAAGGCTGCCCAGCTTTAGTGCATTTTGTTGTAATCATCTCCCAGATGCCTTGTCGGAAATCAATTCGAGTTCAAAACTGGCTGGAATTGGGAGGTCAAGGCTTCTGCAGACTAAATATTTTATCTTCTGCTCGTGTCTGGAGCTTTTAAAGCTCTGTGTTGGGGGCTCTTTGCTCCTCTCCCATCTGGACAGAGATGATTGGCTTTGCCATTTTGCCCAGGTTAGGACAAGGTTAAAATCAATTATAATCAATTATTAAGAGTCTTCTGTGACTGCAGAGCTTAAAAGGGGATTTTCAAAGTTGCTCAGTTCTGAAACAAGAATATCTTAGCTGCCAGTGTGGATGTCATTATTCTGGGATGTCACATGTAAATCCAGGAATAAACACACAGAATTCCTTCATCCTCTTCTTGTCCTGGGTGTTGTGGAAGGAACAGCAATGCCTGGAAATGGCGCTGGAGGAGCAGGGAGGACAGTTTCCCTGTGTTCCAAAACCCAGCTGTCATTTCCAGGCATCTAAGTGAGAGGGAGCTGATTATGGTTTGGTGAACCAGGCGGTTTTTCCTCCCCAGGAATGTATTCAGCTTCCTCTGGTCCTCAGAGCTCACATGCTCATTTTCTAGGATGTTTGGGGAACTCCCTGCTTTTATCTTGAAATACAATAGTGTTTCTGTGTTATAACCCACTCTGCCTGATGTGCCTGACTACACAAGCTCCTTTCCTCTCCCTGGGAATGACTGAGTCGTTTTGTTTGGAATAACTTGTGATGTTTGGTGCCTCCTTCCCATGTAAGTCACATTCCACATTCTTCTCACGGCTTGGGAGTGACTGAGTGAGCACATCTCCTGTCCCTCAGCACCGTTGTTTTAGGGCTTTTGAACATGATATTTGTACTTGCAATTTGCAGGTAAGAAAATTAGGAATGAGGAATCAGAGCCTGAATTTTGGAGGAAGACAGGGCCTCGTGACAAGGAAGGGTGGCACAAGGGGCACAACTTCAGGTTAGAAACGTGGTTTAATATGGGAAAAATACCAAATACCTGTAGGATTATAAAAATGCTCAGACATTCAGAAATTTGGAAATCTTTCCATGAACATAAGGATTGAGAAATATTTCTGTCAAATGCTCATTTTCGTGGAGATACAATTTCCCCATGAGGTTTGAAAAACATGTACAGAGACACTGTCCTGAAAAACAGATACCTACTGAAAACCAAGAAAAGGAGAATATATTACCATTGATTTTCTTTCTTTCTACCTCATCTCCACATGAAATCACTGGGTATTCCACAGGTTGTAAAATAAGTTGTAACTTTTCTGTGTGTATGACATTCAGAACCTCTTGCCACCTAAAAATATCTCACCATCCCCATCCAAGCATTGATATGTTTATTATCAAAACAGCTTAGCTTGCTCTTGAACCATCAGAAAAAGTCTTTAAATATTCTGTGCACACTCATGGTCANCTTATAAAGTGAATCAGGCTCCTCTTTTTTTATCCCAGTAATTTATTTCACACACAGGATTACATCCCTTCTCAATTTCCTTTTCATTTGACAAACCAAGAAGTATAAAATATAATTTGCAGGGAGTCTGTGCCTGGCTGCACAACAACCATGTGCTGAAATGGCTCCTTTTCAGGGAACACCCCTAAATCTGACATTTTGGTGGCCCTCTGGGCTGGGGGTGCTCAGGGCAGGTCCACAATGAATGTCCTTGGGCAGCCTGTGGGAGTGCAGTGTTTTCATTGGAGGCAGGAACCCTGTTTGCCTTTCCCTGGAAGGTTCAGGGGACCCTCTGCTTTGGCTGGTGAGACACCAGCTCAGGGAGAGATGAAAAGTTCCTATTTATCCTGAAAACGGGAGTCTGGAGCCTGCACGTGTTTCTCATTTCCATGCTTTTCATGTCAGTTATTTAGGTGGGTGGAGGCCTCGAGCCAGAGCTCCCCAACAGCAGCCCGGGGCTCACCCTGGCCAAGCACTCGGCATTGTGAGCCCACTGCTCGTGCCAGGAGCAAGGGGAAAGGTTCAGCAGGGGCTGGTTAAACACAAGGGCTGTGCTGCTCATTCCTCCCCTGCACGTGGACACTGCTGTTTATATCACTGGGGATAAGCTTTAAAGTGAGCAGAAAGTGCTGGTGCAAAGCTCAGGCCCTGCACTCCTCAGAAAGGGAAGGACAGAGAAAACGAACCCAGTTCCTTCTCAGAGCATTCAAATTGCCCTGCTTGGGAAATGAACATTTTCTCCTTCAGTTTGCCTTCCCTTTTCCCCCTCTGCACTTCACTGATCACTGCTGGTGTTGGTTCTCACCTCAGTGCTGTGCACTCGCAGTGCCAAACCAAGCCAAGCCTGGTGCCTTCCCTGTGACCCAGCCTAGCTCTGGGAGAAGGTCATGAGCTCTCCAGGCAAGGAGGGAGCCCCCTTTGGGAAACCTGGAGCCAGGCTCTGTCTGGGCTTTGTTTAGCCATGAAACCAGGTCGTTTCCAGCAGAGTGCATGGATGAAATACAGCAAAGTGTTCCAAAGTTGCTGCTGCTGCAAAGCCTTTGGAATTACAGATAACATTCCTTGGCCTTTTGTTCTGGCACTCTGAGCTTGAGCCCTGGTTCAGAATTCCAGCCCTGGCTCAGCCTGAGCAGCCATGGAGAGAGGGCTGCTGGCAGGTGGGAGTTTCCCTGCAGCTTCATGTTCTGAGGGAAAGGGAAAGGTTTGAGCAGGGCAGGTTTTCACTGGAGAACAACACAAGTGGACAATGGGAAGTGTCAGGGAGCAGCTGGTTGGCTGCAAACCTTTTGAGAAACTTTATAGCTCTTTTTTTGGGTGCAAATTGATAGGTTTTTTAAAGTTTCTTTAGAAGTCTAACCCTAAAACCTGAGTTCTTTCCTTCCCCCCCCTCCTATGTGGGCTGACTGGTTTGTCATTACTGTGTTGCTCATGGCCTATTGGCATGGAATATTTAGGGGAGACAAAGAGAAGCCCAGTCTTGTTCCTTTGAGAAAACAACTCAGACTTCAGAGACATTTGCATAGATTTTGTAAATACATCCTACATTACCAGGATATATTATCATCCCAGTTGTTTACATTTTGAGCCTGTGAACTTCAACAAAAGTCTCCTTCATGAAGAATTTAATCTATTTTGTGTAAAAGTGCTGTTAAAGAAGTTCTGAAGCAGTGCCTGCCCTGCTCTCTCTCAGGGCTGGCATCTGTGTGTCTCTCAGCACTCTGTGTACTCACCATCCCTTCCCCAGCCCACTTCTTACCTCTGTCTTTGCACAGTCCTGTCGTTTCTGAGTCCTTCAGCCTTCCCTTCCCAGCCTTCCCTGCCTGCACTGCTCCTGTTGCTTCCTTCCTGAAAGGACTTCTGTGTCACAGGAGTGTTAAACTCAGAGCAAGATCAAAGATTTACTTTGGAAGGTATGTTGGGATCTGCAAATGCAGAGAGTTGTGTGTTAGGGATTAAAAACCGAAATGAGCACCCAATTCCTGCTGATTTTGGAGTACCTTGGGTAGATCTTTCACTCTCATCTTCCTTGTGATGTAACTATTTCAATGTCATTAATTACACCAACTCCTCCCCCTGCAGGAAAATAAATAAACAAAAATAAACCATCAACCCTTCTGCTGAATTCACACCTGGCTGTTTAAAATGCTCACAAAGCCACACGGGGCAGAAAGTAATTGCATTACATTAAACTGGTACCCACAACCTTCCAATAGGTTTCTTTGTTTCCACTTAAAACACCTTTTATAAGTGTATTGAAACTCCTTTCTCTCTACTCAAAGCTTTCTCCCAACTCTGCTAATTCTGTGTGAACCCCTCCCTTCATCATCTCTGTTCTATTTTATATCAACAACCTCTCATGAGAGTTGCTCTTTACGTGGCACCCTGAGACCAGCCACTCCTCAGGTTTCAGCAGGGAGCTCACAACAGGCTTTGTGCTCAGGATTTCCTTCTTTCACACATTTGAGGGCATTGAAATTCCAAGCAAAGAAAGTGGTTTCCCTTGAATTTAGAGTCTTATTGACACTCCAGACTGAACTGTTACTGTGGAGGCCTGAAACAACCCCTGTGTGGGGAGGGCATTTCACCCCAGTGGAAATGGGAATATGGGAAGTGCAGCTGGGCTGTGCCACAGCAGCGCATGTTTTCCAGGCACAAGGTTTCCTCTGCAACAATGGGTTTACTGGAGTAAAACTGACTCATAACTGTAAATAATGTGTGCTTGCTGCTCTTTAAATGAATCTCTAGGAAATGTGGGTGCACATTTTGTCTGTTCTTTTCATAAAATCTCGTGCTGACAAGGCTGGTAAATATGGAATTATTTTATATTTACATGTGGGGCAGGTGTTAATATCATAATAGACATGCTACAGACATAAGTAATAGACAATAGGGTTTCCTGATAAATTCCCATGAGTGTATATTTTTATTTCTTTTATGCCTTTTTAATTGTCATAGTGACATTTTTTCATCTACAATGTCCATTTGGAGTTTTTTGAATAATTGTCAAGAATAGGACTGTGTTGGTGGTGACAGGAGGATATCTTTGAATTTTTGGTGATGATGGTCCCAGGAATAACAGGCAGATGCTGCAATGTCAGAGTGTTTGTCCTGACCCTTGGAAACAGCCTTAAAATCTGTAACATTTGCAGCTGCTGTTGACTTTCCTTCTTACTTTCCTTGCCCCCTCTTAGTGGTTGGGTTGGTGCATCCCCATGCAGGAAGGACACTCCTCAGTGTCACCTTCACTGCCTGGCAGAGCTGTCCCTCTGCACTGATCATATTTACATTGATTAATATGTTGTGCTGAATAATGAACCCTCCCAAAACTTTGTGTAACTGCATTTCCTCTGCAAATGACAGTGGCCCCTCACTGAGACTTTAGACAGAATGAGGCATCAAACTCTTGTGCCTTGACACTCAGGGAATGAAAGTCATCAAAGAAAGCAGAACCTTGTGCAACACAGCCCAGATTTTGGCTTTAAATCGCTGTTTGTGTTGGAGGAAAGTTTCAAACTGGGACAAACTGCCTGAGGGCAGAGGTGTAAGGGGGTGGCAGGTGAAGGTGTGTGCTGAGGGCCGGGGTGCTGCAGTTTCTTTCCTCTCCATGGAAGGGATGGAGCCATCCATGTGCTGTGCTGAGCACAGAGATGGTCACAACCCCAGCCCTTTGCCCAACAGCAAAGGACCATCCCCACAAGGATTATGGATCTTTACCCAGGCCTTTAAACCCTGTATTGAGTTAGAAGGCCCAAGGACAGTTTCCACGCAACAAAGAGGCCCTGCCCCCCATTTGCCACCCCCTGTTCCTGGATGTGCCCTGTGGTGCCAATGCTGTGTGTGATCTGGGAGTGCCCCCTGCAAAGAAGCCCTGGGGGCTTCAGCTGGAACAAAACTGCATGGAGTTGGCACTGGGCAGACAGAAATGGAGCCCTCTCACAAATGGAGCCCTTGGCTGGGGTTCAGGGCCTGTGCTGTCCCACTCTCAGGCTGGGAGAAAGGCAAATGCTATCCCATCCCACTTTCTCCACGTTTTCAAAGCCCTTCAGAAGTGCTGTGGGAGCTGCCAGAGCGCTGTTATTAAAGGTGTGCAGGGGAAACCATCCATCTTGATTCTTCCCCTTATCCACCAGGGTGGGCAAATCAAATCTCTCCTCTCTTTGGGAGTGGGGGAAGTATTTTTTACTAAATTTCACAGGCTGAGGAAATTATCCTCTATTTGTGCTGTGTCTGGGATTCTGCTCGAGGTGGTCTCAGCAAACAGGTAAAGATTCCAGCTCTGCAGTGCCTGCCTTCCCCATGGGAAGGAATTCACTGCAGGAACTCGTGCTCTGTCTGAATTTTGGGGTGTTTGTACATTCTGGGAGAAGCACACACAGCAGCACCTTGGTCACAGCAATTAGGAGAAGAAATAGGTGCCTTAAAAAAGCCCCAAATGGCCCAACCAGGCTCAGTCCCTGTGCAAAGGTGCTGGTGCTGTGGCTCTGCTGTGAGCAGGGGCTGAGGGCACTGCAAATCCTGGGCTGTGACATTCATCCTTGCCTGCCAGCTGGTAATGTGGGTTTGTTTCAGCACCAAAGCACTTCAAACTTTTCAAATTATTTTAAACCTTTGCATTTTTGACCATTGCACGTGGTACATGCCAGGGAATTTGTGCTGGTGAAGCAAAGCCCCAATTCCAACTGATAATTACAGGAGATCTTACAAAATATCAGTCCCTGATGGTCCTAATGCTGTCCCTCTGCATTTCATGGACATGAAGCCTGGACCAATTATCTTGTTCTCATAGTGTAGCTTTTGAAGTATTTTTATTTTCTTTGTTACTCTCTAGTTCATTAAACGGGGTTTCCAAGCTCCCAGTAACAGAGCTAATATTGACCATTTCATTGGAACCATAATTGCAGCACCCAAAGGTGTTCCAGAGAGATGCCTGGGCACAGCCTGTCCCTCTCCATTGTGGTCACAGCTCCTCAGACTCCTCCCCTTCCAACTGAAGGGCCAACCCCCCCCAGGTTTTGTGGAACTGGCTGTGTTTCATCAGCCTCAGAAGTTCTGTCAGGGGCCATCAGGCTATTCTAAATAATACACTCAAATGTAATACAGATAAGGTGTTTGGTTTCTGGGCTGTTATTTACATTATTGTTGGATTTACAGGCTCTGTTTGACTCGAGGCCTTTGCTCTTGTACAAGAATAACAGTGGAAAACATGAGAAGCAAAAAATCCTCCCCCTCCCACCCCAAAGTCATCCTCATGTTCAGGGAGACTCTTTCAGACTTGGAATAGGACACAGTAATAGGAGAGTTCTGCTCTTCTTTAAAAGCAGTTTGCATGTGAGGTTTGGAAAGTTTGGATCTTTGCAAACAGGTTTTCTGAGTTATTTACCAGCACTTTTTGGGTTGGTTTAATGGGAAAAATTTCAAGAGTATTATGTAAAGCAGGAACAGTCAGCAAAGCAGATGAGAAATGGGTGAAAACTTGGCCCCAGTGCTGGGGAAAGAACTGGCTGGAATCAAATCAGGTCCCTTCTGACCCAGAAGTGGATTTATTTGATGTTGGGAGATAAAGTTTGTACTTGCTGGCAGGATAAAATTGGAATAGAAAGGAACATCTTTAGGAAAGAAGTTGACAGCTCATGCAATATTTCTGTTTAAATGGGGTAAATGAAATCAGAGTGAATTTGGTGTTCCCTCCACTTCCAGGAGTGCTCCCAGTTAGGGTGGGATAAACAGGGTGCTGTGTCCAGGACAGTGTGGGGGAAAACCACTAATTTCCAGCTGTGTAAAGTGTTTTTAACTGAGTGGTTCCCATCTCCAGTTATCACATTAGGACTGATTTTGTTCCAGGTTAATGCTCTAGAAAGTTCTCCTTGGAAAGAAACCTTTTTGAAAAATCATTACATTTGACCAAGAAGGAAAAAAAAAACAAAAAAGAGCCGTTGAATTTGAGTGTGAGTTGACTCAGGTGTGCTCACAGGTGCCCCTTGTGGGGAACAGCCAATCCTGGCCCTGGCAGCAATGGGACACACCTGGGCACAGGTGGGGCATCCTGGGCAGGGCAGGCTGGGCTGCAGTGGCATCTCCAGCCTCTCCCAGTGGGGATTGGTCATTAAGTTGTACATCTAAATTTATTTGATGCCTCTGCCCATGCCATTAATGGGGATTTCTTTAAAATCCCTCTGTAGAGCTTTGCTCCTCAGTTTTCTACAAATCAAGGCACGGAAAGCTGGATTTGGGTGCCAGAGCCCCCTCAGCTGCTGCTCAGGGGGCAGCTGTGCCCAGGGCAGGCCCTTTGGCTGCACCAGTGGGTCTGTGTGGAGAACTCTGAGGCTCTTTCCAAAGGTAAGTTTATGTCTGATATGGGAGTTTTCCAGGATTTTTTGTTAGCTGCACTCTGTGGGGCACGTTATTGAAAGATTTATATGGGGTTTGTTGTGCTTTGCTTTATAAATGAAGTAACATCAGGAAAAGCCATTGAGTTAAAGGTGTATATTTTTAATGGAGGAGAGAAATGCATTGCTGAGACATTCAAAGACAGCTTAATGCCAAGGAGGAGTTCTGTATTTCCACAGCCAACTAAGGGTGTTAATTTGTCTTTGTTGCTTTCAGAAGTTGTGTGTGTGCTTTTGGGCTGGAAAACAATTCCTTTTTTAAGCTCCTCTCTCTTCTTTTGTTGTACACAAGGCTCAGTGGTGCTCTCAGCTGAGGCAGTGCCCTCACTTAGGGAGGCTGAGCAGGGAAATCCTGCCTTGGCACTGAGGGAATTAGGGCAGAAAGAAAACTGCCCTGGTGTGGGGGTGGAGAAGAGGGACTAAAAGTCCCAGTTTGGCAAACTGGAGGCCACTGGGTGTTTGTTCTGACTGTCCTGTGGGGATCCAGGGCAGGTGCAGCACAGGTGACTCCTGTGGGCTTTCTCAGCCCTCTGGGGGTGTTGGGAGGAGAAAATCTCCTGGACAGAATAACTGTGCCTGGTTGGTTTAGAGGGAATTAGTTTATGAGAAGCACCTGGACAGGCTGAGAATACAGAGGTCATAGGGCAGTTGTTCTTCTCCACAGTCACCGAGTGTTGAGCGAGAAATAATTGACTGGATTATTAGCAAGGTTGATTTTTTAAAAATTATTTTTAGTGCAGATGTAAACTCTCTAACCATGGGGATGGGCTGATGAGGGTGATTGTGTGACCTTGCAATTAGAGGTGTTAAATAACAGGGTGGAAAAACACCTGTTGAGAGCTCAGGCAAATACACCTGAATGTGTTTCAGAGCCCAGGGATGGACTTGGGACCTCTCCTGGTCCTCTCCAGCTTTGTGAGCTTTACAAGTGGCCTCCTTTTGCAGGAGGCAGGTTAGGATGGAGACTGTTTATCCACACAGTCTTTAATCCCTGGATTTGTGGGAGGAAAATTCAAACTTAGCGGGAGCTTTCAACTTAATGGATACCACAGGTGGAAGGAGGGACCCAGAGTTTGAGGCACTACTTACTGCAAATACAAATGGCAGAGTCTGAGGTGGGGAATCCAAGAAATTGCTTTTTCCTCCTGTTGCTGATAATGTTTGGCTGTTCCCCATGTAATGAAAATCTGGATTCCCTCCCTTTGTGGTTTAATGTCCTGCTCACAGAAGCCTCATGGGAAGGAGACTTGTCTTATGCTGTCCCTTGGTATTTTACAAAGGGATGGTGTGCTACCATAAAGCAAAAAATATTAAAAATGAGGAAAGTCAGGGCTGTGCATGTTTTAGGTTGGGTTTTTTGGCTGGGTTTTTTTTTGGTGTTTTTGTTTTGTTTTCCATGTGTTATCTTTTCCCCCACAAAACTCTGTGCCCATAACATCAGCTCTGGAAGCTTTAAAGTGATGGTACAGAATATTTCTGCAACAGTGGGGTAGTGGATGCACTGAAATTGGTCCAACTGCTTCTAAAATCACTTTGTGGAGACTATTTATGCTTGTTTGTTTGCTTTGTTATTTCCCTTCCTTGTAAAATTTAGTTCAAGCTTCAGGCCAAATTAATTGAGAACTTCTCTATTGTATCTTGGTCTCTGTTATTTGTGAATCAACTCAGTTTTAAGATTCAGAAGGAATTAGTTCATGTTAAGTGTTGGGGATGAGGGGGTTGGTCAGTTCTGCAAACTTGTATATGTGTCTGATATTAGAAATATTTATTTTTCAAAAGGAGTGTCAAGGAATTTACTCACTGCTCAAACTTTTGCTTTCCTGTTTTTAAGGCCAGTGATACCTCATGAATGATTGATGAATTGTGCTTGATGTAGGAAAAACAGAGACTTCATATGTTTTCCAGCTTTTAGTGTTTTATTCTGTGACTGGAATCTTGCTCTAAATGCACTATGTCCAAGTTTTAATTATGGAGAAACCACTCCACGAATTTCTAATTAATCAATATGAAACAAAACATTGATTGATATTGATGAACTTTGTTCATGTTTTCTCATTGGAAAACTTGTCTGAGGCTTTTCTGTTTCTGCAGAAATAAATTGCAAGGTACAACTTTTATAACTAAACATCGTTTATGCTTGGAAAAGTTTCATCCTGAGTCCTCTGACTATCACTAATAAAACCCCCACAATGACTGTGTTTGCTCTTGTTTGGGGGGAACTCTGCTGTGTTTTGACCTCATTCCCGTCTTTGAGCCAAAGCACTGGGCAAAAGGCTCCTTGTGGGGTGGGATCAGGCCCTGCACAGGCAGTTCCGCACCAGTGCAATGTGATCAGGGTTTTATCTGGTCCATTCTGTCACTGCTCTGCTTTGCAGCCCAGCTGTGACACCACTAGAGATGGTCTGTGTGGCAGGAACTTAGAGCTGTGCTTTTCCCTGCTCCTTGGCCTGTACTCTGTGCTGGGCAGAAAGCTCTGGTGAGGAGGGCTGGGCAGTCCTGGAGGACAGAGGGAATGCAGGGAGCTCAGGAGGTTAAATCAGTGTGAGATCCTTACCCAGTTGCTTCCTCTGTGTGGGTTTGCTCCCCTCTGCCCCCAGCCCACGCTTGTCCTGATGGTTTCCAGCGCTCAGGGGGCTCAGTGGGCTCTGCCTTTCTGCCCATTCAATATTGCCATTCCCCCACCCCTGTCTGGGCTGATCTTTGGCCCAGCAGGTCCCTCCCCAGTTGTTGGTCCCTGAGCGTGTTTTGCTGTGCTGGGGAGCTCAGTTCCCTCTGTCCCTGCTCCTGTGCCCGTGCTGGGCTGTGCCCTGGGTGGCCTTGTCATGCACAATCAGTGTCACCCGGCCTGGGGCTCAGTGTTTGGGCTGAAATAATCACATTTGGCTTCTTGGAGACGTTCCTTTGCAGCAGACCATGGAATGTCAAGTGGACATTGTCATTAGTTTGGCCCCAGTCCTTGGGCAAATGAATTGTTTGACTGTTTATTGAAAAATCCCCTTCCTCTGGGTAAGGAGAGAAATTTATATATTTTTTTAGCAGTCAGACGGTTCTTGCACACTGCAGTGATGGAGACTGGAAAAATAAAGCACTTTATTAGTCCATGTTTACAATGTATGAATTTAGTTGGGATAAAAATGGCTGAGAATTGTTGGCTCTGGAGGCAGTTGAACATCTCGGGGGATTTCCTGCAGCCCCACATTTCAGGGAGGGGGGACATCAAAGGGAACAGTTGCTCTCATAATATTGCTGTGTGGAAAGAGGGGAAAGGGAAGTGCAAGTTAAGGCATTATTTAGGAAATGCAGAATTTGCATGACCAGGAGTTGTGAATTTGGTTTAAGCAACAGGTGAGGGTTCAGATAATTCTCATTTCACTGGTTTACACATCCTGACCTGTTTTCTAGAGCAGGGATCTTCTGGGTGGGGTGTGCAGTTTCTGCTGGGCCTTGCACACCTGGGCCTTGCTCACAGCAATCATTGCCCCTGGATTTCAGTAGAAGAGTCTTACCTGATTTGTAGAGAAAAAGAACTTAAAGGAAAAAATGACAGTTTTTACTTTAAAATTTCTGAGGTTATTTTTTCTTTCTCATTTAAGTTTGTCATAGTCTCAAGAATGTTCTGCAGGCAGTTGTTTGCCCTGAAACCATCATGGTTACTAAATATATGGAATTTAAAAAAAAAAGAAAATCAAGGTTGTGCTGAAATGAATGTAGTTAAAATTCAGAAAGAGAGATTCCTTAATTAACTTAATAAAATTACTAATGGAAGCATTTTAACTGCTAAATTTAATTTACTTGTCAAGATATCAGGCTACAAAGAGGAGGGAAGAGTGGAAACTCTGCTTTCCATTATGATGTGCTCTATTATAGAATAAATTTGCTTAAAATGAAATATATCACAAAAAGCCATCAATGACATCTTAATTTGGAACAGCCAGTTGAAAAGTAATTAGACTGTGAAGCAATCAGTTCTAGTAAATCAGTGTTTCCCTTTACATAAACAGACGGTTTTACTGTTTATAAATAGGAAAGACTTCCAGATCCTCAAGTAGCAAAGACTTTGATTGTGTTTCTCCTGTCTGTGTGTTGTATTTCACATCACAAACCTGTCACAACACCAAGAATTGGGGCTTGCTTTGGAATCCCTCCAGCAAAAGCTGAGGTTTGGTTTGAACTGTTCCCTCTCAGGATGGGGCTCCCTGGGCCTCCTCTTTCCATGGGCAGAGGTTCCCCTGTGGTGGGAAGATGGGGCAGGAATCCTGGGGCTGGTGGGTGTGGGGCTTGGAGCTCTCCATCACCTCTGATGGGTTCCTGAGGCAGCTCAATGGGGATTGTCAGATTCCCTTTCAAAGTTAGCCCAAACCCACTTCTGTGGAAGGAAAATTTAGGGGTTCACCTGAAATGTTCAAGTGTTGTAACTCCTCCTTGCATTTCCCCTTTTAAGCCCTGTGTTTGGAAGGCCATGGCCACAGTGGTCCCAATCCCAGGGACAGGGGGTGTTCTGGGCCAAGGCAGGTTGTGTCTGGAGTTTAAGGTTACAGTTGTAGGATCTGATGAATAACCAGGAGTTTCACTCCCCCAAGGAGCTGTGGGAATGTAAAGATGGAGCTCTGCCTGTTGTTCTCACCTTTGATGTTTGTGGAAAGGGAGAGTTCCTCAGAGTCACAAATACTGGAAGTAGAGTGGGGAACTTTTACCAAGAAATTATTAATTTTTAAACCACACAGCAGATGCCTTAAGTGAAACTTAAAACTGAACAAAGGGAGTTATTTCTTACATGGCACAGATCAGAACCTCGTTGGTTTGAAGTATTTTTGTCTATTTTAGAGCTGCTCTGTGGGGCTGGTGCTGTGCTCAGGGTGCCAAGCAGAGCTCCCCAGAGGCAGCAGAACAGCTGCTTCCACTGGGATTAGTGCTTGGGAACAGCAAATGCTGGAAGGCCTTCCCCAGCCAAAGCCATGGGGGGCAGTGCCAAGTGAATCAGGTGGGCATTAAATGGTGTGAGTGAGTGTGCTGGGCAGGAGCACCCTGAGAACTAAAGCAGGGCAGGCAGTCCCTGAAAGTGAGGGAAAACTTAATTCAGCAGAGATCTTTTAGGCAGGAGAAGGAAAAAAAAAACCAGGCACTTCATGAAGGGGGCGTTGGTTTTGTTTTCCACACGTGAAGTGCAGTTTGCCTGAGAAATCCTCAGTGCCACACTTGGGTGCAACAAAGCAGGGAAGCTCTTTAAGCCCAAACTCATTATTCAGAGTGTACAGTTGCAAAGGAAAGTGTTATGGTGATAACACAAGTGCTTTCAGTAAATATCCTGTTTATAAAGCAGTGTTTTTGCAAGCAGCAAGTTTATTGTGAATTCTTATTTTGCCTGTTTGCTTTTAAATGAATATATTTTTAATGCTCATCTCAGGAGTTTAAGATGTTCTGAGCTGGAGGCATTGGGGAGTTAAACTGCAGCGTGTTCTGTTAATTGTGGTTGTGGGCATTCTTTGGAGACACTTCCATGGAGCGCCCTTTGGCTTTTATGTCCCTGAGAAACCTGATGGGACTCACTGTACATCTGTCAGAGATGCCCCAGTGGGAGTGCCCAGTTCTTTTCCTGTGTTTGGGTCACACAGCCACTAGTTTTGGTCTCACAGGTCGCAAACATCAAGTTGTTCCTTTAGTTCCAGAAGGAGAAGGTGCCTCCCTTGGTCTCGTGGAGCAGCCCAGGGGCACAGTGACATCTGCAGCAGCTTTGTTTTGGGGGCAAAAGGGAGGAGTTGATCCCAGATTAACCTGGACAGGGATGCCCACCCGAGTATTGCCTGCTAAAGGCTGTGCTCATCAGGTTCTTTTAAGCCAAATCAGTGACTGTCCAACACCGAGTCTGCTCATGTGGGTTTTGCTCTCTTTGGGAGTTCTCTCCTCCTTTTGTGCTTAATAAACTTGCAGCCTATGATTTTCTTTTGCTCCCTGATGCTGCTAGGGGGCCAAAGGCAGTTGAAAGCATTGTTGTTACCACGACTGTCTGTTGTCTTGCTTCTCTTCTCCTGCCTTTCATTCTCACACAAAGTAATAAGCAGAGAAGAATAAACAGAAGAAGCCCAAGTTGTATTTTGATGTGAGCACAGTGTGCCTCATGACCATGACTTGTGTATCAATAGCTTCAGTTTCCTGGTGACTTGGTGGCATGATATTTAACATTCCCTTTCATAAATTTGTTGTTTACAGCAATTTTGTGTTTCTGCTTAGCCTAATGATTACAAGAGAGTCCACCCGAGAGAGTTCAGCCTCCAGCCTTTGAAGGCCTCATTTGAACATGTTTGCAACTGCAAGGAATGGCTCGAGGCTGTGCTATTTAACACAAAAGGGAAGAGGAAAAACCCAACAACAACAACAGCAAAAAAAACACCCCTCTTCTCATTTTTATTTGTCCTTATTCTGGATTCTTAATGGCTCTCAGAATATAGGTCAGAGATATGTGCATATGGAGTAGATAAAGGCTGGGGCTGCTGCACTTGGTGCTGGAGTGATGAGCCCCTTCCTGTGAAGGCACTGGATGTTGGACACATGGGGCGTCCCTTCCTGCCACTCCCCTCTTGCTCCTGCTTGGTTCTTGCTGTCCTGGCTCCTACACTCCAACTCTTCCTCCCCCCCCAGCTTTGTATTCCCCCCTTCTGCAGGGTAGACAGAACCTGCAGCAGCACCTTCTGCACCCACCTCAGGAAGTTTCCCTCACTAATTTGTTTCTGGATTCTTCATTCCAGTTGAGTAGTTTATTACTTGGAAGGAAAAATCCCACTTGTTGGCTTCGAGGGGGCTTGAGTTCAGCTCCTGGGGTGGCAGCCCAGCCCACCTGTGTCCCACTGGGGTCAGCCCTCTGTGCTGGGTGTTTAATGGCCTTACTTTGGATTTGCAAGGGCTATTTCCACAAGTGTTAAGTTCATCTGTGATTTCTATCCTGGTATCTAGTTAGTTATTTACACTTTTGTCTGTGCTTTGTAGTATCACTGAGGGTCTAACAGAGAAGGTCCTAATTGGGGCCCTCTGTAGTTTGCATGTGGTGATCTCTTGCTGAGGTGCTTATTTGAGAAGTCAGAATTAAGAAAACCAGGTTTTTGTCTTTAACTCACAATATCATAGATGCATTCAGGCAATCACAGCAGTTCAGAAATATTGTCACTTAGTGTTGATTTTGTTGTTGTTGGCATCATTATTTCCTTTCCACCCACCCCCCAGTCCTCCATTTTCTCTAGAACAGAAAGCAGAGGGGACAGGCTTTATTAATTTGGATATAATGGAAGAGCAGGCCAAGGGGAAGCAGCTGCAAGGCAACTTGGAAACATGAATTACAGCAAGGTGCAGGAACTTAATGGTATAAATCTCATAGCTCCTAAAAGGTTTGGGACACTAAAACATTGGGCAGGACACGGGCAGTGCTGGGCAGTGTCACTGCCCATTGATCTGGGTCCTCAGACTCAGCCTAAGGAGGGAAACCTTGCCAGAGAAACAGTCCTTGGTGCTGCAGGTCAGGGGTTCAGCAGGGTGTGAGTCCAAACTGGGTGTGCTTCTGTCCCAGGGTTAAAACTAATGGATTTTTCCAGAAATTCCTGCCCTTTGAAAGGGGATAAACCTTCAGGGTCTGTCTCCTGTACTGAATCGTGTCGGACATCATTGAAGCCTTTTCCTTTTTTCCCCCAACTGGTTTGAACACTTAAAATAGTTTTTAATTTATCCACAAAAGGAGTCATATAAATAGACTTTTGAAATATAATTCCTGTTGAAATTTTATAGCTAAATATAGTTATTATCTCATGTGGAGCACTTTGCAGCACGTTCCTAACCAGCTTATTACATCATTGGCTGGCGACCTTACCTCTGCTGCCTGCGAAGGGGAAACCAAATTAAAAAGGGAAATGAGGTGCCCCAGGAAGGGAAGCTGGGGAGAGCCAGGCTTATTAAACTGCACCTATGCAGGGTCTCAGTGCCAGGCAGCTCCCAGCGTGGGGGTCCCACTGCCA
Organism: Sakesphorus luctuosus; assembly: GCA_013396695.1. Classification (NCBI taxonomy): domain Eukaryota; kingdom Metazoa; phylum Chordata; class Aves; order Passeriformes; family Thamnophilidae; genus Sakesphorus; species Sakesphorus luctuosus. The sequence goes on along the minus strand of VWZD01001544.1, from coordinate 1,394,150 downwards.
TCACACACTGACAACCAGTGGCAGCCGCTGCTCTGGGGACGAGCCGGGGACTGTGGCAGAGAACAGACCTCAAAACAAATCTTCAAGGCAGACAGATGTTGTCAACCACGTTTTTTTGTTTTTGTTTAAGCACTTGTTGTTCTTAAGGAAATGAAAAGAATTTGATGCTTTCTCCACTCTGCTCCTTGTCCTTAATGTATTAAGTAGCTCTCAGAGCAGCCGCCTCGGTGTGTCTGTGGTACCCAGGACAGCGCTGATGATAATGGCAATAATACTTATCACTTAAACGACATTTTACAAATTCCAAGTGTTGTGCAACAAACATTAATTAGCTCTCACAAGAGCCTTGCTGTGAAGTAGGTAAGTGCTGTTATTCTCCAGTGGCACATGGGGAATGGAAAGCAGAGAGGTAAATCCTTCAGGGGCTCGCTGTGCTTGGGCAAGGATTGAGGCTGGGAAGTTTCTGCTTCCCACCTTGTTCTATAGAACCCCCTGCTTGTGTCAGAGCTCACAAATGTGCTCCTGCGTTGATGAAAAATACCTTAGCACATCAGTTCTGCTGTGGTTGCACCTTCAAGGGGAGCTGTGTCAGTGATTGCCAGGGAAACTGCTGTAGCCCAGGCACAAACCCGAATTTTACTGCCAAACCACCCCTTGGTGCTTTGCCCTGAGTGGCCCCAGAGGTGTGGTGGTGGGCAGGAGGGTGCACAGAGAAAGCTGAGGTGTCAGTGGGATGAAATTCTCCACACACAGGTCAAAATGGTTGGTTTTTCCAGGACATTGGCCATGTCTGCACTGGAGATGTCGAGCGTCAGACCACAGAGCCAAACTGAGTGACAGGGCTCTGAATGTCCCTCTGCTCTCCCAGGGTCTGTGCAATTACTCCTCAGGGTTTGTGCTGTGGGTACTGGCAGCTGAAAATAGCAGTTACTCACAGGTGGTTTAGAGTTGGATACCTTGATATTATATAGTAAGTTAATTATCCTTGAATTCCATACCTTTTTCATTTGCCATCCATTCTCAGTTAACTGTTCCTGCAAAGGCAGAAAAGGAGACTCAGAACTGTAGGCACCTTCCTTGGACAGAGTGGCTGTTGGAAATCACTTCAGGGACAAGGGAATGGATTGCAGCTCTGTGTGTATATAAACAATAGGAGGTTCCCCCCGGACTAAGATAATTTTAAGCTAAAGTGTATTTTATTCATAACCTTCATCTTTTTGCTGCACCCCATGATGTAACAGCCTTAGAGTGCTGCAAGGGCAGGTGCAGAGATATTTGCCTGTTTTTCTGGGTAGCCAAAGGATGGTCAGTAAACATGAACAAATTCAAAATGCTCTGAAGAAGAGTCACTCTTGTGTGTGTGAAGTCAATAATTGCAGCAAACCTCATTGTCTTGCAATTGTTGTACTTGCACAACTGTAATTACAAAGGTGCCTGTGCAGCCCATGGTGGTGTTTAACTCCAGGAGGGGGGGAAAAGCTCAGTGCAAGCCAAATATCTTCAAAAACCTGAGCAAATCTGTGTTCTGAATGTGCCTCAGTGAATCTAAATACTGCAACACACATGACAAATAAAAATCATGTAGTGTTTGGAGACCCCTACAACCTCAAATCATTGCTCACAATTTATTTGCTTTTCTTCCTGTAAATCATAACTTTATTGTTGGAATATATTTATGGCATTCAATTTCCTCCTTTTTTTAGTGAGGCTACAGGAAAAAAGTGAACAATCGGTGCTTTGCCTTTGCCTCTCTCTTCATTTCAGTGTGTGCTGTAGCACATGGAAATGTGTGCAGGTGTATAAAGAAAATAATGTCATTTTTTCATCCACCCAGCTTTTGCCTTTCTTTTCCTTTTCCCTCTATGTTTGTGCATCTCCATCCTCCTCTCCCATCCTCTGTGTCCCTGTTATTGTCTTCATTTAAACTTCTGCTTCTTGTTCTCCTTACCACTTCTTTCCCCCCCTTGTCCTGTGTTCCTGGAGGTGAAACACACACACACCAAACCAAAGTGCCATTTCAGTCCTTGGTTTTTATGACTCTCTTCATGCTGCTCTGAGTGCAGGTGCTGTTCTCTGATGAGGTGCAGAACTGGCATGGGAAAATATAGTTAGCAGTGATTAATATCCAGTGAAAAACAAGATGGGGAGAGCTGAGAAGTGCCAATAATGAGCAGGATCACAGAACCAGGGAATGAAGTGCTCTGTTGGTTTTACTGTAGTGGCCTTTTGTTTCCAGAGATTGAGGGTTTGGACAGGTAGTGCAAGGCTGGCCCTCACCAGGAGGGAACTGCCAAAGGCACAGGAGCTGCATTTCCTGTGCTTGGGGCATGGAGAAGTTTGGAGAAATCCCCTTTCCTGGGCTCTGCAGTGTCCCACTGTAAAATATTCAGGTTGGTTTTGTTGTTCCATAGATAAAAAATTAATGATCTCAGAAGTATTACCATGTTTATTTTAAAGAAATTCTTTTCTGCGTTTTAATTAAAAGTTGTAATTCACCATCTTTTGCCCAAGTTATCTTAAATCTTAATCTTATTGGTAATGGGTACTGGGTCAGGTTCAGGGAGAAATACAGCCCTTGCTTAATGCAAACAGTAAAAATATCAGCATTTCTAGAGATATGGTTGAGTCCAATTCATGTGCTGTGCTAACTCTGCCTTTTAATTAGAAATATTCTCCTACTTATGCAGGAATATTGGGGGAAAAGGGCATTGTCTTTCTCATTAGATCTTCCACGTGAATCACAAATGGACAAAACCAGGCACAAGATGATGACTGTTTTGTTATTAAAGCACTTTAATAAGGTTAATGCGGCCATATGAATAGTTTTCAAAATAAGTTTCTGTAGTTTTGAAGGTCTAGTATAGTAATAAAGAATTTCCCTGTGGGGAAATAGCCAACCTTTTAATTTTGGTGTGCGGAGTTTTTATTTTCCACCTCTAAAAAGCCAAATGTACAGTTCAAGAGGCCTTGTAGAAGTAATTCTGCTTAAAAACTGCCTCATTGTGCTGTATCACAGGAAAAAGTGAGAAAATACTGACTTCATGTGCCAAACAATGAGTGAAAAGCAACAATAAAATATGGGCCATAAAGAGCAATTTATGCCTTGTTAAAATGTAGACTTGAGCTTTTTTTTTTTAATGCTCTGACTTTCCATAAAGGAGATCTGAAGCTGCACTGCAAGTTGTGAGGTTTGCAGAAGGAAAGAAGGAAAATCTTCCTGTCTGCAAGGAAAGCTGCAGCAAGTGGGGCCTTATCTATATGCATTACTTTGATTTCAAATTATTTTTAGCATGGCTTTTATTGTACTCATTGTTACATACATAAATCTTTAAAGTAATACGTTTTGTAAGAAATGGTCATAAAAATTTACAGCCAGTAACTTTTCCCCTGTCCCTTCCAATGATATTCTACTAAAACCATTAAATGGTTCTCATTAATGCCCTTTAAATGGTTGTGTAATGACCCACAATCGCTTGTAAGTGAACAACCATTAAAGAATTACCAGTTCTTAGCATGCTTTTAAGCACAGTTTAAATACAGGGGAGGTAACATGTAATATATCAGAAAAAGTATGGAACTGGAACTGGTGGAAACAGGATGGCTCAGAAAGGAGGAGTGGGAGGGAAACCTGTGGAGAACATTCCCAGGGCACTTCTCCTTGCAGGAATGTCCCTCTGTTTGTTCCCTGCAGTCACTTGGGTGTGTGAGCCTGGCATTGAAATGGTTTCCAAGGAGCAGAAAGGCAGCAGGGGGATGATTTCCACACAAATCCTCTGGAATCTCAGTCCTGGGCACACCTGCTGCTGTTGGGAAGTGCAATCCCCCTGGCGCTTCCTGGTGAGGCAAAAGGAATTGTCATTCCAGGGGCTTGGAATATGAGGAAGGGGCATCCATGTGGGAAATCTGGGCAATGCTCATGTCTGGGTGCAAGGAAATGTGAGTGATTGGGAAGGTGTTTAACGAGGAGCACAAGAGGATCCTGCTGGGGCCATTCTGGGACCCAGGAGTGGTGCTGGGATCAGGGATCTTTGCCGTTGGGCCATTCTGTGTGAGCAGTGTCTGCCCAAAGCTGGGTGCCTTTCCCAGCCTGGAAAGGGCCTGTGTAGGAATCCCACACCTGTGTGTGGCTGGAGAAGAGCAAAGTTTGGGATGCTCTCTGAGCTCCAGTGCTGGTGCTGCACAGGTGGGACAGGTGGGGACACACCTGAGGGTACAAACACCTCCTCTCCTCACTGATTTGGTCCCCTTCAGCCCACAGTGACAGTGCTCTTAGTTCAGCCTCCTAACCTGAAAGTGGTGTCTGAGGGAAATGCATTCCTGTTTCTCCAAAGGCAGGGTTATGAGGAAGGGGAACCCTCCTTACCTGATGTTTCAGAGGTTTTTAGAGCTGTTGTGAACTGGCCTTTGGGTGAGCTGCTCTTTTGTACCACGTGCTTTGCTTCTGGGCAAATGGGCAAATCTTACTGGAATTCTCAAGGCTTTGGGGTTGCAACGAAGAGAACCAAACAACATGGGATACAAATGTGAACTTGTTTTTTTTCTCTTTTATATCTGAAAGTTACATCTTTCGACTCTGCTCTTTGTTAGCAGCTTGACTTGGCCCACTGTTGGCTTCAAGTGCTATTGATTTAATTGCAGATCACTGGGTCCGACAGGGATTCGAGTCTGAAGCTTCAACATCCCAGAGTCCAAACCACCAGGATATGGGGTTGTTATTTCAAGGAGCTCTTTGTCTTTTTCAGTCCTTGACAGAAATGCAGTGAAACCAGTGTGTGAAATATTTCAGTTCCATGAAATTTCATCTAATCAAAATGTTCTAGCTGGTTATGCCCACTGCTGGGAGTATCTGACCACCAGTTTCCAAGGCAGCAGGCAGCCTAAGATCACATTAGACTTCACAGAATGCTTAGATACACAAATTTCAGCAGCAGCAACAAATGCTTTCTGTCATGTTGCGTTTGCTGAGAACTGGATTCCTTCTCCTTACCACTGCAATCTACATATTTGTCATCTCCTCGTGTGCATAATGGTACCAGATACAGTTGCCAGACCAGAAATACAAGATGAAAAAGAAGCCTTTTTTTAAACATATGAGATTAATAGAGTTTCATAGTGTTGGGTTTATACTTACTTTTTTGGGTGCATTTTATTTTTTAAACTTTCCAAACTGAATTACTCTCACTGGTCCTTATCTGCATCCTCATCCTAACAGATTGTGATCCAGGTATAGTGCAGCCATATATTTAACCCATCTGTCAGTACAGCTGACTTGGATATTTTTAGAACATCAATCACCATGGTAGCTGGGTCTAATATCTTATCTGTGCATCCTGTGACAGAGCAGCTCATTTGGATGCTGCCAAGTGGGTCCTGGGCAAGATACAGAGATGAACAGATCTCAGAAAGTTTTCAGAGTGAAAATTCAGTGCTGCAAGTTTCCTGTCAGAGCCCAGGCCGGACCACAGAACAGTCTAGAGTTAGGAATATGCTTGTAAATGTGTAAATCCCTGTGCTTGCATGGGCAAGGATCACAGAGTCGCAGAATGTGCTGAGTTGGAGGGACCCACAAGGACAGAGTCAAACTCTCAACCCTGCACAGGACCATTCCCTAGAGTCGTACCCCAGGTCTGGAAAGATACCCAGGCTCTCCAGCCTTGGGCAGTGAGCAATTCATACTCATGGTAGCTGCAAGCATGGAGATGGGATGTTTTAATAGCTAAGAAAGGATAAAATGCATGTGAAATGTGCCGTGGGGAAAAGAGATATGCAGGGGATGGTGCAAGAGACAACTGGAGGCTGCTCTGAAATGGGAGAGAAGGGTTTCCTGGGGAAGGGAGACGATGATGTGTATTCCCAGGAAGCTGACAGGACTGCAAAATGTCATGCCATGTCAGGCTTTCTGTCAAAACACTTCACCTGGCATGTCTGGCACGTCAGCACAGAACAGAGAGTGATTAGTGTACAGGGGAGGATTGTTGTCCCAGGGCCTGGCACTGGGAGTGGCATGACCTGGGAGATGGAGACATTCCCATCTGAGCACAGCAGGGAGACAGTGCTCAGCCCCCTGGTTTGCTTGGGATGCTCTGTTGGGTCTGCTGCCCTTCCCCAGACAAGGAGTCACTCAGAACTCTGCATGGGTGGCTCAGTCCTGAAATACAGGCATTCCTTGGTGGTGTGTACACTGGGGTGAGAATGGGCCGTCAGCTTTGGGCTGCTTTGAATGGAGCTGAGATGTCCAGAATGGTTTTCTGGGCTAATTAAATATTAACCAAAAAGCTTTGCTTCTAATCTGGATTTGGTGGGCATACTGATGTTGTAAGCCATATATTTTATATATATTTTCCTAGAGCACAGCGAGGTGGTACCTGAAGGAAGCCAATAGTATTTAAGTGTGCCTGTGCTGAATGCAGTTCCAGCATTCCAGAAGTCTGTGCTGCACTCTGGTAATGGGCTTGTGGCCAAATGGGAATTGAAAGGCATATACGTATTACACTATTTGCCTTGGAAGAAATTAATTTCCAGCCAGAAGCAGATAGGATTATTTAATATTTATCTTTAGCAGCGGGAAGATGAATCTATTATTATATTTTGTTATTTTATGTGTGGTGTTCATCCCCATTTTCCAATAGGAGGTGCTGATGTCCTCTTGTCTATGCCACATTGAGGTTAAAGAGTCTCCAGTTGTAAAATTCCAACTGCTGGCGTTGCCTGGTGCCCCCCAGCAGACACCATCACTTTCCTTAGGACTGGGAGGAGAATTCCAAGGTTTATCATGAGTGTGGTGTGCATGTGTGTGCATCCAAGAAGTGAAGGGAGGAGATTCTTTCCCCAGAGCATTGCCCTGCACTGTCAGCAGCTTCCTGTGACCCCAGTGAGAGATGTGAGATTGTCATTTCATGGACCACATTATGTGCTGCTTGCAGTGAATATTCTGTCCATGGTTTATTACATTTTTGATAAATTGTACCTTCCTGGACAAAAAATTTGGTTGCTTATCTCTGGTGTCTTTTAAAGACCTGATGTGGCCCCAAGAACACCAGGTAGCAGAGTCTGGAGCCACGTGGTGCCAATTTAAATTCCTGTAACAATGGCCAGTCTCCTTCCTGAAACTAATAAATGCAGTTTATGAGGAATGTTAAGGAGAAACTAACAACTTACTCCTTTGAATTTCAACCAAACTGGTTAAATAATTAGAGTAAATCTGGAGAGCAGAGGAAGAAGCTTTGCCAGAGGAAGGGAGCAACACTGTGGGAATTGTGTTAGTTCAGACTTGTCGTGTGGATGTTTTTCACACAACCTGTTGGCTGTGCCAGTGGGAATTTCAGGGTTATTCTCTACCTGCCTTGTCCCACTAACAGGAAGGATGTTTTGGGGTGGTTTAGGTTTTGCAGTGCAGCCCCAGAGCAAATATGCTTCACAGAGACATTGGTGGGTGGGAGCAGAAGTGCAGCAGGGTGGGAATGGGGGAGCTGGAGCAGCGATGGCTCAGGCAGTGAGTGCTGACCTGGCAGTGATGGTGGGCAGGGTGTGCCCAGGGGGCATCCCTGTTGGAATGGGGGAGCTGGAGCAGCGATGGCTCCGGCAGTGAGTGCTGCCCTGGCAGTGATGGTGGGCAGGGTGTGCCCAGGGGGCATCCCTGTTGGAGTGGGGGAGCTGGAGCAGCGATGGCTCAGGCAGTGAGTGCTGACCTGGCAGTGATGGTGGGCAGGGTGTGCCCAGGGGTAACCTCTGCAGGGCTCAGCTCTGACCTGCCAAGAGCAAGACGTGAGGGAGACTCCTGGATTTCAAGTCAGGGAATATCCTGAGTTGGAGAGGACTGACAAGGATCACTGGGAAGAAACCCTTACCTAGAGAGGGAGGAGGTGGTGTGATGTTTAATTTGAGTATCACCTGGCTCTGCACAATATGATGGGAGTGTAGAGTGAGGGCGGGACTTGAGAGCTCTTGGAGTTCACTTTGTCTCAGGAAGACCATTTTCCTTTTTTAAAACCTCAAGGATTAACTTCATCCAGTTTCTGTATGTTCACCTGGCATGAAGGTATTTAGATTTTTCTCCCCAGATCTTGTTGTGGGCCCCAGATTATCTGCCTCAGTTTTCCACCCAGGGCATGAACACCAATGACCAAAGTTTTAAAAAATAATGCAGGATTCCTTTTTGGGTGTGTGTGTGGAGATTTTGCAGATCCTCCATTCGTGAAGTTGAAGGAAACTATATTTGATTATAAATATTACCTTCATTTCCTGCTGGATTCCACAGCACAGTGGGGAATTCTGTTCTCCTGTTGTCTGAGCCACAGCCTGAAAGTTCTCTGGAGTCAGCCGTGGTTTTCCAAGGGGAAGGAGGATGCTGTTTGCTGGCAGGCAAGTTGCAATGTGATTTGCTTCTCCAGTTTTTCCCATGTGTTTGCTGGTGACTGGGGTGCAAATCCCAGTGTCTGAGCTACAGAGTGGGCTGGTGCCTCTGCCTTTGGGTGTGCTGTGTGGGCAGGGGGTTCCATGGGGAATTCCAGGCTGCCAGCATTGTGTTGGCATTAGTGAAGTGCCTCATGTTGGAATGTGCTCCACATCTGTGGGTTGTGCTTCCTGTGCTGCCTCGAGAAGGTCACAAAGGAGAAGGAAAAGCAGGAAAGTTGGGAGTCAGAGGCTCCTTCCCTCAGATTGTTCTCTGCCAGACCCATTTTTCAATCCTGCAAATAGAATAGAAGGAGAAGCAGAAACACTAATGAAAAAAACATCAAATATTTAAGGTTGTGGGATTTAATAATAGAAATCTTGAGCGTGACTCGCCAGGCCACATGGTGGGTGCTGTTATCCATTCAAAAGAAAACTAATAATCACAGCCCTGGAAGTGCTTTGAAATACACTGTTCTTTGACAATTTACCCATTTGGCTGTTACTGACATCTTCAGAGGTTTATAAAACCAAATAGAACTGTGTGTTGAATTCAGGTATCTTTCCTGCAATTAAATAATTTCTGTGACTTTCATAGGCCACTCTTGTGTTACTGATAAAGAGAAAGGGCATTTGATGCTACAGACTTTACCAAAACCCTGAAGCCCTCCCCTTATGGTAAAACTGAGTGACCAAAATGTAAATAATCATCAAATATTGGCTATTTTATATATGTGTTTTAAATAAATTTTACTGGAAGTTCAATAAAAACATAGAAATTCAGGTAAAATATTTATAAAATGGCAAATCCATACATTTATGCTAAATTTGCAGTCCTTGTGTTCACTCCTTTGATACAGGGGTTGGTCAGAGTATGGTGTGGAGCAGCTTAAATGCTGTGTGTGGGTTTGCTGCCACTTCAGGTGTGGCACCTTGGCACATGCCCTGGGTGAGTTTGTGTGGTTAGCAGAGATTTAAACTTGCAGAGTCCACCATCAGGCTATGTATCCACTAAGGAATATCAGGGACTTTTCCCAGTTTGAGCACATGCTTTGAAAAAATCTTCTTGCAGTTGGTCAAGAGGTGTTTCTTCAGGAAGCTCAGGGTTGTCATGGCACAGGCAGGTTGGCATCTAGAACTTAAAAGAAGGGGTGAGGTAAATAAAAATTCTGAGTTAAATACTGGTTATGAGAAATCAGCATGCCCTCCCACCCCCAACATGTGCTTTGTTTCTCCTGTGGACTAAAGGAGACTGCTGGAATGTGACTGTGGGACAACTGAGGCTCTTCCATTCTTTGGGATTTATGCGAGTTCGAGTCTCAGTTGGACCGTCCTGGGCAGTTAAATGCCTCCCTGCCATCCCATCCCGTCAGATCTCGGATGCCAAGCAGGGTCAGCCCCGGTTAGTACTGGGGGCTGTAGACAGTCCCAAGAACTTTACTGTCACTGTCCAAGCTTGCTCGGCCATGGCAAATGAATCTTAGGACTTAAACGGTGGGGCCAGTTCTGCGCATGCTGAGCCTCACCTAAAAAATCCACTGCGCAGGCTTGGAGGGCACACGTGGGGTGAGCCCTTCCCAAATCTTTGTTCGTGAAGATTGGCCATTATTATTATATTATTATTATTATTACCTGGAACAGTGTAACTTCTCCAGTAGAGGCTCTGTAGTGATTCCCCACTCTGGTTTGAGTCATTGCCACTAATGAAGGGTGTCTGCAATAAGACAGAATTGGTGGCATCCCTTTGTCACACTGAAATGGTATTTTTTGTGTGTGTGTAAATAATGGGAAACTCCAACGTTTACACTTCTCAAAGCACAGAACAGGTGTGGATTGGGGTTTGAGTTACAGCCTCACAAGCAGCAAAATGCCTCTGCCTTGCCCAGTATGTGCTAAATTAGTGTCTGAATATGGAGACTTGAGGCTGTTACTTAATTGATCTGCAGGGCTGGCAGGTGAGTCACAGAGTGTAGGTAGGACAAGAGGGATTTTTTTTTCAAGATAAAAGAGTAAAAAGGGAGATGCTTTAGCTCCCTGGTGTGGAATTGCTCTGCAGTGTCCCATAGCCAAACCTGTGGCTGCTGTGGGATCCCTGGGCTCAGGAACACCCTCCCCTCCTTCCTCAGGCAGGCCCAGGCTCAAACACCTGCTATTGTAAAGCAGCAACATTGGTTTCACCTAATCTGACCTACAAGGTCTGGCAAAGCAGGTTTAGTTTTCCATAGTTTTATACTTAATTTAAAAACCTTTTCCTCCGTCAGTACTTTGGTTGGGTTTGTGTTTTCCTCCTCCATAGCACAGCTTCCTGCAGAAGCAGAATCCAATGAAAGTGTGCTGAGGCTTCTTGGGCTTGATATTTTGGTTTTGAGATCTATATACGCAGTTTGCTGGTTCTTGGAAAGTTGAAACTCCATAGAAATTGTGAGGCCCCTGATTTTTAGCATTGCAGACTGGCCTGGGCTGAGTAAAAGCACAGGCAGCCTTGCAAGGAGTGCATGTTATAGTATAAAATTTACTGCAGAGAGGAGTGATAGGAGTAGGACACACATCCAGTAGCTTGCTGCATGCTAGCAGGTCTTTTCTGGCTCCTGAATGTTAACTGGGTAGTCATGTAAGTTATTACACTCATTAAATTAGGCCACAAACAAGTCAACAATGATTCAGCAAAATGGTTTTGTTTGTATAGTGTGGGGAAGTCTGATAGATACCCAGTCAAACATTTATGGCTAAATGGATGAAGATTTTAACATTACAGCCTAATAAAAACCCCATACTGTGTGATTAAATAAGAGGGAAAGCAGTAAAGAAGAGAAAGCATAATGGCGGTAACATGTAGGTCAGTTACAATTTAATTGTCATTGCACTTCACTGCGAACATATCAATTCTCTGCTGCTTAGCTGAGCAGAAAACAACAACTTAGCATGTACAGCAGGCCCGTGGCTGCTCAGCAAGGCCCATTCCCATCACCTGCTTCCCAGGACTTCCTGGGAGCCACGGGAAGCCTTCCTGCCTCCGTGGCCCATCCTGCTGGAGCTCCCACTGCTGCATCACTGAGCAGCAGATCCACCTCCAAAGCGACAATGGGCTGGTTTGCCTCACACCTGGCCATGGGAAACACCTGCCTGCAGGTGTGTCTGGGTTGGTTTGGTGGCTCAGAGGGACGGGAGCCGTGCAGGGGCCGTGCCCTGATGGACCAGGCTGGGAGAGAGCAGTGGCTGCTCCTTGTTCTCACCCACCCAAGTTCCACCACAGCTCCTTGCCATGGAAGGGATGGCTTAATTAACGTTAATTGCAGCTTTAGCAGCTCCGTGGAAGTGTTTATTCCTGCCAGCCTTTTCCACTCTGTTGTATTTCCAGTGGTAGTGAAGGAAGCTGCAGGAGGGAAAAAAAAAATCTAATTTTTTTAAATTTTAATCTAGATAATTCAGTGAGATCTCAAAGAGCCCTTGGCTTTGGCACCTTTTGAAAATGTTAGCTCTAAAGAATCATCTGTCTGGCACAGTTATGCTGATCTATAGTAGAGACTTAACAGAGTACATAACCAAACTATTAATTCAGGTGCCTGAGGTGACATATTTTATCCAGCTCTGCAGAGCTGATTTTATGTAGAGCAGACCATGGTTCCCACTTGGATGGGGAGGAAAAAAATTAATAAAACTGAAGGGAGCAGCCTGGCAACACCCAGTGAACTTCAGGGAAGAGGCTGGAAAAATTTCCTGCAAAACTGTTGGAGAGATAATGCACTCAAAAGATTAATCCATACCTGTTTGCTGGGAGGGTTTCCCACTGGTTAAAAGTTAAGTTTTGGTTTCCTCTCAGTGCAGTGACACAAGGGCAGTTTGGGCTCTGCTTGTCAGGTGCAACTGGAAGCACAGCACAGGGAGTTTTGTGGGAGGGAGTGGTTTGGTTCCCTTCCTGGGACAGGACACAACTGGAGCTGGTTTGTTCCATGGCCACAACACTTGGGTATCACCCTGATTTTCTGTTTTCCCACCACTACCCCAGTGATGGGACACAAGCCCACTGCTCCACTGGACAGTGGCTGCAATAAGAAAACCACACCTGGCAGCAGCCAAAGAGCTTCCACAGTTTCTCCCCTGAGCTTTTGATGCTTGGGCTGTACAGGAATGAAGGGAATGAGGCTGTGGTTTGTTCCAGAGCCCCAGAGGTGGTGCCTGACAGCTCTGCTGTGTGTGGGGGGCTCTGCTCTCTCAGGAGCCCCCTCCTGACTCTGATCACCACAGAGGAGTTTTATTCTCTGTGAGTGTCTGATGGTTCCATCCTGCTTTCTCACCAGCAAAAAAAATATGTGAAACAACCTTTAGGCTTTGGGGGCAGCAAAGGGTGAATTTGGGGTGAATAAAGACTCTCTCCTACAGGTGAAACTTCACACAGTCCATCATAAACCTTCACATGGGTCCATCCTAGTGCTTTGTTTTTCTTGGCTACTGAGTGCAGTTCATGAATCAAAGTAATGTTTTTTCATAAGTGGCTGGCAGTGCTTTTTGCAGTTTGTGTCTTTATCTCCTGCTAATCCAAGGAGTGGCCCTGAACATCTGCATGTCCAGCAGCACAGACCACCAGGCCTGTATCCCGTGTCCAGCTGTGTGTTCCTTGCAGACCTTGTGCTTTTTGGGGACTGGGAGGTGGGTCCTACATTTACCACCCAGCAAGAGGGGTCTGGGCTGCTTTAATTGCTGCACTTGGTACAATTCTGTGTCTTGTGACATAATTTTAGGTGGCTTATTAGACTTATGATTGATGACAGCCAAAGAGGATGTACAGCCAGGCACTGACATTCATGCTTGCCTTTTAAATATCATACTCTGTAGCTTCAGATCTCTATTTTACACTCAAGTGCTCCAAGCCCCACATTAGCACATCTCTCCCTCCTCCAAGTTAACGTGCTCCTTTAAATGCACTAATATTTCAGTTGGTTTTTAAACAAATTCTGCATTATTTGCCCTTTTCTTACACTGCTTATTTCTCAATCGAACATTAACAATACTCTCCACTGACATATAAATACCAATACTTTATAAATATTCCCCTTGCCATTATGTCAGACCCTGGCTATTCTTTTATTTATTTTTTTCCCCCTTATTAAATTATGTTTACCTGAATACATCAGGTTCATTTCACCTAGGCAGGATGTCCCATTAAGCATGACAAGTGGAAGGTTGTGAGATTAATGCCCTTCTTGAGCCTGAATTAGCATGTCAGCATCTTTCCAGCCCTGGCACTGGAGAACAGAGGGAGTGTGCCATAATGGACCTTAGCCTTTAACTGAACTGCTCTAATATTATTCCTAGAACAAGACCACTTTTAAAGAGGCTCATTATTGGCTTCATTAGATATGTTACTTGCATCAGTGGCTGTAGTTACTCGGATAATATGGAAGAGGTTAACACAGCGTATTTTTTATGTATTATATGGCATATAGCTTGAAGTAGCCAAAAGGTTTATGGCTATGTAATTGGTAGTTAGTGTGAAATTTGTAAGACAAATAGACAATACCAAGGGTAACCCCTATAATCCTCTCCTTTCAGTTTTTTACAGCCACCAAAGGGCCTCATTAAAACAGCAGTCAGCACCTTAGTGAAAAGATACAGTGCTTATAGTGCCCAAATTTGACAGAAAATCTGCATTTTGTAAATCTGACACCTTTGATAGATTATACAGTGTGAAGCCATTGCTTCTAAGCATTATGATAACGCTTAAGGTTCTCCTCTGAATCCAACTGTGCCACATTCACTGGGTATAACAATGTGAAAAAGAGCTGGGTGAATAAAATAAAGCAGCTGAGATGGAGAGGAGCCCTTTTCCCCTTTGATACAAAGCTCATCTCGTGCAACAGCCATGGTTGATATCCCCAGCTCTGCTTGTACCCAGGGATATGGGCATATAAATATTGGCAAAATAACTGTTTAATATACAGGTGCAGGAGACAGCTCTGCCTGCACTACCCAGTTTATGTGGCTGCTGGAAGGGAGGAACGTGCACAGCAGTGTGAGGATTCCTCTTGTTTTGGAGGCTGAATTCTGCTCTCTGAAACTTGGGCAAACACAAGTGGCTTCCATTGCCCTGGGTGGGCCCTGGTGTGTCCCTCAGGGTCCTGCAAAGCGGATCCTGGTGTGTCCCTCAGTCCTGCAAAGCTGTTGGAATGCCCTGGCTTACATGGAATTAAATGCACAGGTGGGACAGGAAGAAGAGGCTGCCCCAGAGAGGTAGATGGTTATTCTTGCAGCTGATTGTAACAGGGCAAACAAAACCACTCTGCATGCAGAGAGCATGAGCTGCCAGTGCTGTGGTGGTGTGTGCAAGCCCAGGGCTTGGTTAGGAAGTGCTCAGCTGTAATCTGAGGTATCTTAGTTACTTCAGAACATGTTTAGTGCAGGGAACTACTTGAGCAAACACGAGTTGTCGTGGTTGATTAGTTGCCACTCTTTCTCTGATCACAAAAGGCAACCCCCAACAGCCAGAGGTCCAAAGGAGTAATTATTGTCTTCCCCTCCAGTTAAGAGATGGGCTGAAGCCTTTAGAGCTGCAAAAATTGTTACAAACTTGCCAGAAAATAAAATGGAAACTCTCACTTAGCTCCCTTTGCCTTCCTTGCGGCAGAGGAAGTTGCTCTGGATGGTTTTTGCTCAGGGGTATGGAATGTAGGTTATGATGCTTCCACGGGCTCCAAATGTGACAGCTGTTTACCTCTTCATCTGGTAATTGAAAGATTTCCTTTGCAATTAGAGCTGCTGTAGACAAAGAGTGGAGCAGAAGTCACAGTCAGTTCCTCGGCAAAAATAAAGCACTGATCACTCTGAAAGAGGAATTTCCAGTTAGGCCTTTGATCATGGCAGAGATTGTACCACTGAGCATTGCTAAAATAGGAGTGCAAACAAAAAAGGGCAGGGCTTGCATGTGTGAAACCCTTTTATTCCCTTTTGCTTCAGGGTTTGGTCCTGCCCGTGGTGAATCTCCTGCTGGAAGGTGCAGATCAGTCCCTGAAGGGGGAAATGGCATTGCTGAAGTGTTCAGAGGGTCAGGGAATGTTAACTTAGACCTCTTCAGAAACTAAAAATATTCAACAACTGAATATTTGAATTGAAAATAAGTTCTGAGGATTAATTTTCCCAACTTGGAATTTAAGGGGGTTTTGTTTGCTTGTTTTAAAAAGTACAAGTCACAGATGCATTTGAATCCAGGGGCAAACAGGGAATAACAGAGTTACACTGGGGATGGATTTGTGGCCATAATTACTTTATCGTAGGATGTGTTAACCTTTTTTCATGGGTACTTAGAATTTTAAACCGAGTTTCAGTGTCAGAATTACTCAACATTTTGCTGGTGTCCTTCAGAAAAACAAACACCCTTTGGCCACGTTATCTTGGCCCATGAGGTTGTTTCCTTTGGTAACTGAATTCAGGTGGAGCATCTTCCCATTTCATTGTGGTTTTCCCAGGACTATTATAACAAATATTCACTATTGTTCTTGTCAGCACAGAGTTAAAAATGTAGAAGGGTGAAAGTTGTCCCTACTTGTGATGATGTGAAGAAACTCTTTGTGTCTCCTGCTATAGTGGGTTACCTGAAGTGTCATCACCAAAGAAGTGACTCTCTTTAATTGCATTCATTTTTTCCAAGTTATCCAGAAATTCTTTTTTTTCCCCCTCCCTTGAGAAAAACAAAACATTTGATTTCTTGTTTGGAATTGGGTGATGAGTCCACCTGATCCAGGCACACATTTTGGGTGGGAAGGAGATGGGGCAGCACAGGCTGAGAGGACACACTGAGCCCGGGTGGAAGGGCCAGAGGGTTCCTGCTCCTTCTTTCTCAGCCAGGGAGTGCCTCTCTATTGAATGACAGTTTAATTATAAAACTGACCATGGTGTTTGTTATATAATTAATTTTTATTGCCAAAAAATCCTTGTGAATTAGTCGCTGCTGTAGAGCAGGAGGGAGTGTTTGTACCTGTATTTCCAGGGAATCCAAAGGGCCTTGTTTAATCCTGCACGAGGATACTGAGCAGCCCAGAACAGCAAATTGTCTCAGGCTGTGCATGCCAGAAGGGATCATTTGTAAGCAGAACAGGGGCTTGCTTAGGTGTAGAAAATATCAAAATGTGGACCAGCAAAGGGCCTCTCCAATGAACTTTTTCCCCCAGGTCTGGGGTTTCATCAATACAATGGCTCACAGTTAAAGAGGAGCATTTCTGAGCCTCCGTGTGGGGTTTAATTCGGTGGATTCCCCACATCTGGCCGGTGAGAATTCCAGAGTGTGGAACAATGTCTGCTCCTGCTTCAGATCTATCACTGCCAAGGGCTACTGAATAGTAATACCAACATCTGTGGTACTTCTGTGAGCTTTCTGATTAAATGTGTCTAAACGTCTCAGCTCCTACAGGAAATAAAAATAAAAGTAGTTTCAAGCTGGTTCGATGCAGGATTTCATGGAAACACCAGCAGCAACATTAGTTAGGACCGTATGTGCCATTAGCCCTAAATAACATTAACCCAGCGCCGGGATTTGTGTTACTGAAGGGCCATCAGGCTCTTGAAACTGTAAATAATGGAGTAAATATAAATAAATGTACCTGCATTTTGACAGTGATGTTCCACCTCTCCTTCCCTGCATACACAAAAATCCTTGCAACGCCTTTTCTTTGCCTGACAAAAATATTCATTAAAAACATTTCGGTGTGCGCTGCCTTTTAATCGGGCGCGGGCATTCAACCTGCGCGGGCGGCGCCGGAGCCGCACAAATCCCGGTAATTATCTCGGGGCTCCCCGCTGGCTGCTGCATATTCCAGGCACAAAGTGAGCAGCGCCTTTCTAGAGCCTGACTTCTGTCTTCATTGTCCCTGCTTGGAATATGAAGCTCCACTTCATTATAGCAGACCTGATCAAACTTGATAGATTTAGCCATTATTCTTGACTGTGTGAACTTTCTACAGCTTTTTTTTTTGCTTTTTTTGCTTATTTTTTTTTCCTTTGGCTCTTTTGTTTTGCCACCCAGGGATTGCATCTTATTTCTAGGAGCTCTGCCTCTCTCTCTTTTTCCCTCTCCTTCCCCCTCCACCCCCAAACAAACCAAGGTTTCAGCAAATAATGCTGCTTGGGCATCATGTGATTCAAGGAAAATAAGGCTTGCAATTTTTTCTCAATTGTCCTTTATGGTTTTTATTGACTTTTTTTTCCCCCCCTCCCCAGTTTGTTTCTATAAAAAAAAATTATACTGCGATATTGACATACAATACAGAAAAGCTTTGAAAATCCTTATTTTCTGTTAGTGGTACAATAAATTTAACATTGTGAGAGGTGGGGTTTTTTATCTGTTTTATGACAACTTTCAAGTAGCACTTCAGAGTTCATATTTTGCAGGATGATTCAGACAAATGCCTCTTATCAAATTTTATAAATCATTACTTTGTTTGTTTAACCTCCAGACGCATCACCACATTTTCATTGCAAAAGGCATTAGATCATTCCTTGGGCAAATACAGATGTTAATGTGACTGGTTTACCATAACAGATTGCTGGGGAGTTTTTGAGAGTTGCTATGCAACAATAGAGGAGTGTGGTGCAGCTCTGGCTGGGTGTTAAAGTCCTGGCTGGAATATGGAGCATTTCTGTAGGTACCTTGAACTGCCACCAAATTCCTCAACCCACAGGTGAGGAATTTGGGCCTGAATTTGGAAGACTTGGGGTCAACCAACCCATCCTTAGTGTTATTAACAAACGTGATGAACACGGTGATGAAGCTTTTTGAGCTTTGTTTGCTCTGTGGTATTTGTCATGTCCACCTGTACATTTCACAGGCATAATTAATGTGGAAAATCACTTTATAATTAATTTTGCATATTAAATAGGAATTCTGAATGGTTAGAACTTTGGGAAGAGATTGGGTTTCTTTCCTTTTGTTTCTCCTTTGGTTGCAGATTAAAAGGTAAAGGATGTCTTATAATTTCCAATAAGTTTAATGAGAGAGGTATAATGTTTAGCAGCATTTAAATACTGTTAGAAAGGGGTGTTATGCTTTTTTTAAATTAAAAAAATCAGGTTTTTTTTTTAGAGTGGCATTTTCAGTCTCACCAAAAGCTTCTCAGCATCTTAAAATGTAAATTGCAGAGAAGCAACACAAAGGATAAAGAGAAGATTTTGAAGGCAATCACAGTGATCACTTAATTCAGTCTCTGCATATCCACTTGGCATAAGGTAATTAGAGTGCCACATTGCTGTAAAGACAGAAAGCTTAGGGTACCATTCTGCCTCACCCAGACGATAATACATGATTAGAAGTCAGTGACAGATCACAACTGCTGAATGACCCACCAAGGTCTTATCAAGGGCAAATCGCATAATTAGCATGCTCTGGGCTGGCACAGGAGTGCACTGCTATTGTTCTGGCACAATCAAATTAGCCCAGCCAATGGGGTCACTCTGCCGTGACCTTACGGATATTTCGGGGTGGGTTTGCTCCCAGTGGAAACATGACAAAAAAAATAAAGAAAAGCTGCGACCCCCTTTGAAGTGAGCCGAAGTTCCGGCGCCTCCTTTATCCCGGTGCAGGCGCAAAATCCCGCACGGGACAGGAGGGGGAGCCTTCGTGCTGACCACCATCTGCCCCCCTTGTGCTCAGCAGCACAGGTACCTCCATTTGCTCGTTTGATCTGTGTTTTCCCCAAGGTTTGGCCCTTCCTTTTGTCTCTTGGCCACTTCTCCTGGATGCTGAGGGGTGGCAGCCACCACTGCTTGGGGTGTGTCACCCCTGGAGTTCTGCTGTCCCCTGGGTAACATCCCAGAAACACACCTGAAGAGCCTTTCATGCCCACCTTTGGCTCCCCAGGAGAACCTTCCCGGTTGGCAGCACAGCTCTCCAAAGCACTCAGAGCCGGGAGCTCTGACTTCTTAGTTAAATTTGGAATTCTCGGTATAAATGTGCTTTTCCCCTTTGTTCTCTAAACAGGAATGAGGCTCTGAATTGATCTGTACTCTTGTTAATATGCATGGGATATAGGGAAGCCATTGTAACTTTTAGGAAAAGGAAGAAGGTTCCCTTTATTTGTATTCTCTTCCATTGCACTGCTCATATTTGGGTTGCATATCCCAACCCCTCCTGGCTAATTGGATCAAAAAGGTCTGTAATGAATTGTCTCTGTCATGGCTGGGCCTCCATCACCACTTCTCTTTACTACTACATTTTTTAAGGCTGGGTTAAGTTAACTCAAGATAGGAACTCTAAAATGTTTATATTGCATGAATTTAAACATGAGCTTTTGTGTTCAGTGGAAAGGGAAAGGACACAGCATCCCAGTGGCTCCCTTTCTTTTCAGGGCCTTGGGCCCAGGCCCTTTGCAGATGCAAAAGGTGTGACATGTGGCATTTGAGCAGGACAGGCTCTTCTTTCTCAGCCCTCCTCCTGGTTAGTGCCACATCCTTAGACAGTGATGTCACAGCACACAGGGATGATGTCAGAAGTGGAGAACTGTGACCTTGTGCTTCAGCCCCCAGGGAAGAGGCTGCAGAGGTGGGATCTGCTCCTTGCAAGGTTTTTTCCTGTCATAATTAGTCATTGTGCAGCAAAAAGCAGGCAGTGAGGGCTCAGCTGATGGCTGTTCAAATAGTGCATTTCCAGTGTTTTACTGGGCACGAAATGTCACCTTTGAGCTAATTAAATAATTCCAGGTGTAACTTGGCTTTATTCTGCCCCTGCTGCCTTGGTTGGAGCCTTGTACAAGAGATTTGTGAGCCTTGTCTGTTCCCAAACACATCCTTATAGACAAACTCAGGTTCTTTCCCAACTTCCAGTTTGAGGGTAAAGTACAAGAATTTACTAGAGAAGGGAATTGAAATTCCAGTGATTCAGGATCTTCCCTAAGAATGAATTCCAACAATGCCTCCCATTTCCTGTAAATAGCCAGGCTGAGGCTGGGAGGTGTGTGCCATTGAAACTTTTCCTTGGCTGGCAGAAAGCTCATTTTGAAAGGTCTCGTTGATTGTGCAAACACAGGAACATTTTCTTTCCTTGAGAATTAATATTGACTGTGTATAGAGCCATGGCAGAACTCCATCCAGCCACAAAATCATCTAAACATATATAATTACTCGGAGAATCTAATCTATTCCTGGAGACTTAGGCCATGGGATAACTTTTGTTTCCCTGCATAACATGATAAATTATATACAAAGGAGGCAATTATGGTTGTTCTTGAATCCGAGCGAGATGGAAATATACACTTTGTAAATACAGAGCAGCTTTTCCTAAAAGGCATTTATTTCTCCAATTTTGAAAATGTGGGTGTTTGTATCTGGATGAATGTCGGTGTGTGGATGTTTACCTGTCTGTGTGGAAATAAAATGAAGAACTGTGCCTTTGTACACACGGCGTGTGCTGTTGGTTGTGTAAGCACACAATAATTCATAGCCCCACAAGCTCTTGGTGGACATTCCTGCCTGCCTCACTCAGCCCCCACCATGAAAGTCCCCTAACAAACAGGATTAAAATTCACTCCTTTCAACCATCCTAGGCATTTATTCCTTCCTTTTCATTGAGCTACATTTGTCTGATTTAACAAGATAAGATTGGAGTGCTGATGCAGCCCGTTGTTAATGCAGCAGCCGCATCCACCACACCATCGACACTGTGCATCAGAGGGATGCATAAATCAGGTATTCAAAAAAAATTAGATATGCAGCACACCAGTTTTATAGTCCCAGCCTCAGAAATTGAAATGGCCCAGATTAATGTATTATATCTTACACACTGTCCGACTGAATCAACTTTAATATATTGAACAGATTCGCAGAACAAGACTTTGTTATCTAAGGAGCACTCGGAAGAAGGAATTGACCTGAGGATTTGATTTGGTTCAGGTAGTTCATGTTGTACAGCAGCATTTGAATAGTTTCACATAAAAATAAAATTTGTATCAGAAATATTTCCCATCAGCCTGGGCTTGTTCGTGCAGCGGCGGGGCAGCATTCCAGAGACAATGTCCAGCAAAGAGATGATTTTAACCTTTGCTTCAGACATGGCAAAACAATATAATGTCATTTTAATGCAAAGTGCTGTTTCATAACACAGGAGCCTCCGCTCACTGACTTGAACTAGTTTAGGTTTATAGTGGAGATGAAAAGCCCCTTGAATTTCACATGGAATGGGAATGCCACAGTTTGCACCAGGCAGGGAGAGGGTCTGGGTGTCCCATAAACCACCTTCACCTGCATAACAAAGGACAGGTGAATGTTAACGGGAGCAGGGAGGGATGGCCCTTTTATTTGGGGTAGGCTGGGTGGCCATTTGCTTACTGGAAACAGGGCATAGACCTGATGGAGTAAGAAGAGGCATCACAAGGTGTCAGAGGTGTGTGAAGGGCTGTGAAGCACCTTTGCAGAGACATTTATTCTGCTTATTCCTTTTTCTGAGCTCCCCAGTGGTTAACAGCAGATGTGTCCTTAAAGGAGTAGTTTTGTACCTGCTCTTCCTTGTTCCCTCCTGTGCAAAGCCAAACTGGTTTTACTGGTACTGAGTCTCCTTGTACTGAAGTGTAGGAAGGAATCAGCTGGGAACAGTCACCCTCCTTCCACCCAGAGCTGTTCCTTGTGGGGGTGTCTGAAAGAGGGAGGATAACCCAGCATTTCTTCACACATTCAGGGAGTGCTTGCAGCTGTAATTGTGCTGTGCTAATTAGCACCGAGGAGAAACGCCACAGTCTGAGTGTGCACTTGGTACCTTCAAGGGCACTGGGCAAATTTTTTTTGGTGTTTGTGCCCCTGGAGATGCACGAGATGCTGAATGGAATTTTACAATTCCTGGGCACCTCACCAGACTTAACTCAGCAGGAGTTAGGAGCTTTCCAGAACCCTAAATATGACCAGGAAGAAGTCTTTTAAACCTGCCCTTTTAGAGCATTGTGTGTCAACCCATTTGTGCTGTTCACAAGGCAGATGCTTGAGGATATGAGGGTGGACTGGGCTGATCCCATGTCCTGATGTAGCAGCTGAGGCTACAAAACATCCCATGGAGTGTCCCAAGAGCTGGAGCCTGGGATGAGCAGCCCAAGAGGAGTTATCCCTGGGCAAGCATGAGCAGTGCAGGGGGAGCCAGGCCTGGGCTGCTCTTCCAGCCTGGCCAGTGGGTCCCACAAGGGCAGTGCCACAGGGCTGGGCTCCTTGGGCCTTGGGGGTCCCTTCTGTGTCCCTTGGTATTTCTGTGGAACACTAAAATTAGGAGGCAGCTGAACCACTCAGGGTTGACACGGTCTGTAGATGGAGCTGGTGGAGGTGGATGGGCATTTCCGGAGCTCTGTGAGGGTCCTTGAGTCTGTTCCAGGCACTGCACAACTTGCATGTTTTCTCCTTGTCCAGAAGATACAATCCAGCCTGAATGAATTTCCCAGGCCTTATTTTATTTTCTACAGCAAATGTTGTCATTTACAGTACAATAATGGGAAAGGAACTGTAAGAAGTGCTTTGCCTTTTCGCCTTTTTTAGCTTGAAAGCAGGATAATAACAAATCAGGGTAGGTTCATGCTGTTTTCCAACACCCACCACCCCCTGCTGCCCTCACTCCTGCCCTAGCCAGTTGGTAGGAATTCTCAGTCTTTCTTCAAAGAAACACCGATAAGGCCTGGTCCAACTTTGACTGTCTGTACTGATATAAATGAGAGAGATTATTATCAAATTACCATTTATTGTGTGCTGCTGGAAAGGATAATTTTTCAAGCAAACCTCAGGGTCAATCAGCCTTGAAGAGAAATCTTGGTTTATCAACAAATTCACCCTCCTCTTGTATGTAAATAATCACCTGTAATTAATGTGAAAGGTGCACAGGAACGCAGAGCTAAAATGTAGTTTTAGATGTTTTTATCCTCAATTCTGGAAGATGTGGCTGTTTTGCTCAGTGTTGCTCTCCAGTGTGCAGACCCCTCACAAAACACCCTTTTTCATCAGAGGGCCTTAATGTGTCCCCAGATTGTTTGGTGAGCAGTGGGGATTTAAAGAAGTACTTCAGTGCTGTGCTGACCTCACAGCTGTATCAGCCTGGCCTCTGTTCTTCCAACTTCTCTGTCCTACAAAGAGCAGCTCTCTTTAAAACTTTTCTTCTTTTTTGATAATTTGTATGTTTTTTTTTTCCTCCCCCAGTAAGAAAAACAAATACCAATTTTACAAAATCGTGTTATAAACTTGTAAATCACCATGAGTGGGAATATCCAACAGAATTCATGCCACTGTTGAGGCATCCAGGCAATTAGGAGAACATTTTCAAACCAAGTCACAGTTATTCCAATGCATTAAGTATAACTCTTTAATGTTGCAGAGTCTGTGTCTCCCATCTGTTCCATCAATTAAACCCTGCATTGATCTATGGAGTTATTAGCATCAGCCAAACTCCCAAATAGATCAGTTTTGCCACCAATGGAAAGACTAAGTATAGAAGTAACAATAATATAATTTTTATTCCAGATCCCCCAAACAGTTTTTCATGTTTCTATCAACTTTCTTTATATTACAAAATCAGGTTTGAGTATTGTCATTCTGGTCAGTTATTAGAAGTTCTTAGAGGTTTGTTGGTGAGGAGAGGAGTTAATTCTGCCTAACAGAGTTTTCTTGTTCTGGCACTTCAGGCTCAGTCTTGAGGTGCTGCTTGTTGTGTTCCAGACTGAGGCACTCCCTGAGTTTTTGTATCACAATCCCATTGGAGCCTTGTTCACCTTGTCATGGAAGGGTAGAAAACTGGCTTTCCTGGAATCTCCTCCTCTCTGCTCACCGTTGGAGACCTCCCTCTCTGTCTTTTTTTGTTGAGTTCTTCCCAGCCACAGGAAGTTTCCTGAGGTTTCAGTCCCAAAGCAGTCAAATCCAGGAGAGGATTCCCTGCGGATCCAGCCCCTTTTCCTGCTGTGGAACTTGCACCTCTTGTTGGGCAATTCCCAACAAGTTACAGCTTGAGGAAATGTGGCTTCATTTCTGCTATTAGTGCAAATAATGAACCTTTTTTGGCTCTCATTCTCTGGGGTGACAAAGGGAGTCAATACTTCTGGGTATTTCCAGATCCCACAAGGTTGTTTGTGGGATAAGGGATTTACAGGCACTCCCTGACCCTCCATTCCTTGAGGGAAGGGATCAGCAGCAATGCTGTGCTTGGATGGAGGGGCTCATTTTGGGGGAAACCAAACCCAGCAGAGGGTTAGAATTGAACAATCCTTCTCAAAATGCTTCAAAGGAACACATGGCATAAAAAGTGCTACATTGGATGTTTATCCATCCTTTGGTGTCTCAGATAAATGCAGTTCAGGTGGTTGTTGCCTGTTGAATAAAGAGGCTTGTACAGGTATTTGCTGCTCAGGAGGGCAAAGCCACCTCTGAACTTTCCCTCCCAGGAGGCTGGGAAGAAGTGGCTGTGTTTGAGACACACTGGATGGGGCTGAGGTGGGATCTTTCCCCAGGTTTTCCTTCTCCTTGAAGAAATAACCTCCCTTGGCAGTGCTGCCCTATTTTTATACTCCCTTTTATTCCCAGCAGTTTACATGTCTGTGTCATCCAAAATACTGCACTTGCCTTATGGTGTTATTCTTTTTCTCTATGTCTCTCTATATATGTATTTATTTTCTGGACTGGAGCAGAATTTCTGCATTTTTGCCTGCCTTGGTTCCCAGACACTGCATTGCCACTGTTTCCTTGGAACAACAGGCCCCACAGAACTGGAATGCAGCTCATTGTCAGACTTTATCTGGATGCAACACACACTTTGAAGTGTTTTGTTTAGAAAAAAATTGAAAATCCCTGTGACACTGTCCTGTAACACTTGAACAGAATAGGGAGAAAAACACGTAGGTGCACATTCCATTTCAGGCTTTGGGCTTGCTCCCCTCCTTTGCAGTTACATGTAAATGAAATTTTGGAGTGATGTTCTGAACCTAAAAGCTGCTGTTTGGGGTTTTTTTTAATCTGTACTTTTAATTTTTTATGCCCAGTGTTATCAGAGTTCAGGACATTGTTGTGTGCTGTTGTTCTGGAGCTGTGTCTTCATTGGCTGTGTCTTCAGGCACCACCTTTGGAGGTGTATTTGATGTGTTATTTAAGGAGGGATCTGCCCCCTCCCTGCCCCAGGTGGTTGTGGGAGCACCTGGATTTAGGGATCCTCAGTGGTGCTTTTACAGCATGAGCTGCTTTGTTGTAGCTGGTTTTTGTTATTTATAATCTCATCAAAGGATGGTGTATGATAAGTGGGGTAAAAAATGACCCAAATTAGGTAATTTACAGATTTGTTGAGCATCCCAGTGTATTGGATTGCTTCTGACTGTCTTAGGGAGTTTGTCGGCTCAGAAAGTTTGCTCTTTGTATCTCCAAGGGATGTTACACTGTGGAAGTTTTGGTTTTAGTTTCAGCTCAAAAAGTGTTAACCCTTAATGAAGGGAATTATCTGTGACATTAATTTTCTTGGAGCATTTTTCAGGGCTCTAGTTGTGCTTGAGCTTTTGATTGATTGATAATTTATTGGGCTCAGATGTGTATTTTAAATTGTTCCAGTGTGTTGTATGTGCTGTTGCTCCTTGTGCTGTTATTCCCTCTGTGGCTGGAAGCCAAAGTGATGGAACAAGAGGTGGGAATTGGGTACCAACAATCTCCCTGTGGACAAAAAAGGCTGTTCCTCTTCCTGATGTTGCTTCCCAGATGGCAGAGCCCCTCTGGAGGAGAGACAGGTATCCCTCCAAACGTGTTACAAAATCCCTAGGAATGTTTTCAGGAACAAATTAGAGCGAGTTGTACATAGAGTTGTTTCTAAACAAAATCTGCTGATTTCCTTTCCATCATTCACATGTTAATTGGAACAAAGATCATATTCCAGAGCAGTGTTTCATTTTCCAGCTTCCCAACTAGGACAAAGTATGACTAAAGCAAAAGGAATGGAGAAAGAATGGTGAGATGTCCAAGCAAATCCAGCCCTTGTTACACAGAAATACCATCCGAGGGGTTTGCTGGGGCTGGATTGGTCTGAGGGAAGGGAATATTTCCAGTCTTCCTATTTGCATGTCTTGGCACTTTATTTTTGGAGATTTTGATAATTAATGAAGCTGCAGTAAGGTTTTAATATGAATGTGAATCTGGCTCTGGTAGCCTTGCAGTGGCTGTGAGAGCAAAGTTTTCAGTGTAACAATTTCCTAATGAGTGTTTGGAACCAAAGAGGTTTTGTGCACGAATTTTAAAATTTCATTAAGGGACAACCAGATCCTTAATACACTTGGTCCAGCAGGGAAAAGTAATAATCCTCCTGAAAGCCCTAAGTGGTAAAGATGGGAAGTTTGTGGTTAGGATGGACTGGAGGAGGGTTTTCCATCAAGTGTTAATGATAAACCCAGTGCATGTAAAAACTACAAAAGGACAGTTCCTCTTTAACAGGGACCACTGTTTGTGCTCCATGGAGCTTTGCAGTATTAGTAAAGCAGCATGAAAGAGTTGATTTTCATTTTATGTTGTGCTTGTGAGGCATTAACATGATGTTCTAACACTTGTAAATGAATACAGCTCTTGCCTAATCTGTCATTTTAATGCCTTATAGATTTTATTTCACTCTGTGTTGTACCAGATTCTCAATAATAATAATCAACTGCTTTGTTGTTCTCTTGCAGAAATTAAATTTCTGTAGTGAGTGTGCAACTAATAAAAGATGTTGCTTGAGGAAACAAAAAATAAATATGATGAATCATAAAAGTTGTATGTAGGGGGTTGCTCATATATGAAAGACAATTACTGAACCAGTGGTAAATTCATCTGATTCTCATATTGTCAACAGCTTAATAACTCTCACAAAGGGTTTGGCACTTCTGGAAGCTCAGCCTTTCCTTGTCCTGTTATCCATGTGGTGCAGCATCCAGGAGAGAGGGTGTTCCCAGAGCCTCACACGGGGTCTGACACACAGCCCTGCCTGACACATCCAAGTTTATTTGGGATATTTCTAAATGTGGCTTCCAAGAATATAAACTACAGGTTGGCCTCTGGCTGGGCTCCTGGAAAAGGACAGAGAAAGACAAGGAGCAGAAAAAGGTTCTAGAAATTTGTGTCTTTGAGATGCTTCTAATGGGTTTTGTTGGGGTCTCCTCATTCTTTGGGAAGTACAAGTCAGCATAAAATAGTGACTGACTGCAGGGAGGTGTGTGGGTGGGGTTTGGAGTAAAGCAGCTGGAATATCAGGTACAACTCCCTGAGATCCCTGGTTTCTCCATGAGGGATTCCAAGCACAGGTGCAAAGGTAACCAGGCCATCAGTTCCTGGTTTAACCCCCTGCTCCTTAAGGTGAGTGGGTGGGCAGGGGGGCCCAGGCTTTTAACCTGCGTGGGCCAGCTGGACGAGCACACACTTGGTTTGGTGTTGTCTGCTCCTCATGTGCCCTCATCTCTTGGCTTCTCCTTGGCAACGTGGCTGCTCATCCACTTTGGAGTAGACAGTGTTGGAATTTCTTCAGTTTGATGAAGTTTATGCGAAAGGACACAAACAATCTTTTCCAGGAGAGCAGGGGAGTTGATAAGGATGTTTAAGACTCAATTCCTGAAACAATTTTGTATCCAACAGTTCCCATTAGGCATCAGAATGAAATAACAGAAGTTCCCAAACAGCTTGGTTTCACTTTAGTGGGAACCACAGGATGCCCAGCACTTTTGAAAACTGTTCCTGTTTTTTTTTTCCCCCAAAGGAGCTCGAACTCCCCTAAATAAGCAGGCACTGCTGAGGAGATGGAGCATCAGCCCTGGTCTTAGCTGGGATGCTGCAGCAAGGAGGGTCATTAAGCAGAGTCATTCCAAGAGTATTCCTGTTGCCTTTGCCAGTTCTTATTTGACCCTGAATCCAGAGCTCTTGGCAAGGATGGGGCTGCACCAGGACAGGACTTTCCTGTCCTGTAATCAGAGAGAGGGACAACACCTGGAGCCTTGGCCTGTCCCTTGGCCATCTCATCCAACCCTCAGGACCAAAGCTTGAGCTTCTCCAGGTTCTTGGTCGAATTCTCCTTGGAAACACAACCCCAGAAAACCTGGATGTTGTCTCCTCTCATGGAAAAGCCCATATTTAGTGATGAGTTTAAGTTTGGATGCAAATAGGGAAAAATAGTTTTACAGACAACACTTTTTTAATTCAGTGCCGAATGGCATTATATTTATTTATACAGTATATACATATTTTTTTATACATTGTATTTATTTCTTCCTGCTGGCACAGACCTGGTGCTGCAGGGAGGTTTCCCTCCAAAGGCCTGGGGTCTGTGAAAGCACCTGTAGGAAAAGCCCAGATGGGAAAAGTGAAATGCCGCAAAGCTTGTCACCTTCACAGGACACATCTCCTTCATCAAACAGGGTAATTCAGGCTCAGGGTGGCTCTTTAATCCAGTCCTGCCCAAGGCCAGGTCAGCTCTGGGAGCAGAGGGGTCACTCAGGTCTGAGAGGCTCCAGGGCTGAGCCTGAGTGACCTCTCTGCACAAGCTGCTCCCTCGCCCTGTGGGATGTGTTGAGCTCACAATGGAAGCACTGAATGCTGGATAGTGCAGGGGGTTTTTTGGACAAGCTTTGCTCTAAAATCAGGTGCTGGTTCTGTGGAGAGGGGACAGAGCTGGGCTGGGGACCAGCAGCCCCCCGTGTCCCATCTGAGTCCTGCCTGTCGCTCACCCAGTGCCTCCCAGCGAGTCACTTGTGCCCCTCGGTCTCACTTCCCCACGCTATAAACTCGGGATAATAATACTTACCTACCCTACAGGGTGTTGTGAGGATTAATTAGTTGTTGGTGCTGCGTGTAAAAGATGTAAATAGCCACATAAATGCCGGGTATTATCATTATAATGAGAACCACACAGCACTGTGAGGGGAGAAATGGGCTCCAAATAGGTTGCCTGTGCTATTATGGCCCCCTCCAAGAGCAGCTTCTGGGGTTTGTTTGAAACATCAGCAAAGCATCAGACTCCAAACCCATGGTTTGGTGCAGCATTTAACACTTTTTTCCTGTCTCTTGCCAGTTTTTTTTATAGTCAGTGCAAGTTAGAACAACAAGCCCAGGTAAACATATGTAGTGGTCCTGCTTGAATAAGCACTGGCTTTTATGATGTTTATGTTAAATATATAAGGATCATTAGGAGGACAAGGTGACACAGTCAGTTATTTTGATAGCCCCCAGGCACTTCACCACTGACACCTGCTTTGGAATTCCAATTGGAAAGGACCCAAATTGTTGTGGGAGTGTGAGGCTGATCTGCCTGAAACTCCCTTCAGAACTAGAGATGACAAAGATGTTAATCTGCACTTTGATGCTTTCTTAATTGCGGTGTGTAATTTAGAAAATAATCTGTGGTTTACAAAATCCTCTGAAAAAACCCAACCCAAACCCTTGTCAGGGTTCCTGTGACACCCCAGAGCTCTGGGGAGTGATCCCAGCACGGGAAGCTCTGTGGCTGGGAATGTTAAAATGCCCACCCAAGAGTAAAAAATTCTGCCTTTACAGCTCTTTGTACAAAGTAGGACTCTCTCCATTTGTCATCGAAGTCACTGGGTCAGATCTGATTTCTTTTTTTTTCCCCCTGTATGAAATGGGAAAGAAAAATGCTGTTCATAGATTTCTGTTTAATAGTGTTTGCCAGACAAAGTAGAATTTTCACAGCACAAGTTCTATAGCTCCAGAGTCCTATTCACTCAGCATTTATTTTATGGGTCTTTTATCCACCTTTTCTGGCTTGGAAAAAGAAAAAAAAAAGGAAAAACAGGGAATTTACCCACTTAAAGTAAGCTTTGCACCAAAACTGTCTTCTGGGGGTTTTTTGTAGTGTTAATGAAATCTCAAGAAGACATTAATAATGATCTTCAGGCACAGAACTCATAAAACTAATATTAACAGCTAGAAAAGGAGAAGCATTTCCCACTGCAGCAGAAAATATAGACTTGCCTTTCAATAAATACGGGTTCTATCAGGTGGTGTTTCTGAGTGTCGTTGTGGGGATGTGGGTTTGAGGGCTGAAACTCTGTGTGTCCCAATTCTGCAGGAAATGTGGCTCTGGCTCTGGGCCAGTCCCTCACTCCTCCCTCAGGATCCCCTGGATTTTTGTGTCCAGGACATCAGGCAGTTCTGTGAGGGGTCGAGTTAGTTGTGCCTGGAAAGGTTCAGGTTGGACTCCTGGGGATGCTGGATGAAGTTTTGTCTCAGAATCTTCAGTCAGAGCTCATTTGTGGGTGTGTACAGTGCCTGTAAGTCTCCACAACCAGGCAGGAATTTGAAAGGATGTTGGTTTTCCACAGTTCTTCCAGGTTTCTTTTATTCAGTTGCAGATGAACAAGGAAATGCAGAGTAGGTCCAACTTTAAAATTCCCTATGTGGCCTGAGAGTTGTCATTAAGCCCAAGCTCAGACAAAGCCAAGTCTTAAAATATTTTGCTTTCTTGTTCAGCTCCTTGGATAAATCAAATTATAATTGTACCTCCTCTTTGACAAGTATCAGTCAGACACTGTGGCCTTCAGAGAGCCGCAGCCCAAAGCAGATGGTTTGGAATGTTGAGGCCCCTTTGTCAGGAAAGGTTCCTGCCATTCCCAAGCCATCCATGCACAGGGAGCAGTGCTGCGAGGAGGGTGTGTAAAGGGCTTAGAGAGGGAAGAACTGCAGAAAGGCTTCCTTAGCTCGCCCCAGTCGGGGCTGGAAGCAGCTGTTGCCATCCTGTAGTTGGCTTTCATTCCAAGCCTTCCAAGGAAAGGAAGGTTGCTGTGGGAGATGCAGTGCCCTTCCCCCCGCTGAGAAATCTGGGCCTGATAAAATGTGGTTTGTTTTAGCATTATTTGTGTATCTTGCTCTCATGTGTGCTTGCAAGCCACATAAATGTCTAGTGTTTTTAATTTAGCTAAGTTGTTAGCAGGGAGATCTTGTGGCAGGAAGTCCTGCAGTCTATTTTTTCACTGTAAAAAGAAAAAAAAAAGGAAGTTATGCTTTGAATTTGCTACTGTCTGATTGAATTCATTACATAATTAAGTTCTTGAACACAACAGGCTGAAAAGTTTATTTTTCTGCCTGCTTTTAGGTGGCTTTGCCATGACTTACCAGCACAGGGGAATTAATACCCAGGCAGTTCTCAGCTCTGGGATGTGACTCAGGAGAACCAGCCAGCAGAGAGGATCCTGTTATCCCTCTGCTCCAATTCCTGCCTGCAAAGTGGGCTGCACTCCTGTGCAAAAGTTTAGTTTTACAGGGGCTTGAGTTACATTTCCCTTCTGTTTAAAAAGCAGAGCTTTGCAAATGTGGTTCTGGCTGGGGATTATTATCTCTGTGTGTTGATAATTCTCGAATAATGATGTGTATGGGGAGTTCTGATGAAGGGTGTGGAGGAAGATGATTGAAGGCACTTACAGATGGAAGTCACAGATTCCTCTTGGATGGTGACAGTTTCCAAGCTCTGTATGGCAGATTTTTCTCTGGCCTAATATGTAGTTTATCATATTTCTCTCACTTTTTATGACTGATTTATCATTGCTCTGAGTTCCTTCTCTGAGAGTGCTTCCAGCACCCAGCAATGAATAAATGCAAATGGTTATTTATGGCCTGCAGAAAATGACTCAGGATTTTCTTTAATTCATTGCAGTGATGAGAGGATTTCTGTAGGGTACAAATGTGTTTTCAAAAGGTTTTTTCCTGGGGTATGAACCATCCACTGGGCACTGAGTGTATTTTAAAGGAGCGTGGATGGCATTTCCAGTGGGACTTGTGGGACTTTTGGGGTCTCCCATGGGATTTTGGGGGGTTTTGTTGGGTTTTTTTTTTTTCTTTTGTGGGGGACATGACCCAAAATTTAAAACACAAGTGGTGGGAGGAGTGCAAACCTACTGGCACATATATTGAAACGAGAGAGAGAAATGCTTCTTCAGCCCCTTGTGAAGCAATATTGCTTAATTAACCCTACTTAAGCCCTACCTTGTGAAAAGGTTAATGGGATTTTTAATGACCTTGAGTGGTCAAGGCCTCAATTTTACATTTCTTCTGAAAGAAAATGGAAAATAGAACAAGAAAGCTGTTCAAACTTCTGTGAATCTGGAAAACCCCCCTGGTTTACTGCACTGTTGGGGTCATTTCCTGTTCTGTTTGCAGTGGTTCCCCTTGGCCCCCACGGGGGGTTTGAGCTCTGAGGGGCAGTTTGGGTTCCACACACAGGGAGGACAAGGCTGGACACAGAACATGGCAGAGATTCCTCACACCCTCCCAGCCCCTTCCCCAGGAGGGACTGAGATGGGAATAATGGCAGTGGTGAGTGGACAAACAGCACTAACACATTGTTTGCTTTCAAAGGGAGGGTTCTGTTCTCCCACTGTTCTCATCCAGCTGCACGGGAAGCACAGCTGGAGGCAAAGCTGCTCCAGAAAACAGGAATTAAGTGGAGCCTTGAAGCTAAAACAGAGAATCTCACTGATGGGTGACCATTGCAGTTTCCATGACACAACACCAAGTTGTCACTTGCAAGAACACCCATAATTAATTTAAATTTTGCTGGTTTTCAGTAACCATGTCAGGTAATTTCCAGACATCTCCTTGTAAAGGCACCTGAGCTCCAGTTTGACTGTGGGTATTTTTACCACAAAAGGGCAGTGATAATGTGGAATATTCCAAGAACTGGGAGAGCTGTAGCACTGTGGTGGCTGCCAGTCTTTGTGACCCAGCCTCCAGAGGGGGATAGAACACACACACACACACTAATCAGTGCCTTGTGAGAGTTAATTAATGAGGGACATATTGCCTGTGGACAGTCAGTAGAGCCACACTTTCATCCATGGGGCCACCAATGTGCTTTGCTTGAATTTATCTGACTTAGTATGTGGCAAAACACCCTGGGCCCTGCAGATGAAGCTCTTAATTGCATTTCCAAAGTGCCCCTGATTAGGTTTGGAATGTGCCTGTGGCCCCTGGGATCAGTGGCAGGAGGGTGTCACACCTTGTCACCTGCTGGACACGAGGATGTGCCACACCCTTACAGCAGAGAGGAGGGAACTTTGCAGGCTGGGCAGTGCCAACAGGCTCCTGTGAACCCCAAACTCACTGAAATGGTGCAGTTTGGGTCCTCTGGGCTGGGCTGGGCCCTGCTGGAATAGTCTGGCTTTCCTGTGCAACCACAGAGCTGAGGGGGGGTGTGACTGCACTGGCGGGGGAGCAAAAGGATGAGGTTTCTCCTCAGAAGATGGTAGAGCGTGTGACTGGTGCTCCTTTGTGGGGCCTGAGCACCTCTGGGAAAGGGGACACTCACTCCCTGTGGCTGTGGTGGTGTGGGCATGGAGGGATGGTACAATTATTTCCTCTAATTCCAACCCCTGCACGTTGCAAATGGCCACAGCCCATTGTTCTGGAACCACTTGTGGCATCCTCAGGGCTGGAAAAGGAAACTGTTCAAAAAAAGCCTTTGTTTTGGCATGGAAATGGCAGACAGAGCATCTCTCTCTACTGCCTGATCTATGACGTATATATGTGAGTGTGTATATATATCTATGTATCTATATATGTATCTATCTCTATCTCAAACACTACATACAAAATACAGCAGCACATGGAGGTGCTCCCTGATTGCACATACACAATCTTTGTAAAAATACATCCAGTTTTTGTAAAAATCTGTGTGTGCAGGATCCACACAAAAAGGCACCGTGACCTCAGACTTGTTTAAACCAAGAGGAGCATTTAAAAATCGCTCGACTTAAACCATGTGTCACTTCAGCCTGATTTGTGGGAAGCTGTTAACTAAGTTTTCCTGCCTCCCCCAAAACACCCCAAGGATCCATTCTCTAACACTCTCTTCTGCCATGGAATCTGGATAAACAAGTATAAATGTTTGAAAAGTAAAGAATACTAATCAAGAGATGGAAGACTTGGGCTGCTTCATAAATCTTGCCTTCAATTTATTTGTCTAGTATTACAAAGGCAGAGGAGATATCAATTAATATAGGCAAAGAGGACCCATAATTTATAATTAACTGGCAAGTGGTTTGTAACAAACAGCAGCACTGAATGTAATAGCCAGCAGAAAAATAACTGGTGTTGATTTGTCCCTCGGCAAATTAATAGAGTGCTTATCAATGACAGGGTTACATAAAACTGCTAAATAAATAATCATCAGTGAGTTAGAGTGAAGCAGATCTTTAACAAGCTTAATCTGAACCTCTTGACATCTGCAGACTATGAAGAGATTAAATGCTAAGGAAGGGAAGATGCACTGCACACACTGTAGGCAGGCTCAGGAGCTGAGAGGGATTGTGTTCGGGGGTAATGGGAAACAAGGAAACATTTTTATTGCAAAATTACAGTGAAAAATGATTTTCATTATAATTAGACTGAAAATTATAAAAGGTATATCAAGGAAATCCTGGACTGGAATTAACCAGATGAGAATGGCACTACATCTCTAAGCAATGAAAACACATCAGAGGGGTTGGCTTTTGATGTATTTTTGGCTCAAGGTTTTCTCTTGGGTTTATTACTCACCTTTGTCCACTTGTGGTTTCTGTGTCACTTCTGCTGATATTCCCTGGTAGCTCCCTTAAATCATCCCAACAGCCCTGCAGTGCACCTGGTTTTCAGAATGTGTCTTATTTATGAGCTTGGAGATACATATATATATATATTGGATTTAATTTCTGGGCTTGTTTTACTTTTAGAAAGGCTCTTTGTGCAGTAAGTCCATCTATGAAGGTCTCTCCAGGCCTTACTTGATGGTGATCTGGGTTAGTTTGGTCCTGCAAAGCTCCCAGTTCTCAGCAGGCCCAGCCAGGGCCACGCTGGGCAGTCTCAAAGGGCTTTGTGTGCAGTGAAGATGTGCAGAGCTGGGGCTGTTTCCCATAGCTCTGGAGATGGAATGCACATTCCAGAGGATCACCAGGAGGTCCGTGCTGGTGACCAGGTTCTGGCTGAGTCCTCTGCAGGTGCTGGCATGAAGGAGGAAAGGGCTGTTCCCTCCAAACCAGCTGTGGATTGGCCTAGAGCAGCACTTCCCTGGGAATGAATTACCTGGGATTTGTCCTTGAGGCCTCTCTCCTTTTTCTGGCTCTTAGAAGGACCCTTTGTGCAGGTGAGGCTGCCATCTCCTTGGGACAGAGAGGGAAGGTTCTGAGGAGCTGAGGCAGCTTTGTTGGCTCTTGCAGGAGTTTGAGCAGCAGCAGGGTCTGACCTGGGGCCAAGAGCTGCTCCTGCTTTGTGCCCAAGGGTGAAGAGCAGCCCTTGGGAGCTCCAACCTTCCCCTCCATCCCTTTCAGTCCTCCCCATCCTGGAGGAGCAAAGGGACTCCCAGTGTGTTCCTGCTGTTCCAGGAGGTGTTTCCAAAGGTACTGGAGATGAGGAGCCTGAATTGCCTTGGTGTCAGGAATAGGCACTAATTGGACATATTCCTGGTAGGGAGACTTAATTCCATCTTCTTCTGGCTTTGTGCTCAGCTGGGCATTTTTTCGAGGCAGGTGGTGGTGTTTGCTTGGATGGCACTGTGGATTTTCCCAGACCTCTCTGTCACTGTGCAGAACATTGTTAGCAGGAGAAATGTTGTCTTTCCATCCCATCCAGCTTCTCCTTTGCCCCTTTTCTGGACTCTCCTCCCTGTAAAGTCTGGGAAAGGGAATTTTTAGGAGCCACGTGGCACACAGTGAAATATTTCCTTGTGGATGGCAGTGGGAACTGCAGGAATGGGAGAGAAACCTCGTACAAATAATGCTGCACTGGTTTATTTTTGTGTGGTGCTTTCCCAGCTTTTATTCTGGCATTGAGTCATGCTTAAAGAACAGAGTAGAGCCTCAATTTTATCTCTTTTTTTTGATTGCTTTTTCCTTAAATTGTGCCTTTCAGTGGTAGAGCAATGTTGCAATGATTGATCAATATTGCTTCATATATCAGTGGGGCTTTGGGGGGTTCTCTGTGTGTGTGTGTGTGGGCTGTTTTTTAATAAAGAGAATGTGGTAGCCTCCCACATTGCTGTGCCCAGGTTGGCAGGATGGCCATGGCTGAGGTGCTATCAGGGAGGTTACAGGGCATTCATCAAAATCAAGCTGATGCAAGCATGAATACTCCCAAGAATGAGACCTTTTGTGCTGGGAAAAAAACTGCTGAAGGCTGAAAAGGGGCTAATTTATTTAAATTATCTGTATACATGTCAAACCCCATAGTTTCCAGAGGAAGCTGACAATCCTAAAAGAAAGCTTTTCTTAAATTTAACAACACAATCCTACCAGGGGAAGTTACCCCAGAAAGGCTGAGCAACTGAGCTGATTATCATCTGTGGTGATGCAGATGTACAAAAATACAGTTTTCTGCTATTAAGCTTTTAAATGTCAGTAAATGGCAGTTTAGTAGATCATTTGCTAATAATGATTACATTTCTCATTAAAATGTTTCCTTCATTATTCTTCAGGTAGAAATGTGTAATTCAACGATTGTTACATCAATTATACTTAAAAAGCTCATTAAAATACTGAAATATTATCTCTCAGAGCCAGAGTACTTTAAGAGTACTGTACTAATTACAAATGGAATAAACTCTTGTAATATCACCGTTTGAATTGATGCCTTATAAATTCTTAATGCAAAGCTAACATATAAAGTGTAAATCAAATATATAGATCCAATAAAACAAAACCTTTTTAATCTCGTTTTACCTTCAAAAGGATTCTGATTATTGTAATTAAATAATGCATGATATAATAAAGATCTAGAATGTGTGATGATTTCATTGGCAATTGAATATTGGTGCTTTTTTTTATTTATGCAAGCAATTTATCACAGACAATATGCATCAAGCATTAAAATATTGATACAATTACACCTATCCTGCTGAACCCATAAAAAACCCTGTGACATGGCTCTGTGCTGGGGATACAAGGATGGCTGGAAATCCTTGTTAAATTTTAATATTCTGATGTGCTGGGTTATGCTAATTCTGGTGTGGAATAATATCCCCTGTATTTCCTGTTCTGCCTTTTCTTTCGGGCAGTTCCAAGCGGGCCTGGCTGAGCCCTGCAGGCTCTGCTGCTCCCCGAGGGAGGGACAGGGAGAGGCAGCTCGGAATTCCGCTTTGACACCTGGGGGGTTGCTGGGAATGCAACTGTACAACATGAATTCTGCTGCTCCATCCTGTTATTCCCTCTCAGACTCCTGCAAAGGCCCCTGTCCCAAGTCAGGAGTGACTCCTGTGGGATTTGGTGGGACTGGTTTCCAAGCAGGTGGTGCCCTCTGAGCATTATCCCAGTTCCTTAAGGCTGACAAGATAAAAGACAAAAGGAACAACCAGCCCCCTTTTGGTGGGAGCAGCAACTCTGCCAGGTCAGATGTAAGTTGTGAAATTGGGCAACATTTCCATAGCTTTAGTCTTACACAACTGGTTTCTTTCTGAAGGAGCTGAAAGCTGTGCTTGATAGGCTGGGGATTATTTTGCCACTTTCATGCAGGTAAGTTGAAGTGCAGGGAACTCCTTCAGGCTCTCTGGGCTTATCTCTGGTCAGTCAGTGGAAAGGAAAGTAAAGGGGTATTTAAGAGCCCTCAAACAGCACTGGGTGCCCACTTGCACCTGCTGCTGCAGCCAAGCCAACAGGTAAAAAGGTGTATTTCCCTGAAGAGAATAACCCTGCAAAGATTTGTGCAAGATTCACTTAACCCACCATTCACAGAAAGGGTTTTATTGAGGAAACATCTCGGATATAGAGCAGATTTTTATAGGAAAGAGACAACTAAGTGGCCTAAAGCAAATACCTGCATCTGTGCTGAGTTTCAGGAATGGCCCTTCAGTATCACAGACCTTCCAAATCAGGAAAGAAACTCCAAATAAACAGCAATAAAGATCAAAAAGCACCAGGATTGTATAAACATGGGTGACACTCAGCCCTTTGCTGAGGGTTGTCTTTGAAAATGCTCAGGATTTTCAGAGACCTCAGAGTGACTCTTTCACTTCATGAAATTATAAAACCATAATTTATGTGTCTGATTCACCAAATTGATGAGCACAACCTACAAAGTGTTGAACACTCAGCTCTTCATGCTTGGTGAAGAAAGAGAGCATTTAGTGACTTGCAGGATGAGAAGTTCTGGTTTTCCATAACTCACCATGAACTTAATCTGGTTTTTTTTTTTTTATTATCTCACGTGAGAATTTTTCTTTTTGCTAAAGCTACTTGTTTTTCCTCAGTTAGATACTGCCTGGTCATCACAGATGGCTCTGCTGTGTCCTATTTATGAGCTCCTGTTTAGCTCAAATTAGAACCAAACTCCCAGAACAAACAGTCTGATGACCAAAGGCTGATATTTCAAGGCATCTCCTGAGTTCAGATAAATACAACCAAAAAATGGGTGAAGAGGAAACTTTTAGTCCCTGCACTTTTTAAACCTAAAATTGAAACCTTGCATTGAGTTAGTTAGTTAATGAAGTGGTTTGCTTGCAAATGAAAAGAAGCAGTAATTTGTGCTGTGTTTGCTGGGCATTGCTCTGTGCCAGCCCACAGGAGGGGACCCGATCTCGGTGCTGTCACCTGTGTGACAGTCACAGAATCCCAGAATCCATTGGGTTGGAAAAGACCTCCGAGATCATCAAGTCCAACCCTTGGTCCAACTCCAGTCCCTTTACCAGATCATGGTCTGAGCACCCTGAGCTTCTGCCCATTGCAATTTGCCACCACTTCCAACCAAGCCTTTGCTCCACGTGCATGTTCCCCTCGTGCATGGACATGTGTGGGAGCCAAACAGTCCTGAGGAAAAAGCACATCCTGATTCTTAGGAGTATTTGCACACTCCCATATGTGTCTCCTTTGGAATTCTTCAGCTCAGTGGTCTGGGCTGTCTCCTCACCGTGCTTAGTTAATTGGGAGAAAGGACTTGGCCAACACGCAGCTTTGAATAATTTGTTTTAAAGAAATAAAAATTGCCGGGGCTTGTTAGCACTGCGGAATCCCGTAATGGTTTACCTGCTCGGGCAGCCGCCTGTGCTGCGAGCGAGCACGGCACAGCGCAGATCCTTCTTCCCTCTGAAAGCAGCTGATTTAGTCAGAGAGGTGACAGTTAAGGCAGTTGCAGGAGAGGTTTTTGCATCTTTGCAGAGCCCTTTTTGCCGTGCTTACAGCGCGGCTGTCCATCACCGTTGTTATGCATGCAGGCTGAGCGAGCCCGCGGGGGATCCTGCTTATTTACACTCTTTTTCAAGCTCCGAAGCTGTTATAATCATTCGCTGTCAACTTTGTGCTGACACTGAATTTTACTTTGTGTTTTTTATGCTCGGTTTGGGTCTAAAATACTGGCATCCATCCCCTACACTGTAATTCTATGGGTGACTGGGCTGACCAGCAATAGACAGTGTTACTAACAGAGCTTTGCAAACCTGCTGCATATGGAGATTTCGGGATTTGTTGATTGTGGACAGTAAACAAAGTCCCCAGGCTTTGTGCTTTTATCCTGGTGGTGGCCCTCAGGAATAAACTGTGTAGCGTGTTTCATCTCATTGCATTTTCATCTTTGCAAAAATGTAAATATTATTTTCGTTTCCTACAAAGCTGCAAAGTTTAGAGCAGGGAAACTTTTTCATTCCTTTTTTTCTTCTTCTTCTTCTTTTTTTTTTTTTTATTTCCATCCTGGCTTGTTTTCTCCAGGCCTGTGTTTTAAGAAATGCATATTTTCCTGTGATCACCATATGTTTAGCATGAAGCTGCAGGGAGGAGTGGAGCTGGAAATGGGCTAATACCTCAGATCCAAATTGAAATAATGCCTTGTGCGAAATGTTGGGAATAAATTACCGTGGGAAGAGCATGCCTTGATAAATACATGGGAGGGGGTTACACCTTTTCAGGCTTAGATTTATTTCCATCCATGGCTGTGCTTGCCTGGCTGTGCCTGCAGTGCAGGGAAGGAGCAAACAGGGACATCGCCACACAATTGAGCCTTTTAGGGGCTTTCAGGGGCTCCAACCCCCATCCTTAAATAAATCACTTGACTGCATCTCATTTTATGAGGTTTTCTCTTTTTTTTGGTATTTTACTTCTTGGTCCTCTCCATCATGGGTTACAGTTATTGGGTAGTTGTGGAGGGAAGGGAAGAGGAGCAGCAGAAGAGACAAGGTGCAATTGTGTTTACATTAATAATATTTAAACTATTCTAGGATAATTAAGTTTCAGGAGGGATTAAATTCAGAGCTACTTTTTCCACAATCTTAAAACCTACACACCCCCTGCAAACTATCCAACATCACACAGCTACAGCCAATTATTAAGTAATACATATTTCCTAAAAATTGCTAGATCTAAGCAGTCTCAATGCAACTTATTTTAACTTTATAAAAGAGTTCTATTAATGTTTCTCCGTAGAGTTTCTGCAGGTTTCATTTCTTGCTTCTGCACCAGCTCAAGGTCTCTGAACAAATTCCATTCTTATCTTAGCAGCTCCACCTGCAAACTTGTCTTTGGTTTGCTGGCTTGAAAATGTGTGAATCCCAACCCTGCCCCCGCCCTCCAGTGGCACCCCAGAGCCTGACCCTGCCTGTGGAAGGGAGGGATTGCCCTGTGCCAGCCCCCAGGGCAGTGCCAGGCCCTCAGGGACCCGCAGGCAGCGATGGCACCCAGCGATGCCAACCCTGTGCTCAACTGGACTTGAAATAAAACTGGTCAAGGAGCTTGTGTGCTTGGTCAATGTAATAAAGTAGACAAATAATTACTGAGCAAATCAAACACACTTACACTTCAGATGATTTTGAAATATTATCTATAATCGGGCACTTCTGTGCTAGGAGGAAAGGTTAATAAAGTAATTTAAAAAAGATTGTGTGGAGTATTACAGCAACAGAAGAGGACTGGGGATCATAATTGTTAATCTCCTGAAACACCAGTCCTCTCCTGCACCAGGCAGAGATTTTAGTACAACTCCTCATTGTTCATTCCACTTGCTATGATATTATACTGCTTAATTACCTTTTGTAAGTAATCTTACTTTACCTTTTTTTTTCTTCAGTAACAAATAATGCTGATGGAAATATTTCAGAGGAAAGGTTATTTAAAGTCCCACCTGCTAAGGATTGAGATTGGAACAGCTACAGTGGAGAGACGTTTGGAGGCTGAGAGATTGTTGTGAAATACCCCAGCAAAGTGGGTGATTGTGTCCCTTATTGCCCAGTTCGAGCCCTGTGTGAGTGGTTGGATGTTCCTGACATGGAACACAAGGAGGACTGAGGCACAGAGTGGCTGCTGGGTGTGGGAGCTGGGAACGGAGATATTATGGGAAATACTTGTAACAGTGAATTTCCTGAGCATGTATTACTGTAGTTTGGATTGAAGTCCACTCTGAGCACACGTGAGTTTGTGAGGGAAACACACACCTGTTTTCCTTCTCCGGGGGATATAATTCTGAGGATGTCTCCACAAATAATTCCCTCCAGTGTGTAATTTTGGCTGGCAGTGACTCGTGTTGAATAAGAATACGGTTGTTCCTCACACCCTTTTAAAAAACTTCACCCGAGTGATTTGGTTCTGGTCAAAGCAGATTCTTTTTTCTCACTTGTGACACAGAGTTTGTATTTTGGCTTTTTCACTTGCACAATTCTGCATTAACATTAAGATTGGAGGTTTTTTATAGATATATCCAGGTGGGGAAGGAAACTGGATAACATTTATATGGGATTTACATAATTAAGGCCAGAGCACAGAACAATGTGATTTTTTTTTTTAAGAGAGGATCCAGAATTTCCCACTCTGAATACCTGAGGTACAACAGAGCAAACAGGTTAGCAAAGGAATATGGGCATAGTAATTACCTTCATCTGGCAAAATATTTCAGTCAGCAATGACTAGCAATAAAGTAAAATGATCACCTCTAGTATATCTATTACAAAAACAATTCTCTTGAAAGAGCCCCTGGAATGTAAAGCATCAGCTGAGGAGTCACACGTGGCTTGGCTGTTTCCGTGGGCTGTGGTGCTCTCAAAACAACTGACTTGCAATGCCAGACCTGGTTCCAGACCAAGGGGTAAAAATTAATGCAATTATGGATGTCTAAATGAAGGCAATACTATCCATCACACTGCTCTAAAAATAAAACCTATTTTTTTTAGGTTTTACACAAATCACATATATCCTCCTTAAAAGAGATTTTTTTTTTCAATATAAATATAGTGAATGTGAAACACCATTAATCCAGTAGTAATATCATCTGATAGGAGTTAATCCCTTCTTAGGGATGGCTTTGCCTGGTCCTTTGGAATATAGAAATGTGCTTTCACTGGTAGGCATTTTGTTTAAGCATCAATCAGTTCCTAATGCTTAATTGTCTTCCTCCCCCTCTCCCTCCATAAAAGACCACCAAGCAAAATGAATACTGTCTTCTTTCCTTGGGAGTCTGATTGCATTCCTTAGCCAGTCATTTTGTATTCCCAGGTTATGGATCAAGGGCAGTGCCATGCCTGTGGTTTGGACTTGGCTCTCAGCTGTGACAGGATGATGCAGACGGCCCAGAAGATCCTAATCTGTCAGGGGAAGTCTATTAAGTTCGAGCCCCTGAGCTGTCTCAGCCAAATCAGTGAGACCAAACTTACATTTGTTTTTGTGGTGACCATTCATTTTGGTCAAATGAAGAAATTGCTGCTGTGGCTTTCGTGGCTCCAGGGGTGAAATCTATGAATGTCACGGATCTTTTAGCCTCTCTGCTCCCTCTGAAACATTATTGAGGATGCTCTTGGATGAGAAAAAGAAAAACCCAAGCATTTTTATTGCAGCTGTTTGTAAGTCACCTTGATCATAAAAAGTTGGGGAAAAGAAGCATGAGCTTCTATAGGAATAATTCTTCTTGTGAATAATAGATAAGGTTAGGGGGAAAGAAGACTTTCAGCAGGTAAGTGTGTAGCAGGAAGAAACAGCAGTTCTGGAATTCATCTGGAAAGACTCACTGTGTTCTGGAATTGCAGAGAGTTTCAGCACTGCTCCAGACTGGAACCTGTGGATCCACCTGGGCTT
This sequence comes from Sakesphorus luctuosus, assembly GCA_013396695.1. Lineage (NCBI taxonomy): Eukaryota > Metazoa > Chordata > Aves > Passeriformes > Thamnophilidae > Sakesphorus > Sakesphorus luctuosus. Next base: position 1,350,816 of record VWZD01001544.1, on the reverse strand, counting down.
GAGGTCCACTCAGCACAGGAGACCAGACAGAACAGGGTGTTTGTTTCATGGATTTTATTGGCCTAACAGATTTAACTACAGCTGATGAGCTTCTGTGTAAATATCCACCATTGTGCATCAACGTGGTGAATGTAGAGCTTCTTGTGCTGCTTTAGCCATGCTGTAAAAACTAGGGGCAGATTTGGGCCATTTTTGGTGAGGTCAGAACCAATTGCTTGTTTTGCAGCCTTTTTTGGCTCCAAAACGTTTCCTGTCTCAATGATATTTGATTTATGGCTTCCCCATCTCTCTCTCTTCAAGTTCTAAGGTAAAGCCCTGTCCCTGTTGAAGCTGGGTTTTGGCCACGTGCTTCAGTGGGATCAAGTTTCCATCCTGTGTCTGTGACACTTGGCTCGTTTTTTTAATTTGTGCTGTTTTCCTTCTGGATGGGGCTGTTGAGGAAACCTCAATCGAGAGCATTGTGTGAAGGGGGTGGGAGAGGGACCAGCAATCTGGTGTTCATTAAACCTGAGTTTGATTAGGCAGAGTTGCACCCCAGCTTTATTAGCTCTGTTCTCCTACTGTTTTCTTCCAATTCTCCCCATGTGAGGCTCTTATTTAGAAGTTTGTGTGACTTTCCACTGCTCTTCTCACTCCTCCTGCCCCTGCTGCTGTTTTCTGCTCCTCCCTCTGTGCCAGCTATTGCTCTTAGGGCAGCTAATTCTTCAGGAGGGGTTTTTTCCCCTGGAATGTAGAACAGCATTCAAAGTCCTGGCCTAATTCAGCAGTTCCACACCCAGCAGTAACATCTGGATGCAAAATGTGTGAATGGAAAGCTCCTGCAAGAGGGATTAGAGAACAGATAGAGAATGGAACAATTCCAACCTCAGGCATTTTTAGAACGTGTTTAAGCCAACAGGTTTTGTGCTTAGAAAGAAACACTGGGAAATTCACCTAATTAGTGCATTTGCTTTATAATGGTAAGATAAATAGTATTGTGAATACTTTTTAATACTAAATTATTTCAGAATGTGGCACAGGCATTAAAAAATTGCTTTGTTTTGACTTGCCTTCATATAAAAAGGCGTAAGGTGTGTCACTTCCAAGTCTCCCAAAATGCATCACTGACTGTAACAGGTAGCAATTAGTGTGTTTTCTGTGAAAGAAACCAAAAGTTGCAAAAATGTGTTAAGGTCCATTTCTTTCCAAAAAAAGTAACAAATGTAAGGACACAAAAAAAGAATAAAAATTGTTCATTATAGAAGTTGCTGAGATATTTTAATAAGGGGCATTTGTTTTAAAAGGCAACCTTGGAAAATCTTTTTTTATGTGACTGTTCCTTTGTTCTCATCAATAGCTTAGTGGAAAACACAGTTTTTAAGACTGGCAATGGGCAGTGCCAGCCCCAAGAGTGTGAAGTTCCCAAATGTTGGTCTGTCAGTATTTACTTTGCTCTGGGTTGGACTTTTGGAAGCACATACAGCTCAAAAGCAAGTTTACAGCTGTGTAATGGAAAGCCACCTGCTGCAGTGTCACCTTATAAAAACTGAGATGCTGAAAAGCAAAGCTGGTGAGAAATCTCTAATGTGACACGTAAAGGTGTTCAGCAAACTGCTTCTGGCCCCCCTAAAAATTAAAAAAAAAAAAAAAAGGGCAAGAAACTAGCCAAAAACGTTATCATTTCAGGTTCCAGCAGATGACCCTGAGATTGGCTCAGCTGGTTAAAACTTGGTTGTAATAACACCAAGGTCATGGGTTCAATCCCCTGTGTGGGCCATTGGCTTGAGTTGGACTCGATGATCCTTGTGGGTCCCTTCCAACTCAGAACAGTCTGTGGTTGGTCTTTACAGTCACTTGGACATGGTTAATCCCTCCAGTGTGTCCTGAAACCAAAGTTGCTGGTTTTCTGCTCTGGGCTGCATTTTGAGGAGTCTGAGGGATGCTGTGCCCCTGATCAGCTGGATACCCTGGAGAGAAGGAGGGTCCTGTTCCTTGGGGGTGCTGTGGGCACTCTGTGCCCCCCTTGGAGCCCCCAGGGGAGTCCTCACACTCCATTCGGGGTGAGCACCCGAGACAAGTTCACAAGGCTGTTCCCTGCCAGTCAGAATGCCCTGTCATACCAGTTCTGTGTATTGAAAGAGAGGGTTTGTTTTACAAGCCCCTCTGCCCGTGCCCCAAACTGATCTGAATAACTGTAAAGGTGCAGCAATACACGATGTTGTGGCTCACGGCAGTGGAGCAGCTCCTCTGCCTGGTGCTGATCCTGACTGTGCTCCAGAGGGTGAGTGGCACTCACAGGGGTGGGGAGAGCTCCTCAGTCAGCCCTTAGTTATTTCAAGGCACTGTTTTCCCTCAGAATCCCCCCAGCTAAAAACATAAAATAAGAAGCCAAGCATCACCCTTGCATTTCAAATATGAACTGGAAACAAACCCAATTTACAATTCAGTAGATGAAAATTGTTCTCTTCTGCCATAATTCAATTCACGTTTGGTTTATTTGAGAATTCATGTATTATAACCCTTCTTGCTCACACTTCTGAATATCTTGGTTTGTTGCAGCCACTAAGGCTGAGTTTTCTTTTTTTTCATTGCTGTTATGTTTATTTTTCCTGGGTTTCCACTGCAAGTGGAGGCCTCCCCCTCCCGACAGGACCTTCCACCTGAGGGCAGCACAGCCACCAGCTCTGACTGACTCACTCAGAGTCAATCTGTGTCCCAATCCGGCTTCATCGCAGCTCCAGCTCAGGTTTTGCTTTAATCGCTCCCCTTACATTGTTTGCAGTAATGGGTTATGATCCCTCTAACTTTCCAAACCTTTCAACTTGGTTTTCCTGGGAGTTGCATCCCTTGCTTTGCGTTACAACACAGAGAAATCACCTTTGGTGTCCCCTTTGCCATGAAAGCTCACGCCGCCTCTCTTTGTCCTACCTTGATGTATTAATGTAGGAGCAGCTTATGCAGAACGAGATGCCAGGAGGGTCTGGTTATCAACATAAACCACACACCTTTAGCTTCGTGCCATGCCAAAGGAACCCGAGCCTTTCGCTGCCGCTCTGAGGTTTGTCCCCTCGCGCTGGGCGCTGGCAGTGCCAGAGGGAACACCTTTGCGCAGGTAGAGCGCGTTGTTAGGGGAGGGAGGGATGGATGGCAGGGATGCTGACAGCAATTAGCACATGCTACTCATTAGCGAGGGGAGTTTACAACTGAGCGGCAATGGCAGGCTGCCATCAGCCGGGGAGTTACGGGGCAGTTTAATGCCTAACGAATGTGAGCGCTGGATTAGCAACAATATTCAACAAAACGCTGCCTGCATTCTCTTATGGCTTTCATTACCAAATTGAAAATCTGTGTAGATTTCTGAAAATTACTTTTAAATGTAGCCAATCTCCTCGACTGCAAGGCTTGATTTGCTGGTGAGGGAGTCCTGCTGTGAGATTTTAATGAAAGATCATAGTGCCCCTCCAAGACCGTCAAAGAGCTATGGGCCCTAAAAGACCTGAAATAATCTGTTTTACTTTTAATGGCAGCCATTTTATATTCATTAAGATCAAAATGCAGTTTTGCAGGCAAATTGCAAAGCTGTTCCACTCACAGCTTGAGAACCTGGAGGCCCTACAGCTTTTTATCTTGTTCATAAGCAAATATGCAGTTAATATCTTTTAATATGCTTTGATGCTTGGTACCTTATGGGTACATTGTACTGGAGGTTAGAGAACTGCATGTTTCTTTGGCAGTGCTAGCAACGAACTAAAGCACCAGTCCTTTTATTTCCATAATGGCAGAAGAAATGAGTCTCTTTTTTTGTCTTCTTCTTCTTTTTTTTACCTTTTTTTTTTAATATGAGCCCTGCTCAAATAAATTGTAAAGCACCGTGTAGTATATGTTCAGGGTCTCATAGAAGGCACGGTTTTTTCACTGCATTCCATCTGTTGGTGGTTCTTATTATTTAAATTTATACGGCCACATTATTTAAATGTAAACAGCCAAATAAGATAGGATCAAATCATTGG
>VWZD01001544.1:1339327-1341827 GCA_013396695.1 Sakesphorus luctuosus | reverse complement strand
TCTGCTCCTTTTACTAATGTCAGTAAAACTGAAATATGTACATACTTGAGAATGGATTTTGAAAGGCCGTGGGGAAATGAAAACCCAGGATACTGTACATTTTTAATTTTTTTCTATTTATATTTTTTAACTCATGATTCTGTCATATTCACAAGTCTAATTTCTCTTGCAGACAGAGGTTAGTTAGCTCCTACATTAACTTCCTGTGCCGTGGTCAGTAATCCATTTGGTCCAGGTGTGGCCTTCTCCTCTGCTATGGCTCAATGTTGTAATGTCATAAATGTGCCCAGATCTCACAAGAAAATGTTGGTTAGTGATCATTAATCCTCTACATGCTTAGTGTTTTTTTGCCTTTTCCAGAGGATGCTGGGACTGGATGAAATCAGGTCTGCAGTAGCAGTCACTGTTTAGTGTCAGATGTTTGTTTCAGCAGCTGCCCTGAAAGGAAAATATGAATTCTCCATCTGGTGGAAGTTAAGGAATTTCTCCTTAGCTCCAGGAGCCCAGAGTCCAGATTTTTTGTTAAAGCAGAACATGATATATGACACTCCTTCTGTTTCTTACTTGCTCTTGGCTGATGATAAGTCTGGGGCAAAGAAGAATTGTAATTGTTGCTTCAGCAGGTATTTCCTTGAGTGCTCAGTCAGGTCTCCTCACAAGCTCTGTCTCCCAGTAGCAGAGAGTAGAGAGTACTCTGCTACTGTCCAGAGTAGGAGAGTAGCATCCCTCCTGGAGGGGGATGGTCCTCCAAGTTAACTTCCAAAACATTCCTGGTTCAAACCGAATTACTCCTGTGGGCACTCCTTGGGAATTCCAAAGCCATTTGGTTGGTTGGGTAGTCCATGCAGTGTGTGCTGTTGAGCCAGGACAGGCAGCTGGAGCCAGGCTGGGAGTGTGTCAGACAAGACTTCCTCTCAAGCAGTGCATTAAAGGCATCATATCAACACTTACCTGGTCCTTCAGGGTCTGACTGGTCTGTGGACCTCAGGTTTTTGCAGCACTGTATTTCCAGAACAGTATTCTGGAAGCACCTCAGAAAACAAGATTTGGTAGGAATAAAACTTAAATTGCTGCTGAAAAGTAGTATGAAAAATGTGGAGTGGTAGAGCCAACCTTATGGAGGAATTCTGCAAGAATTCTGAATTCCCAGCAAATAAAGCACCCAGGAGCTCAGACCTGCAGACTGGATCCACCATCCAGTGTGTTCCATCTGGGAGCATCAGGGGAAAGTGACCCCAGGGTTTGGGAGGTGGTTGTGGTGCCTGCAGGGCACATTGTGCGAGGGGCAAGAATTCCTGCCCCTTCCCCAGCGCTGGATCTCTGTTCACAGCTGTGCTCAGCCCTTAAATGTTTGTGTTGACCTGGTGGCAAGTGAAGATGTGCAGAGAAAGGAGTTCAAACTGTTGACCTGCTAACACCAGCTTTTGCAACTTGGCTCGGGTTGTTTAAGATCTGTGATCTGCAGTTGAGCCGTTCTCTTCCCATTGAGGAGGGAATGAAAGGTGTTACAGGGATGTGTGAGCCACGTGGAGATTGTGGCACAGAAATGCCTTGTTTTCAACCCAGATTGGGCTGGTGGTTTAAATACTGATGCTGTTGTTGTGCACTGGGGCTGGGGAGGGTCTGAAGTGCCCTGATATTAAAGATCCAGGTTTGGTGATAAAGACTCTGATTTTATATTAAAGATCCTGATTCGTGTAGGAAAGGGTTGCTGTTTTTTGTGTGATATGGGGGGAAAACTGGAGCAAGAGCAAAAGTCCCAGTGAATTAACATGAGCCAGAATATGTGTGGGTGCTCAAGGCAGTCCCTGCTGTTGTGGCCTCGGCCCTCTCAAAACTGGTGTCCTGGAATACACACACCTGGATATTTTTATACTCCTTCTGGAGACATATAAATTTATGTAGGCACGTATTTTTCATCAGAAGTTTAGAGCTGATAGTATAATGTGCGAGTTGTCAAGGTGTTCACCAGGGTTTTTTGACAAGAATCCCAAAGAAAGCTGGGATAGATAACCCCATCTTCTTCCTGCCCCTCCAGCCTCACAGGCAGGTTTCTCACAAGTTCCCCCTCACAATGCTCTGCTGGGCGACATTCTGTCTGTGCTCGAGCCCCTTCCCCTCAGGTGAGGGGCTGGGGGGAACTTGGGCTGGGGCAGCTGGAAATGGCTGGAGGCAGAGGGAGCAGCCCCTGACAGTCCCTCCATCTTCCCTCAGAGCCTGGGAGCAGCCCCTGCAGCCCCTGACAGACCCCATGTCCCCTCACAGCCCTCTCATGACCCTCAAAGCTGCCATTTTCCCTCAGAACCCCTTCATGACCCTCAGAGCTCTCATTGCCCTCAGAGCCCCCTCACGACCCTCAGAGCTGCCATTTCCCCTCAGAGCCCCCTCACGACCCTCAGAGCTGCCATTTCCCCTCAGAGCCCCCTCATGACCCTCAGAGCTGCCATTTCCCCTCAGAGTCCCCTCATGACCCTCAGAGCTGCCATTTCCCCTCAGAGTC